>JAMPIO010000174.1:0-223046 GCA_024699865.1 Aphelenchoides fujianensis | reverse complement strand
TTCGACGCCCTCTCGGAGCTTGCGGACGGCCATGAAGCTGTGGTGCAGAAGCGAGTCCGTCGACCTACAAACGGAAGAAGTAAGTGGGTGAATAGAAAGTGCGACGAACCGGAACATGTGTCGCTCGATTTTGATGCGGATGAGGGGGAGTCGTCAAAGTCGTACGACTTCTTCGTCGATCGAACGACCACGACGCCGTCTTCTTCGCCGTTCGTTGGGTTCAGGATGGGCGACAGAAGGACGACGTTCTGGCCATCGATCGTCAGCGTCTCCCACTTCTTCTTCCGCAAATTGCACCGCGCGAAGCTGTACGCGTGGCTGTGCGCGTAGATCGTTTGCAAGGAGACGGCGGAATGGAACTGAAATTCAACGAGAGAATCGCCGCGGGCAATGAGTGGACGTACTGCATAGGGGCCGACTTGCACGCCGCCCAGCTTCTCCTTCCTCCACTTCTTTTCGGCCAGCGAGTAGATGTGGAGAGTCTTCGGATCCTCTTCGTAGATCACGAACAACTCTTGCCCGTCGTCGCCCATCTGTGCAGCAAAGTCAAGGTCTGTGTCCTCGTTTTCGACCGGGTGCTCGGCGGTGTGGTCCATAGCCGCTTCGGCCTTGTCGACATCCACGCGAAGGAAGATCAGCCCTTCGTCCGTGTCATCGCAAAACACCGCCCTCTTCACGTCCACCCCTCGCCCGTCGATCTCTGTCAGCACGAAAGTCGGCGAATCCCAGCCGTTCATTTCGTGCAGGAGAACGCGCTCGTAGCGGTCAGCGTCGGCCGCAAATCGCAGCAAGTGCAATCCGCAGTCGTTGTTCCGCTCCCTGCTGCACGCCTTCACCAGGATCGTATTCGCGTTAACGACCACAAAGTCCCACGTAAAGTCGGCTTGGATCCACTTCTTCTGCGGCTGCAGGAGTCTGAAAAGAGTGGTTAGAAAGAAAAATGATCAAAAGAACGTACTTTTGCTCGTTGCACAGAAGGTCCACGATGAGCAGCTCGTCTTGCTGCGTGAACACGTAGAAGTAGCGGCCGTCCGTCGACAGTCGGTAGCGGTGTCTAACCTACAAGCACGTGGACATGGACGAGTAGACGGAAACAAACAATGTGAAGTTCGTAGACGAACGACTTCTTCGGTGTTTGGCGCTTGTGCTTGGGCTGGGCACTCCCCTTCGCCGTCAGCTTTGGCTTCTTTGCGTTCAGGCGGGCAAGCGGGCGAAAGATGACCGTCTTCCAGCACTGCGCACAGTCACAAAGCCGTTTGGATGAGAGCTGGACGATCGGCGAGTTAGCGGCGGTCAGCTTCCGCTTGCGGCGGGGAGTGCGACGGTTGACTTCGGCCATGATTCGCTGGAAACGAAGAAAAATTAGCGAGTGGCCAATGACGCGCAAAGCTCGAACAAAATCGAAAGTCACGAACGGAAGCCGGCTACTCGTTTCAAAACTTTGGCGAGCAAACCGGAGCCAAAAAGCACAAGCAGTGACTGACGATCGAAGGCAAGGGTCAAACGCAAAACAAGCCGACGCGCGGGATGGACGCTCCCACGCCTCTGCGCAGCCGCTTGACCTCGCAATGAAAGAAGGTCGTGTGCAGGTTCCTTTCGTAAGTCGTGGCTTGGCGGCATGAGAGAGTGCTTTCGGAGGAGCGATCAGTAGGAGGTGGAAGGTGAAAAGCGGTCGACGCAACGCCAATGCATGGGAGCGGCGGCAAGTGTTCGAAGAGACTGCGCAAGTTGAGCAAAGTTCTACGACTCTTTAGTTGAAGAGGGAGTCTGCTTTCAACCAACGAGTGCTCGCGGAATCGACGGGCTGTCCATGCTACCCAGACATCCAACCGAATCGAAAGCAACCTGTTTATTTCACGCGTTCAACGGAGAACAAGAGAGAAAAAGGGAGCTCATTCGAACGGCGACACCCACTTCTGCTCGACGGGCACCGCGCGGCGGGACTTCCGCGAGCGGGCGGCCGGCGAGTTGGGCGCCGCAGTGTGCGTCGAGCGCTGCGAGCGGCCGACGCCCGTCCGCAGCGACGGCGCCGCCTCTCCGACGCCCTCCGTCGGGTAAGTCAAGCTGGAAGCGGCGAGTGGACGACGGGCGGGCGGAACTCACCGGTAGATCTCGTAGAAGACCCACAGGAAGATGAGCGCTTGGAGCATCGCGGAGCAGACGGAGAGAGCGGAGAGACGACTGGCGGTAGGTGGGCGAGGCGGAGAGCTCGAATGAGGAGAGCGGGTGGAACAAAAAAGAAGTGGGCGTGCAAACACCAACCAATGCTCGCATTTGCCTATCTTGCTGCCTACCGAAACGAAGAAATTTGCATCCGCAGTCGGCAGTTTGGTTCGTTCTCCACTCGACGCCACTCGCTTCGAAATGCCCGCCGCCGACCGGCCGAGACGCCGCGCGACCGTCGCGATCGCCGCCGAAGTGCCCAAACGGCGGACGCGCAGTTCGTCCCCTCTTCCGCCCACACGCTTCTCCCGCTTGCAGACGGCCCGATGGCGTGGAAGCCGACGACCAGCGGCGTGTTGAAGAAGGCGGCCGTCGAGCTGCACACGGCCGTGCTGAACGAGGAGGCGGGAGGCGAAGCGGGAGGTTTGTTGGGTTCTTCCGTTCTCTCTTCAATCCGCCTGTTCAGACGGCACCTTTCACCTCCTGCAAGAAGTTGTCGCCGAGGTCCAGGACAGCCCGCCCGTCCGCCCGCTTTGCCTTTCGGACGTGATCGACGAGACGCCGCCGCTCGCCGCCTTCCGGCCGCGTTTCACGTCCACGCCCAAGCAGGCGGCCGGGATCTCGCGTGACAGTTGGAGTTCGTCCCCTCCCCCTCCATCCACTCCCTCATCTTTTCTCCTTGCAGCCGACTGGAGCAAAATCCCGAGCCGTCGCCCAACCGTCGACTTCACGGCCGACGCGGACGTCGAAGACAACGCGGACGCCACGCGCGGCCTCGCGCCCGCCCGACCGCAGTTGCCGCCCACCACCGAGCGCACCGTCCTCTTCGTCATCCCGAACACCAACCGTGAGTGGGCAGTCGGCCTTCTCATTCGGGTTGTTTCGTTCCAGAAGGGCCGAAGAAAGCAGAGAGCGGTGAGTGCGGCGGCTGGAAGCGGAGAACGCTCATCCTCTGCGGTTTGAGATGAGGTCAGCGAACAGGCGGACGTGCAGACGGCTCGCGAGTTGACTCCTCCCCGCTTGTTGCTCGCGACGCCCATCCCATCGCCTCCCGCTCCGAAGGTCTTCCGCAAGACGCCCGCCAAGCCGAAGGGCCGTGCGGCCTCCAAGCTGCCCATCGCCCAACCGAAGGCGCCCAAAACGAAGGGCGCTCGCAAGGCGTCCACCAAGCCGCCCGCTCTGCCGGTCGTCCACGATCCGGCCGCTCCCTTCCACTTCGAAAGCAGCGGCGAAGAAGTTCGCAGCCGCCGCGAAACGCCCGGCCGCCGCTGCGGAGCCGCCGGCCGACGCGCAGCGCCCCAAACGGCGGCAGACGGCGGCCGTCGAGCAGCCGGCGGAGTCGACGCGCCCCCGCCGCACGGCTTTCGGTGAGTGTCCGCTGCCTTCCGCCCACTCCTCCCTTTCGCTTCAGTGAATGCAATGGAGAACCTGACCGCCGGCAGCACGAAGGAGGCGAAAACGACGGCCGCCGCCCCGAAGAAGCGCTCGACCGGTGAGTCCCGCCTTCCACTCGGTCATCTCGTTCACCACTCGGTTGCAGCCGCCGCCCGTCGCCGCAAGTGATCGCTGGAAGGCCGCCCTTTCTTCGTCTGTCAAATAAACCGTTCGAATGAATGTGGGATGTCGGAGTGTGGGAAGAAGTAAGACGCTGGACCGGAGAGTGATTCGTCGACGAGCGGTCGCTCATCGCGCTAGGCGACGCGGAGAACGCACTCGTCTTCTGCTGCTGACTGGAAGTCGTCCACGAGCTGCCCGCCCGCCGACGAATTGAACGGCGAGTGGCGAGACGACCGCCACCCACTCCTTTTCTCTCGCCCGAGCAACCCACTCGCTTCATTTCTTCTTTCTGCATCCCGAAATGGCGGCCGTCGACCTTCTCGAGCCCTCGGCCGAGTTCGATTCGGACGAATGGGCGGAGATGACCGCCGTCTCCGAGGAATTCGAAGCGCCCGAACTGCCGGCGGACTGCGAGGAGGCGCTCTCTGAGTTGACGGCGATCTCGTCGGCGTCCGCCCACTCGCCGCCGCCCGCCGAAGTGGACGTGGACCCCGAGCAGGCGCCGGGCGGCCTCTTGGGGCCGCTGCCCGAGTTCAACGTCGCCGGTTCGTCCGCCTTTCCGCCCGCCCACTTCTCGCTGCAGACCGCTTCGCGCTCGGCCGCCTGCTGCGTGCGGAGGACGAGGAGGACGTGCAGACGGCGGCCTCCTTCGACCTCCACGAGCTCCTGCACGCCGCCATCCCCGACTCGACGGTGGAGACGGCGAGCGACTTCGAGTGGCCGCCGACCGCCCGCTCGATCTCCGCCGAGTCCGTGGAGAACGCGAGCGAAATCGACGGACTTTTCACCGAAGGCAAGTGTCCTCTCTCCTTCCCTAACATCCTGGTTGCAGCTCCGATCGGCCGTCTGGAAGTGGACGAAGAGGAGGCGGCCGCCTATACGCCCCGCCCGATCGACGTCTTCGCCCGCGCCCAGCAGAAGACGCTCGAAAGCAGCTGTGAAGGGCCTGTTTGTTGAATTTCGAATGTTGGAGGAAATAAACATATGTATTGTGAATGGGATTGGCTGAAGTCCACCAGTAACACGAGCAAGTTCCATTGACCGCAGAAAGTGAGCTTTCTGCCCACAACCCCTCGGCGTCGTCGCCCATTTGCATACCCAGCTTCCAACTCCCAATCGCCCGCATGCAAATCCGCGCGCATAAAAGCCGGCCGGCAGCGGGCGGGCGCACCCACTCGCGTCGTGTGCACCTCCCCTCTCGCCCCTCCGCTCTCTCGACTCCCGCAATGGCCCAGCCGGTGGACGTGGACAACATGATCTCGCGCCTGCTGAACGTCGGTGAGTGCCCCTCCCCTCCGCCCGTCCGTCCACTCACCCCGCTCGCTGCAGGAATGGCGGGCGGCCGTCTCACGACTCAAGTGAGCGAGCAGGAGCTGCAGCAACTCTGCCAGATGGCCAAGGACGTCTTCCAGTCGCAGTCGTCGCTCATCGAGGTCGAGCCGCCGCTGGTCGTGTGCGGGGACATCCACGGACAGGCGAGTCGTCTAGGGCGCTTCCTCTACTCATCGCCCCGTTCGTTGCAGTACTCGGACCTGCTGCGCGTGTTCGACAAGAACGGCTTCCCGCCCGAGGCCAACTACGTCTTCCTGGGCGGTAGGCGACAAGCAGCAGCATTCCCACTAATCCTTCGATCTCCTTGCAGACTACGTGGACCGCGGCCGGCAGAACATCGAGACGATCTGCCTGATGTTCTGCTACAAAATCAAGTACCCGGAGAACTTCTTCATGCTGCGCGGCAACCACGAGTGCCCGGCCATCAACCGCGTCTACGGCTTCTTCGAGGAGTGCAACCGGCGCTACAAGTCGATCCGGCTGTGGAACGCGTTCCAGGACGCCTTCAACTGGATGCCCCTGTGCGGCCTCGTCGGCGGCAAGATCCTCTGCATGGCGAGTCGATTGGAGTGGGGTGTCCGTTCTAATCTCCCCCCGATTGCAGCACGGCGGCCTCTCGCCCCAGCTGCAGTCGATCGACCAGCTGCGCACGTTGCCGCGCCCGCAGGACCCGCCCAACCCCTCGATGGGCATCGATCTGCTGTGGGCGGACCCCGACCAGTGGGCCAAGGGCTGGCAGGCGAACACGCGCGGCGTCTCGTACGTGTTCGGGCAGGACGTCGTGGTGGACGCGTGCGCCCGCCTCGACATCGACCTCGTGGCGCGCGCCCATCAGGTCGTCCAGGACGGGTTCGTTCAGTCGAGAGCGCCCTCTCCTCTCATCCCCTCGCTTGCAGGTACGAATTCTTCGCAAACCGCCGCCTCGTCACGATCTTCTCCGCGCCCCACTACTGCGGCCAGTTCGACAACGCGGCGGCGACCATGAGCGTGGCCGACGACCTCACCTGCTCCTTCCACGTCTACCGCCCCACCGCCAAGGCCGCCCGCCTCGCCATGTCCGGCACTCAGCAGGGATGAGCGGAGGGGAGCGCCGCGTCCTCTTGCCCACCTTTCTGTCTTTTCGCCGATAAACTTCCGTTCGAATCCGTGTACTGTCTGGTCGATGGTTGAGATCTGTGGTCGTCGGGAGGTAGACGGAATGGAGCAGAACGTCCTGATGGCCGCTTCTCGCACACTTCATGGCTTGCGTCCTTCCAAAAAAGAAAAGCAGGTCGTCCATCGCTCCCGTCATCTCCACGCCTTTCCGTTGTTCGCTCCTCCCGCCGATTGCAGGACTTCTGGTCGGGCCACTTGGACCAACGGACGGCGACGACGGCGCCCGCCAACTTCGGGACGTCCCTCACGCACGTGCTGAAGGACGCGCCCACGACTTCGGGCGGCCCCCAAACTCCGCGCAGCCGCGCCGACCGCTCCGTCCTCGGCTCCGTCACGTACGCGCCGAAGAACTTCACGCCCCGCTCCCGCACGCCCGGCCGCATCCCGCCCGCTCTCTTCTGATTACTGATAGGGGCTTTTGTATTGGATTCCCTCACGCATTTCCGTTTGTTTCTCGCCTATATTCTACCTACTGAATGTTCACTCGACTGCTTCATGTAAAGTGGATCGCGTCGCGGGATCGTGTTGTGAGAGCAGACGGCTTGAAGTGTTTGATCCGTGGAATTCGGATGGAAGCAATTGAATTGAGACCTTCGAACGGCCGGAATTATCCGGAAAGCCACTGAATTAAATCAGCGAGCGTTGAGAGTCGTTCCGAAGGCCCCAGTCGATCGTAAACGCGTAACGAGCAATTCATTCGCGCTTGCAGCAATCGAAGAGGTCAGCGGTTGTTTCCTCAAAGTACAACGTATTTACGGGGAGTAAGTGTGCAGCACTTTTTCCATCGAATTAGCTGAACGGATCGTCAAATGCAGATCCGATTGCTTGATTTTAATCGAACGGCTCCACAAAAGGGCGAGCAGCCGTCAGTTCTGTTCACTCGTTTGCAAAATGCGCTCCACGATCGTCTGTCTGTTGCTCGTCTTTGGCGTTTTGTTGGTCTGTGCGGACTACCTGGGGCGATGCAAGGACGAGTGCGTGCAGAAGTACGGGCCCGGCACATTAGCGACTCAACAACGTCATCGTTGCGTGTGCATCCCCAGGGATTTCCTTCTTCATCGCTTCCACGCGGCAGGGCTTATTTGTGACGAACAGGCGTGCGAAAAAGAATGCTTGAGCTGCGGAGGAGGAGGGTGCGTCGACAACCGTTGCGAATGCGGTGACTGCCAATGGCCCATTCCGCTTTTCTATTGATTCGTGACTGAACCGCGTGCGGTGAATAAACACTCTTGAACGCATGAATGGTAGGCAGTTGAACTTGCTTAGAATCGCTGAACGATCCAAAGGACACATGTTTATTTGGCAGGAGTGAAGTGAGTGGATGGTCAGCTCGAACATCGCGACTGGCTCCTATCCGCTGCCACGTTCGACTGTTTCGGGCGTGAGCGGCGGGAACTCTAGGTCGACGCAAAAGACGAGCGTGTCCTCTGGTGAGCTCAAGGCGCGCCGTTCGTCTACCGACACGTGATGCCTAAAGGAGAGCCGTTCGCGCCAATGGCCACCGCCTTCGAAGAGGACGGTCGAGATTACTGCAGCGAGAAGAAAGTTGGGGGATCTCTGCGGCGAACTCGCTTCTTTTGGCCGTCCGCCGCCGCCCGTCCGCGCTCTCGGCCCAGAGCGCGTAGTCGAGAGCAGCTGGAGTTTCTCGCGCTCGCCGTGGGCGTTCGGGCGGGCGAGGCGGGAGGACTGCTGGCGGAAGGCGACGTCCCTTTGCGCCCACTGCGAGCAGCTTCCGCACGACGCCGCCCAGCGGCCAGCGGAAGGCGGCGGGCGCGATGGCGGCCGGCAGTAAGGTGCGGACGTCCAACCGCTCGGCCGTGCAACAGACGGCGATTCCGTGCGCGTGGAGGAGGCGCGCGAGCCGGGCGAGCGGCACCGCGAAGACCGCACTTCGATTCACGTCACACTCGGTCGATTGGACTGGAAGCAAAAGAGAGATGAGACAAAAGGGATGCCCCGAACGGCCTCATCGCTGAACTCCAGCCGCTCATCGGTTTCAACGAGCCCGGCTCCAACCGCGCGAGAAGATGGTGGTCGAGCCGCGCGTCCGCATCGACACGAAGCACTGGACGCAAACGGGCGATCGTCTACCTCGCAAACACGACCAACACCCGGCAGTACCTGAAGGTCCCTCCTCCTCTTGTTCATTCCTCCCGGCTTGTGGCTGGAGCCCTAATAGACGGCAGTCCTCGCGATCATCGTCGCGACGACCGACAGCCCGAGCTCGTCGCCGACTACTCGCGGGAGGACGGCAAGAACGTCGTGGAGAAGGCAAAAGGTCTGTTGGATCCCCGTCCGCCCACGCACTCTCGCTTGCCGCGATGGACCACGAGGCGGACAAGCCGTCGCCCATCGTAGGCCCTCGAAGCCAAATCGGAGTCCCGCTCCCGTTCTCGCTCAAACGCGTCGACGCCCAAGAAGCCGAGCGGCCGCAAGACGCCCAAAGCGGAGACCCCCGGCAAGAATCCGTCCGCTTGGTGGAACTCGAGACTCCGCCTGCTCTTTTCTCATTTGATGAGAAGGTCGGGCAACAAGAACGAAATTTATTTCAACAAGCAACAATCAGAAAACGGGATCCCTTTCCGGTTCTTTGGATCAGACGATGTGGATTCCTTGACGCGCAAGAGACTCCCGATCTGCGGCCATTCCTGAAAGCAATGAAGACAATTTGAGCGCACTCCCTCGAACTCACCATCACGGTCGGTGGGCGAAGTAAGGAGCAATGCCGACTGGACTTGGAGGGTGGGCAGCACTTCGGCGGCGAACTCCTCAAACGTCGACTCGTCCCCCATTTCGCTTCGCAGTCGCTCGCCCAACTGCGCGGCGTCCGCTTTGACGAACACGTGGGCGAAAGCCGGGCGGTCATCCGGGCGCGGCAGCTCCCAACGGCTCATTTGAGCGGCGAAGAGGGGCGGCGGGAGGCCGGCGATCTCCGTGAAGACGAGCGAGCGGGTGCGGAGGACGAGGATTTTCGCCGTTCGGTCGGCACGCCAAACGTCCGGCAGCAGCGTCCCGAACTTCGGGCGGTGCTGAAGAAAGAAAGAGGATTGAACGGAAGACGAAGGGCGGACTCACGTGTTCGAGGTCGTAGTAGAGAAGTTGCGGCGTCTTTTGCATCACTGCGAGAAGTTGGAGCCACGGATCGTTGACGGCGGGCGGCCGTTGGACGGCGGGAGGAGCGGCGGGAGCGGCGATCGGCAGCGGCGGTGTGGGCAGACGAGCTTCTTGCGGACGAACGGGGGCCGGCGGAACGACCACTTCTTCCGGACTAGCGGCCGGTTGGACGGGAGCGGGAGTCGGCGGCCGTTCGACGTCGCTCGTGGATTCCTCAGCCGTCGGCTGTCCGCTCTCTTCGTCCACCGGTTGGTCGGTCGGCTCCTCGTCGAGCGACTCGTCCGTCAGCTCATCGCTCGGGTGCTCGTTCCACTCGTCGCTCGACTCGTCGCTCGAACCCTCTTCCGATTCGTCCGCGTCCGTTGAGTCAACGCTCGATTGATCGACCGCTTGCTCGGCATCTCCAGTCGGCGCCTGCAAACGGAAAAGGGAAAGTGGAAAAGCGAGTTGTCGCTCACCTCGACTTCAGCTCCCTCTGCGTAACGATCGTAGGCGTGGAATGTGCGCTCATGCTGGTCTCGGTGCTTAAGTTGCGTGTACGATGCCCGACAGACGGCGCACTTGTGGCCGCAACGCTTCAAATGCGTTCGTTCGTGGCTCGCTAAACCTTTGGACGTGTACGAGACACCGCAGTGCCGACAAGGAACCTAAAAAGGGTTGAAAGACGTAAAGCAGCAAGAGAAAACCGACCATTTTGATCAGACGATTGGCAGCTGTCCCTGTCGCCCGTTGATCTCCATCCATTCCCTCCGTGTAACGATTGTAGTTGTGCTTCGACCGCTCGTGCCGATCGCGAGATCGCGCTTCGCGGAAGCGGCACGTGCACAGCAAGCACTCGTGACCCCTGGTGGCCGCGTGAGTGCGGAGGTGGGAGGCACGGCCACACGGCTGAAAGGTCAAGTGACAATGCGGGCACTTCCACTGAAACAAGCAAGCAAAGAATGAACAAACTTTACGGTCCGCTTGCCTGATTGTCCTGCTCATCGGTGGCCTGAAAACGGCGGGAGACGTGCAAAGAAGCTGATGGTCGGCTCACCGTCGTCTCGTGTCCCGAACGCTCCCAATGCTTCCATTCGCGGTTGTGGCGGAAGTGCTTGTGTTGATCCCGCTCGTGGAGATTGCGGTCCTTCGATCGTCGAAAATTTGCTCCGCACTTGGCGCAGGCGTAGTTGCACGTGGACTTGTGGGCCTGCTCGTGACGCCGCAGATTCGACGCCTTTACTTTGAAGCCGCAGTGTCGACAGGCGATCTAAAGGTGGATGCGTGTGAGCACAAGGAAACAGCTGGAAGCCGGACCTTTCGCTGACTGCCGGCAGGTTGACGGGCGCGAGAATCGGCGGCTGCTGGAGCTCGTTGGGCCTTCGCTTTGGAGCGTGTGTTGGGCGGCATGCCGTGTCCCATCCCTGCACAGTCGAGGTTGGACGGCCTGAAATCGAAACAAGTCGAAAGAAAAACGTGAAGAAATCGGCGTCCCTCGCCCGCAACCAACGCCGTGGAAAAAAGCGTTCGCTCGGCCGGTCGACCGCCGCCGTCTTCTCGCCGCTTTTCTCTCGCCGACTGGCCGGGCGCTGGACGCGCGTCTTTTGCAGGGGCAATTCGAACGAGGCGCCGATCGCTTTGCGCCGCTCTTTCGGCGGGCGGAAAGCGGGCCGCAGATGTGCGCGCGCATTCCAACGGCGACAAGGAAAAGAACAAGCAGGAGTGAGTCACTCGTTTGTTTATCGAACAGCGGAAACATCCCATCAATGCCGTTTAGAGACCCCTTGTTGACTCCGAACGTGGCTTCCCGAATGAAAAGTAACGAATGGATCCCACTCTGATTCTCAAGACCAAAAGAGGTCAAGTAGTCGAAAGCCGGAAATCACCCTCTTTTCCGACTGAAAAGAAATCATTCTAACACTTCACCCGACCGCTCCAATCTCGACCTTTATTCAACCTTTCACAGAACACGGAACAAAACTGCTTGACGCCAGTGGCCGCCTAATAATCGCGGATGGCCTTCAAGTTGCAGACCTCCGCTTTAGGGTTGGGGCCGGCGGCCCGCGGACGGGCGGCTGAGTCGAGCACTCCGTTGCACGTCACGATCTCGTCCTTCGAGCCGACGTAGTAGAAGAGGTTCTGCTCGTCGCCCCACTGCAGCTGGGCGTCCGGCGGCGGCGAGCGGCCCGGGTCGTCGTTCAGCTCGTTGGTTTGCAACAAATGAGCGAATGACGAGCACATCGATGCCCACCTACCGTCAGGTTAGTCCGCAGCGGGCCCACGTACCTGAAGTGGCGCGCGGAGATCTGGTCGGGCGGCGGCAGACCGGCGGTATGCTTCCCGCGCAGCTTCTGTCGCTGTCCTTCGCGTCTGCCTTCTGCTGCGCCTGCCGCTGAGGCCGCCTGCTTCTGCTTGGCCCGGAGTCAAAAGAATGTAATGGACAAGAGGAAAGGCAGTGTTTATTGTGCTCTCCTTCTTCAACAGCGAAAGCGTTGGCGCTCGATTTGGCGCTCCCTCTTCACCTCGAGCACGCGCTCCATACAGCGGTTCGCTTCGATCAGGTTCTGCTCGTCCTTGTCCACTTTCTTCGAGACGGGCAGGCGGAAGGCTGAAGATTGTGTTGAACTGGAGAGCGAAGGAAAGAACTCACACGAGACGACGGGACGCCAAGACGAGCCGTGGAGCTCCGGGTGGCCGAGATCCGAGTCGTTGAGGCCGCTTGAGGAATGCGCGAAGTCGGAGCGGGGAGAGCGAGCAGCTAAAGAAAGAGACGAATGATTGACGTGCACGACCAACAACCCACCTTTCCGGCGATCCTCGGACGGCAGCTTGAGCGCGCAGCAGAACTCGTTGCACACGTGGTTCTCGAAAAAGAACGACATTCCGGCCTTCGAGTGGTTCATCGCGCCGAAGCGAGTGCGATCCTCCGAGTGGATGGCGGGGTCCGTGAGCAAAAGAATTGGACGACCGCCATCTGTGGCCTGCTTGACGGTCCCCTGGAGGTCGACCACCATCAGCTTCCCGTTCGTCACCTGCAAATGGTGAGGATAAAAGAGAGTGGATGAATGGGGGACTCGCCGTGTACGTGTAGTGGGAGAACGCAACCACAAAGCGGAGCAGCTCGATGGAAATGCCCTTTGACTTCAGGCACGCTTCGGGCATCACAAAGTGCAGGTTGTTGGTGAAGCGGATGTACTTTGCAGAAAGGGGCAGACGGGGCTCGCAGCTCATGTAGCGGACATCCTTCTCCGCTCCGAGGGCGAGCGTCTTGATCATCAGAAACTTGAGATCTGCGGGAATCTTGTCCGCCCTCAAATTCACTTCGCAGGCGGCCATGAAGAGTCCCGCGAAGTACGAGGCGACCGTCTGCAGCTGGTTGGCGAGTTCGTGACGACGGGCCGAGTCCGCGGCACTTCCCACTCGGCGGTACTCCTTGAGCACGACGTCCTCGCCCGTTCGGAGGTCGCGGCCGTAGTACGCGAGCCGCTCGCCTCCACGGGCGAACGGATTGGCCGCCAGCTGAATGCGCGCGCTCTCCGGGCGGCAGCGTTCGAGCGGCACGTCGTCCACCACGTCGTCGATTGATTTGGGCAGCTCGTAGGCGAGAAAGCGGCCGCTCTGGACCTCGTACGCCCACCAGCTGGTCGGGACGGTCAGGTCGAGGCGGTAGGCGCGCTCCGGACGGGCGGAATTCGTGCCCGTCTTCCGCATCGAACAGCTCACCGACTGGCTGACGGCCGAGATCACGGAGCCGGAGATCTTGTGCACGTTCCGAATGTCGAACTGGTCGATGGGCGCTCCCAGGGCCTCGGCAAAGCGGTCGATCATCGTGTCCGTAAAATGGGTGATCTTCCCGAAATAGTAGTCGATGCCCTTCTCCGCCATCTTGTCGATGACGTCGTCCGCAGTGAGACCGTAGGGATCGCCTTTTGGGAAGCGGTCGGTGAGCGGCTCGTTCGAATTGTGGAAGTGCCTTCCGTGCGCAGGCTGAAAACAGAAAGATGGTGAAGGTACTTCGGAAAGCCCCCTTTCTACCGCATCGCAGATGTGAAAGATGACCTTCGTGTTAGTGGCGGTGCTCCAATCCAAACGAAGAGATTTGTTGAGGCCGCCGAGCACGTCCTCCGCGGCGTCGCCTCCTCCGACGGCGACGAGCCCCGAGCAGAACGAGTGTAATTGATCGACGGATTTGGTGAAGCGGAGCATTTCGTACTGCGGAACGTCCTCGAAGTCGCGGTAGGCGACGAGGCCGAGGCGCAGCCGACGGACCAACGAGGCGGACGTTCCATCGCTTTGGACGGCCTTCAAGTTGCTCACAATGTCGTGGTTCGCGTCCTTCACGCCCTCGATGTGCGGCCCCATGCTGCTCGTAGCGTCGACCACAAAGCAGAGGTCTACGTGACGGGCGGCCCGGATCTGCTTGATCGTCTAAAGAAAGGGATTAGGGCATTCGTTTGAGTGGGAGCGAGCCTTGAGAAGTTGCTCGTTGCGGATCTCGACGGCTGCCTGGCGTCGCTGCCTGATCTCCGCCTTGGTCGTGGCGTCCGGTCCGTACTCCCGGCCACTGTCCGCGAAAAGCGTGCGCAGCCGCTTGTTCTGCTCGCGGAACATTTGGGGCGTGGGCGTCGCGCGCTCCCAGCCGGACGTCTTGTCGTTCACCGACTCGCTCATCCACGAGACCACGTCGGCTTTAAGCTGCTGCAAACGGGCCGGAAAGTAGAAGGGAAACGGACGGAAGGAACGCACCTCTTGCTCGTGCAGGGAAGCGAACACCATCTTGATTTGCGGGTAGTGGAACAATCGAAAGCACGAGAGTTCTGTTCTGAAACGCGGCGATTTGCTGACTGGCCAAGCCACTGCTTTCCTTTTTACTCAACCGCCAACTTTTATATGCCTGCAAAAGCGGCGCTCGGCTCCAACTA
Organism: Aphelenchoides fujianensis; assembly: GCA_024699865.1. Taxonomy (NCBI): domain Eukaryota; kingdom Metazoa; phylum Nematoda; class Chromadorea; order Rhabditida; family Aphelenchoididae; genus Aphelenchoides; species Aphelenchoides fujianensis. Next base: position 208,824 of record JAMPIO010000174.1, on the reverse strand, counting down.
GTGAGCGGAGTGGAAGGAAGGAGCTTTGTTTCGACTGACCTCGAGCTGCGTTCCCAGCGATGCAATCCGCAACCTTCGAGCAGATGCGTTGACTGGTGGGAAAAACGAACGAAAATCGATCGCAGTTTGTCGAAACGCAACCAAGGAAAGCGGTATTGCTTTGTTTGGATCAATGGTCGCTGCCTTTGATTGACCCTCAAAATGTGAGCTCGAAGAAGAAGAACGTGCAATTCTTCTTCAAACTATTCTAGTCCATGTGTTGTGCACACCTCGCTTCAAATGAAATCGGGTACAACAGCGTATGAAACAAGACGGTTATTCGATGAAGAATCGTCCACGCCTTTTGGGCGACATAGAGCTTCCGCTCGATGTCCAGCTGCTCGCCGCCGAACGTCCTGACGCCGTCGAGGAGCTTCAGAGCGCACAGGGCGGCGTTTCCGACTGCCGGTCGGGCTTTCGCCCTCTGGAGACGCCCGTGCGTTTCGTCCAGCGCGGCCTCAATCTCGGCGGTCCGTTCGCGCAGCTCGCGGGCGGCCGTGCAGTCGGCGGCGATTTCGGCGCAATAGGGCAGTGAAGCGGTAGGCGCTCAATCACTTGTTCGTGCACAAAGAGGACACAGTAGAAAATTGAATTGGTTTATTGGGAGTTGATTGCGGTTTCTAAACGACTGCTTGTGGCGTCCCGCTGGTATCGTCAGAGGAATGCAGAAACAACTGGTCGATTCGTGTGAAGAAACAGACGAAAGAACGGGCGCACGGCCGATCACAGGCTGCTGTTCCCCTTGGACGTCGGCGAGCAAGAAGAACGGTGGTTTTTATTCGCTTGATCGCGGAAACCCCGAGCCTCAGCCGATTGGTGTTGCCCACCGTCAGTGCAGACAGAAGAACGCTCTCCGCCCATCGACGAGACCGGAAAGTCGGCAGGGCCTTCTACTGCTGCGATCCGCCACATCCTTCTTTCCTTGGCTTGTCACAAACAGAAACAACGGATGGTTTATCCACTCCGGATGTTAAATGAAGACAAAGTTCACATCAATGCCGACCGCCAACTGCCACGTCCACACCTGCATGATGCTGCACCACCAGTGAGCACACTCGGTTACTAGAGCGGCATCGAAATCGTCTGTCTTTAAGGAGAACTTGGTGCGCGAGACGAAGAACTGGGCGGCGCTCGCCAGCGCCCGGTCGTGGTCCTCCTGAACACTCGTAGCTCCTTGGTTTTCTACCGCAAACTCACGAGCTTCTTCACACGATCCGGCAGGTCGATTTTGACGAACACGTGGGCACGCGAGAGTCCCGCCCGGTTGGCAGAGCCGGCCACCCGCAGAGAGCGGCCCACAAGGTAGATGAGCAGCGAGTTGAAACGAGCTTCGTGTATCTAAACTCGAGATTAGTGAGGAGTAGGTCGGTACAAAGACGGGCCGCAAAGTCCATAAGAAAGAGCTCGGCGACGCGAACGTGGAGAACAAAGGTGTCGTTCAGCGAGCGCAAGTTTTCGAAGGCCGTGCGGAAGTCGCGAGCTTCCTCGTCGCTGAACGAGCGTTCGGGAATCGCAATGGACGGATTGTGGAAGTAGGAGCGGTAGCAATCAAGACGGATGGACACCTTTTCCACGACAGCGTTCTTTCGAAGCTAAACGACAAAATTGTGCTCTGCCCAATTCGTCGACCTACGGCTCGTTTGCTGCAATGGCCCCAACACCGTTTTCGATCACAATCTGACGTACACGTGAGCGGAAGAGGGGCGCGACGTCTGAAAGAGAAATTAGCTCAAAAACCATCAAAGGGAGAACTTGCAGGCCGACCGGTTGTAATACGAATAGAAGCTCGCGCGTTCGATTGACCGCCGCGCAAAAATGAGGTGATCGCGAGGATTCGATGAGAAGAAACTGACGCCGCAGTCGGGCAGGAACTCGCGAAGCAGCGGGACGATCCACGTGTCTTCGCGCTGGCGAAACGCGCTCACGATGATGTCCTGCAAAATTCGGAAACCTGCAAAAGGCAATCAAAACAGATGATTGAAGCGGCCACCTTTCAATGCCTGTAAGACCAAAAGCAAGTTGCGGATGAGGTCGAAGCGGACAGGATCGGATCTCCAACGCTGCACCATCAGATAGAGGCGACGAAGGTGCGCCTGCCCCAACTGCACAAACCGCACCAGCGAATCCACCCGAAGGTTGACGTCTCTCAAGCGTAGATAACTCGAGGCCGCGAACAACTCGATAGAAACACCCAACTCAATGTACACGACTTGCTCGCTTGGGGGCACGAAGCTCTTCCTGTCTGGAGCAAAGAAGGCGGCCGGAAATGAGCGGCAGCAAAAGAAAATCCGCAGAGTCCGCAGCTGCAGAACCGCTCTTTCTTCGAGTTGGTTGTGCACCAAGTCCGCCCTCAACGTCTGGATCATCAACGCTCGTCGGGCACCGAGCATGAACTTCGATTTCTTCTTCGCGTCCATCTAACAAGCGGATAGAGAAAAGGGGAAGTGGGTAGGACGCGCTAACCGCTCAAATCGATCGATCAGGCGAGTGGGCTGAAAGCGGGCGCTGACCATTCGGTTGACCCCAAAACGACGCGCGGGTTCGGATCGACAGACGCCCGCGCGCCTGCTCGCTTGCGCAATTTGTGGGTCGGGCGCTCGCTCCTCGTCGGCCACTCGACAACCGCGAGCTCCGCCATCATCGCCGCAATCCTCCCGCGCACAAGCCTGCCGGAAGATTGCTCGCGGTAAGCTGTCTCTTTCCAGTCCACGGCCTGCCCGTCCAGTCCGCTCATTCCTGTTCGTTTTGAGCACAGGATGGGCGACACGACGCCCAAAGCGCTCCTTCCTGCTTGAATCAAACGGAAGCCCATTTTCAGACCTCAGACCGTCCTTTCCGGCTACCTTCCCGACGACTCGGCCCTCAAATGCCGCGGGCAGTTCCTCTGCCCCAACGGCCGCTTTCTCTTCCAAACGAATGAGTGGATTCTGACGAGAGTGGTAGACCTGTGGACGGGCAAGCAGATGCGCGCCTTTCGTTCAGTCCAGCGGTTGCAGTTTGCCCGATGAGCGCCTGAAATTCGAGGGCCCGGCGACCTTTTTCGCGAATCGCGGCGGCGTGTCGCTCGTCCACGTGCCCCGCTTCGAAGCGCACGTCGCTTGGAAGACGCTGCAGGTGGACGGGCTGGCGGGCAAAATCCACGTGAACAGCCACGCGCTCACAAACCTCGACCGAAGCGCCAGCGGAAAGATCCACGTGCTGCCCAGCAGGGAGCACGAGGCGACGCTGCTGTTCGAAACGTCGGCCTTCTTCCGCACCGTGCAGCTGTACGCCTGCGAGTGGGAACGCCCTCACGGTCGATTGCTCGGCACGATTCCGCGAGAAGAGCCCTTCGACTACGAGAATCCGCACTGCTACGAATGGAAACTCTGCTTTGTTGCCACAAAGCGGGAAGCGCCAGACGTCTACTTTTGGGACCTCTGCATCGTGGACCTCGGGGGATCGCTGGACCGGAACTTACCTCCGAGCAGCCGTCCGGTCGCTTTCGAGATCGTCAGAGTGGAGCTCGAAGAAGTGAGTGGATTCGTTGAATCTTCTGCCAGGTATTCTGCTCACTCGTCCGATAACTTCAGATCCGCGACGACTCGCTTCTCGTCTCCTGCTGGTTCGAACGGGCGCACTTCTTTGCTCTGAAGTACAACGACGGAAAACGCTTCAAGTTCTTCGACTACGACCTCGACCGGAACACGCTGACCTCCACGCGGCTGTTCCTCCCGCTCCTGCCTTCCGCCACGACTTCGCTGATCGCCGTGGAGGGGGCGTTTTGAGCGTGTTCAGGAGAACAAACGGCGGAAGTCTCCAGCGGTTCGACGAGCACCGCTACGCCCTCAAGTGAGTGGACAGAAAAGGGCGGCGACCATTCGTTCGTTGCAGCAAGCCGGAGAAATTGGTGTGTTTGGCGTGGTTCGTGCAAACGCGAGTGTCCAGCGTGCTTTCTATCGTCTTCTGTCTGCAGGCGGGATCCTCGCTCGCATTCACGACTCCCTTCTAATATTCGTGTTCAGTAAGCAGTGAAACGAGCGGCCCGTTTACAACTATCCGCCGCTCCACAAAGTCCCACGAGTACCAGACGATCGATCTCGTACTTGAGACGACAGAACGATCCCGGCAGACCAGAGAAAGACACCATACGTTCCTTTCGAGTGTTCATTCGACGAGCACAACGAGTGAGTGCGAACGAGCAGAAGAGAAAACGGAGCGTCAGGGCAGGCGCGCGGGGTCCATGGGCCACTCGTCGTGCCCGCCGTCCTCCGGCTCCGGATCTGGACGACGTTTTCGTGAGACACCGAACAGCCGCCGACTCACCGAACTGCTCCGCGTCCTCCAACGGCGGCGGGAAGATCACCTCGCCGTTGACATACCCCATGGACGCCACCTGGGAGAAGCGGAAGCGCTGGTCGTCGCGCCGTTCGTCACTCCCCTCGACGAGCGGATGCATGCGGCCGACGAAGTCAGCTAAAGGAGCGTCGCGAAGGAGAGAGGGGGTACTCACTTTTATCAAAAACGAGGATCATGCCGGGCGGGTGGCTGTCGTCCGTGTAGGCCCCGACGTAAGTGCCGTGGTAGAGGTAGCCCCCGCCGGTCATGAACCAAAGGCGGCTACCGGACGGAGGGTTAGTCGCGCTGCCGTTGGTCGCGCCGTTGGTCGAGCCGCTCATCGCGCAGGAAGGACGCCGGTGTCTCGAGGAAACAAGAAGTCCGAATGACCTTTAGGGTCTCCTTGCTTTCCTTTCTCTCCTCATGCAAATTTCATGTTTTGGTAACAGAGCGTGAAGATTTACGCCTCGGTTTGTTCTTCCCTTCCGTTCGACCGCTCGTGCGTTCAGCTGGACCCGAACATCAGCTGTTCGCCGACCGGCTGGACGATCAGGAGCAGTTCGAGCGCGTGATGAACCCGCTGTCCATTTACGAGCAGCTGCTGCAGCGGCCGGTCGACTACTGGGCCGACCTGATGGCCGAGCTGTTCACCGACCGGTGCGCCGCGGTGTTCGGCCGGCCGGACCCTGAGCTCGCCGAGCAGAAGGCGGCCGTGGAGGCGGAGCGGCTGGAGCGGCTGAAGGAGAAGATCGAGGCGGGCGAGATCAAGAGGATCAAGCTGGACGACGACCCGCCGGACGGCTCCGTGAGTCCCCCTCCTTCTTTTTCGTGCATCGCCGATTGCAGAAGCTGCCCTCGCTGGAGATGTTCGACGACGTGGGGCCCGAGCAGGCGGTCGAGAAGTTCCGCATTTCGTCCGCCTTCCTCACGGACGAGGCGCCCTCGCCGCTGCTCTCCAATCTCCCGTTCGGGGCCGTCCTGCACGACGTGGACTCGCACTTCATTCGCGCGTATTTCCTCTTCGACCTGAAGCGACTGCCGCCCGCCCTCCGCAAGTGGTCGATGATCCTCACCGAGCTCCTCTTCAAGTCGCCCACCTCCATCGACGGCCGACTGTTGAGCGACGAGCAGACCGCCGACCTGATGACCAAGGAGCTCATGTCGCAGCACGCGGGCGTCGGCTTCTCGTCCGCCTTCTTCCACCTGCTCGCCTTCTCGCTCGAGGTGCGTGCAGATAAGGACAGAGTGCTCTCAACCCCTCGTTCTTCAGGTGCCGGCGAAGGAGTTCGACCTGCTGCCCAAGTGGTCGCGGGCGCTCCTCTGCGACACGAAGTTCGAGGCGCCGAAGGTCCTCGCGATCGCCAAGAACCTCGCAAGCGGGGCGTCGGCCAAGAAGCGGGACGTCGACTCGATGTGCTCGCTGCTGATCGGCAGCGTGAACTACGAGAAGAGTGCGTTCAATTCCCTCCTGCATGACTTCTCGCTCATTCGTCCCGTTTAGACCACGAGTCGAGCTTCTACGACGACTTCGTGCTGCAGAACTTCCACCGGCAGGTGGCCAAACGGATCGAATCGGGCGAGCGGGGGGCAGCGAAAGTGGTGGCCGAGCTGGAGGCCTTCCGAGCGGCCATTCTGGAGGCGCCGCTGAACGTCCACTTCATCTGCAACCCGAAGGAGTTGAACGGGCAGGCGACGGCCGCGAACTGGAGCTTCTTGAAGCGAACGGGGCCGGTCGAGAAGCTGACGGTTTGTTTCTCCTCGAACTCCCCCTCGATTCCTCTGCAGATGACCCGCGAGGCGGACGTGTCGCCGTTCGTCAAGTGGACGCCGGCCGCCCGCCTGCTCAAAGTGGACGGCTGCGACGCGACGCACGTCCTCTGCCGCTCGCAGACGCCCGTCGAGTTCGGCGGCGAGGAACACGTGGTGCTGCTCACGATGGCCTCCTTTTGCTCGATGACCGAAGGCGCGCTGTGGGTGGGCGTGCGGGGCAAGGGCTTCTCCTACGGGCCCGACCTGCGCTACTCTTCCGCCTACGACTGCTTGACGCTCGAGCTCGACCGCTGCTCCCGGCCGGTGTTGGCGTACGACGCGAGCAAGGAGCTCGTCACCGAGTTGTTCAACGGCACGGCGCCGCTGGACGCGCTGAATTTCGACTTGGCGAAGCGGAACGCCGTCTGCAACCTCCTCGCGCGCTACGAGACGCTGAAAGCGACCGCCAACAACGCCGCTTTCGACCTGCTGCGCGGGCGGACGGCCGAGGAGATCAAGTGAGTCCTCCCCCCAATCGAGTGATCTCCCTCGTGCTTTCAGTCGCCTCGCCGAGCAGATTTGGAAGGCGGACGCCGAGCGGGCGGTCCAACTCGCCCGACCGCAATTCCTTCGCTTCTTCGACGAACGACAGCACTTGCTGGCGGTCGTCGGCCCCCGCAACAAGATCGACGAAATCAAGCGGAGCTTCCCAGCGATCAAGACCGTCAAGATGGCCCACCTCCAGTACACGCCCGCTTGAACGCCCGGAGATTCGTTGTTGTGTTGAACGGTATAAAGTATTCTTTCTTTCGTTGCTGTCATTCAGCTTCAAAAATGTTTAGAGCTTTGCCGCTGCAGCGTTTACGAGCGCGGTGGCTGTTTGTGCATTCTGCGGTAAGCGGGCCAAATCGAGTGTCTTCGGGCGCTGTGCACCGTCTCGTCCGCCCCGTGCACGCCCGTGCGCACCGACTCGTTCTTCCGCTCGTTCACCGTCGGGTCGGCCACTTCCTTCGGCTTTTCGTTCACTTTGGGCAACGAGGAGCGGCCGGTGCAGAGGCCGGTGGTTCGCGGCGTCCGCCTCCGCCTGCTGATTCTTGAGGCGCACGGGCAGCAGCTGGGCAAGCGGATGTACGCGGCCGACAAGCCGCTCCGCCGTTGCCTCGAGTGGTTCTTGCGGGAGAAGCGGTGAGTGTCCCTGAGCAACTCGATCACTCGCCGCCTGTTCTTGGCGCGCGGCGGCCGCTTCGACGTCGGCCGCCCGCTCTGCGTCTTCCCCGCCGAAAAAGACGATCTGAACGTCGTGATCGACTTTTCACGCAACTTCGACCACGTGCGCCTGCCGCCGCTCGAGTTCGCCTCTTAAATTGTGTTTCTTCTGTTGATAAATTTGGTTGGAAATGCAAACATCTCTAAGCATTTCTTATTAATATCAATGTCCGGATGGCACCAGAATGTTCTAGTGGCGTTTCATAATGCCTTACGATGATTTACAGTGAGTTATTTATTAACAAGCGTTAAAATGACATGCATCAAACGAGGCGACATGTTTTTCGTGTGGTTTTAACAAGAAGTGATAGAAGTGTAAGCTGCAGAATAAAAGGACAGTCTGTTAAGGAAGCGTATCAAATACGCTGGAACACAAAAACGACGCTTGTGGTTTCCATTTGCAGGTGCCATGTGAGAACAATTTTTGTATTGAATTTTGCTAAACTGTTGAGCAATTCGTCATCAAAACCATCAGTTTGAGCGACAAAGTTGGTGTGCTGGGTGAAAAAATCTTCAATACACGCCATCATCGGATGCTGAACAGTCGCTTTCATTTAGAAAAGATAGGAAGTGTGTACCGAGGAGTCCGTCACAGATTTGTGCACTTGTAAGTGTGTCCTCATTTCGCTCAATTTAACGCTGCTTTCTCTGGCGCTACGAACGAGGCGTTTGGAACGACCCACAAGGGAGTTCATTGCTGAAAACACTTGATCGCGTTCCTTAAACACATAAAAATTAATCGCATAAGAAAGAGCACATGCCGTGTCAGCGTTGAAGCGGAAGTGCACGAAGTACATTCGAATGTCAAGTTTTTCGTTCAACGCTCGCAAATTGTCGAACACTTTTCGGAAAGTGCAAGTGTCTTGCTCAGCCCATGACTTTAGGTCAATATCGCTTGTTTGGTCAAGCGGTATGCTTGCTGGTGATGTCCAGTTCGGCACGTCCAGGATCACCCGTTCGACGGCTTCGTTCGGTCCGTACCTAAAAAGCTTTGCAAATGATGTCTAGTGAAAAACCCCTACGGTCCATCCATTGCAACTGTTTCCATGCGTGCATAAACACGTATAACACGGGCACGAGCGCCAAAGGCGGGGGCGAGAACTAAACCAACAGCTATTCAAAAAATCGAAGACAAACTTGGGAAGCTCTCGTGGAAGGCGCTCACGGTAACATTTTCTAACAGCTTTGATTGTGTGAATGCATGGCGCAACAAGACGATTCCACGTGTGTGTGATAACTTCACTTCCGAAATCTGGTCGTTCCAAAAATCTCGAAGTAGCGAAGAAACTGCCATTTGACAGTTGACTTGAACAAGAAAAAATTTGATTTTCGTTCCAAGGCGATGGTCTAGACTGGTATAAAAGTAGTCTTCTAACAGTTGCTACCTTTTAACGCCCAAACAATCGAAGGCCAGTTGTGAAGCTGTTCGAAAGTAAGCGCGCCGACAGACGAAAAAAGAATTTTAACGCGATCCAAGGGGGCGACTTGAAGTAGGCGGCGTACAAGGGCAGCGTTGACGTGATCTCTAGACAACTTCACAAAGATCCGTCCCACTCGCACGGACGAGATTTCCGTGTAATGACACAGCACGATTTGTGCACATTCTGTCCGACTCTTCTGCGTTGGATCAAAGAAAACGGAAATAAATTCGGTTGAACAATAAAGAAAACGTTGCGTTCGAAGCCGCAGCATTGCGCGTTGATCCAAGTACTCGGGAGCCGTTCGATCGAGCCAGTTGTTGTAACGGTGAGTGTTCGTCGCGTGAAACAACGTCCACAAGCGACCATTCGCTTTGAGTTTCGGCTTTCTCTGTTCGCACGGCCGTGTCGAAAATGTGACAGTCCGCAGTGGATCGTTAGCTTCCATAACATGCGCCAATCTCGGCTTCTTCTTGTCCGGTTCCAGCATCGTACTCATTTCGCTGAAAATGAACTACTTTAAACGCGCTAAACGATAGAAGCAGGAAGCGTCGCTTGTTGCTGCCGCGCGAACAGGCGAGGGGGCAGAAAGCGCGGGCTGACCATGGGGTGACCTCAAAACAACGCGCGGTTTCAAATCGACGGATGCCCGCGCGTGTGCTTGCTTGAGCAGTTTGTGGACAGGCGGTCCGCTGCTCGTGGGTTACTCGAAACCACACACCTTCAAGCCACGACTCCCGCTGGAATTGCGCCCCGGCTTCAAACCTCTGAACGTTTTCATGAACTCGCCGTCGTGAATGGCCTCAAGCAAACAGTGTGGAAAGAGTGGCTGTTGGCGGCCCGTGCATCTCATAGAGCGAAAGCGGGAGCTCCAAACGAACTCTTCGCGGCCCGATCGTCCGTTTTTTGCCTTCTGAAAGCAGGCGATCGACCTTCCGCTCTACGGCTCCGATATTCCTTATCATCCCCGAAACTCTCCGAACGGAAGGAACGGATTGTGGCTTGCATTCTTCCTTCACACAAAGCCAAGCAAACACTCGTTGCGATCGGAGTTTATTCGAAGGACGGAACAGAGACGGGAGGAGAGTTGCCATTCGCGAGCGAGTCACTCGGCCTTCAGCGGGAGGATCACCTTGCCGGCCTGGGCGCCGGCCTTGAACGGCGCCTGCGGATCCCCCTCCTCGGCGGGCACCTCCGCCCACTGCACGACCAGCTTGTCCTCCTTGGGCGGGCCGGGCAGGCGGATGAGCTCGACGGCGGTGCGGCCCTTCGGCGGCACGAAGCCGTAGACCGGCTTCACGCCGTAGTGCTCGTTGTTCGAGGACTTCACCTGCAACAGACGGGGAGTGGGAGGGCACTCGCTTTGACTTCGAGCCGATTGTCCGTCGTGTTCACCACTTCGTGTTTGGCGGTGCCGCCGGCCGCCGGGAAGCTCGCGCTCGTGGGCTCGATGTTCAGCGCCATCGCTCGTTCGGAGAGGGGGAGTGGACGGAGAAGCGAAATGGTCGTTCGGCTCGTCCTGCTTCGCTCTTGTACGCGCGAATTGCATCGATGGAGTGAATGGCGGCCGATTGATCAGAGCTGCTTGCGGGTCCATTACGCAAGCAACGGCCGTCTTTTCGAATGACCAGTCGGCTTTCACTCGCCACTCGCTGCAGTGCGAACGCGCGGCCTGCCCGAATGTCGCGCAAAAGCCAGGAAATCGGCGGGAACGCGGAGACGCCGAGCGGGCAGAACGGTGAGCCGCCCGACCGCCCGCCGTCCACCCACTTCTTTGAGCCCCGAAGCGGAAGAGCGAAGCGACCGCCAAGCAGCGGGCGGCCCGACGGCGCGCCAAGGAGGAGGTGGAGGCGATCGCCCGCCGCCTCCGCAAACACGCGCGCGACCCGGAGGCCGCCCGGCTGACCGCCGCCGAAGTCACGACGGTCGCCTTGCGGGTGCGTGAGCAGGTGGGCGGCAGGGACCGCAACGAACTCTCCACTTGCTGCAGCTGATGCTCGACGACGCGATGCTCGAACTGGACCCGCCGCTCGTGATCGTCGGCGACGTCCACGGGCAGTTCGTGAGCGCCCACATTCTCCTTACATTCCCACGCGCTCGCTGCAGACGGACCTGTGCGCCCTCTTCGATCAGATGGGACCGCCGCCCAAGACGTAGGGCAACAATCCACAGCCTCATCCCCTGCTTGCAGCTCGTACCTGTTCCTGGGCGACTACGTGGACCGCGGGCCGCACTCGACGGAGGTGATCGTGCTGCTCTTCTGCTACAAACTGCTCCATCCGCGCGCCGTGTGGCTGCTGCGCGGCAACCACGAGTGCGCGACCATCAACCGCTGCTACGGCTTCTGGGAGGAGGCGGCCGGGCGCTTCGGCGAGGCCGCCTGGGAGCTCGTCCAGACGGCCTTCAACTGCCTGCCGCTGTGCGCGCGCGTCGGCCGCCGCATCTTCTGCATGCACGGCGGGATTTCGCGCGAGCTGACCGCCTGGCGCCAGCTGTCGTTCGTGCCCCGCCCGCTGGACGTGCCCGACTTCGGGCTCGTCTGCGACCTCCTGTGGGCCGACCCCGACCCGGACGTGAGCGGCTACGCGGACAGCCCGCGCGGCGTCTCGTTCGCGTTCGGCGAGGACGCGTGCAAGGAGTTCTGCGCGCAGATGGGCCTCGACCTCGTCGTGCGCGCCCATCAGGTCGTTCAGGACGGGTTCGTTCAACTAGAGCGCTCTACTCATTGCTTTCACCCCCTAGGTACAAGTTCTTCGCCAACCGCCATCTGGTGACCATCTTCTCGGCGCCCTACTACTGCCAGGAGTTCGACAATGTGGCGGCGGTGATGAGCGTGGACGCGAGTCTGCAGTGTCGTTTCCACCTGCGCCACCCGGTGGAGATCGAGCAGAAGACCATGGAGCGCGCGCTGCAGGCCCGGAAGGCGAGTGGAGCTGGGGCATTCACTCCTAGTTTGGCTGCAGGACGACGGGCCGGACGAGGCGTTCCCCGACGAGCTGGAGCAGCCGCAGCCCTCGCAGCTGTCGCCGCCGCCCGACCTGCGGCGCCGCACCAAGGACGAGCTGACCGTCACGATGGAGCAGCCGCACGCCAAGGAGGCGCCCCCGCCCAAGAAGCCCGCCGAGATCCCCGACGACTTCCTCCTCAGCAAGGAGCATTCGAAATAAACCCGCTGTCCATTCGTGAAAGAGTTTATCCGAGCGGATCACCAGAACCACATCCAGCGGGTGCGCGTGTTCCCGTTCGGGTCGGCGGCGGCCGGGCTCTTGGGGCTGAGGTGCGGGGCCGAGTGCTCGGATTGGGTCTTCTGCAGAGCGAGCGGTCAGCAGGCAGATGGGGGACTCGCCTGCTCGTAGATCCAATAGTGGAGCGGCGGGACGGGGCGGCCGTTGTGGCGGCGGGGCGGCGGGAATTGGCGCAGTTGGTCGAAGAACGCGTGGCCGAGCACGAGGGCGGCGGGCGGCCGGAGGTGCGGCTCGAAGACGAGCAGCGCGCGGACGAGCTCCAGGGCGGCCGGCGGGAAGTCGACGCCCGCGATCAGCTGAACGAACGAGCGAGTGGGCGGTGCAAAGAAGGAGGACTCACGTGCTCGAAGCCGCGCCCCACGCGTCGCACCAGCCGCGGCCGTCCCACGCGCATCGCCCGCAGCTGCTCGCCGGACGGGTAGCCCAGCACCTCGACGATCACGCGGCCCTGGTCGACGGCGTCCCGCCCGCACAGCAGCGGCCGGCCCACGAGCAGCTCGGCGAGCACGCAGCCGGCCGCCCAGCGGTCTGCAGCCGGAGAGCGAGTGAGTGAGTGGATCGCCTTCTCGCCACTCACCGATGGAGAGTGTGAAGGAGGTGGCGCCGAAGCAGAGCTCGGGCGCGCGGTAGTAGCGGGTCACCTGGTAGGGGCTGCACTCCTCGCCGCGCCCCAACACCTTCGCGTTGCCGAAGTCCGCGAGGCGCAGCAGGCCGAAGTGCGGGTCCACGATCAGATTCGAGGGCTTCAGGTCGCCGTGCGCGATGCCCAGCGAGTGCACGTGGTCGAGGGCGGCGAACAGCTGCCAGGCGAACAGCTTCGCGTCCAGCGGATCGAAGCGGCGGCCGGGCAGCGAGAGGCGCAGCTTCGAGAGGTCTGTGGGCAGGAAGTCGCACACCAGACACTCGCACACCTGCAGCCAGAGAAGGGATTGAAAGAGATGTCTGCTGCGCCCACCTCCTCGCCGACGGTCAGCCGGAAGCGGTAGAGCAGGTCGATCACGCACGGGTGGCGGAGGCGACGGAGCAGGGCGATCTCCCGCTCGGCCGCCTCGGCGCTCGTCTTCGACAGCCACACCTTCTTGACGGCGACCGTCCGCTGCAGCGGCGCGAGCAGCTCCGCGCGGTACACGTTCGAGAAGACGCCGTTCGCGTGCAGCCGCTCGTTGGCGATCGTGAGGGCCACCTGCAAGCGGGAGGTGAGTGGGCGGGCGGAGTGGAGGGCGCACCTCTTGCTCCTCGCCCGGCCCGTGCACGCGTTCCGCGCGGATCACGCGACGAGCCATCCGACCGGTTCGCGCGGGAAGAATGGAACGAATGAGTGGCTGAGCAGCTCTCCGCTGATTGACCGCTTTGCATGAGAACGAACCGGAGAAGAGGACGGGCAAACGAGCAGCCAGTCGCATTTTGCAGTCCGCCCGCCGTCCGGCCGCTCGCCCGCGAAATGTCGACCGAAGCGTGGACGGGAGTCGCGGGATCGATGCTCCTGATCGCCTCCGCCGCCGCCTTCCCGTTCGTGTGCGGCCGGCGAGGGCGCGGCTTCTCCGTTCAGCCGCGACACCTCGACCGTCCCATGGAGCCGCCCTCGCTGGACACTTCCGAGGGGCGGCCGAAGACGCCGTTCGTCGCCGGCGGCACGACGCCCGCCAGCCGCTCGCGCTCGCTGCGGACGGGCCGCTCGGAGCGGTCGGCGGCGCCCGCCTCCAGCGACTCCGACCGGCGGCCGCTCGCCTCGCCGCTGGCCGCCGAGTGGACGGCGAAGTCGCCGGACGAGCGGAATTCCGCCGGCAAGACGCCCCAACCGGCCGCCCGCCCACCACTCGCCCGCCGCGACCGCCTGCCGCGCCCGCAGATCCCCGGCAGCGCCATCTCGATGCTCGCCGTCCTCAAGCGCCAGCTGCCGATCGCCGCCTACGAGCCGCTCGGCATCCTGCAGGCGGCCTGCGAGGAGCTCCGCTTTGCCGCCCGCCTCCTCGACCGACTGCCCGCCGACGAGACGGAGCGCATGTGCGGCGTGGCGGCCTTCGTGCTCAGCGGCTACTCGGCGCTCGTGGGCCGCAAGCGGAAGCCCTTCAACCCGCTGCTCGGCGAGACCTTCGACTTCGTCTCGGACGACGGCTGGCGGTACCACGCGGAGCAGGCGATCGGAGAGGGCTGTTCATCCACTCATTCGTTCGTTGCAGGTCGGCCACCACCCGGCGGTCTCCGCGTGCCACGCCGAGGGCGACGGCTGGACGTGGTGGCAGACGCTCGAGGGCACGACCGCGCCCGCCTTTGACGGCTCCGTGAGCGCCACCCCGCTGCACCCCCGTCCGCCTCCGGCTGGCCAACGGCGAGGAGTACTCGTGGAACAAGGTGGGAGGTTGGGCGTCGACTATCTCATTCTCTTGCAGGTGACGACGATCATCCAGAACGCGCGCGCCGAGGCCGACAAGCGGGTGGTGCGCAACGAGGGCGAGATGGTGATTTGCAGCAGCACGGGCGTTGAGTGCCGCCTGTAGTTCGCCGTGGAGGGCAACGCGGTGGAAGGCCGCGTGCGGGGGCGCGGGGGCGAGCGGGCGGTCCGGCTGCTCGGCCAGTGGGATCGGGGATTGAACAAGCGAGTCGTCCCCTCCCTTCTGCCCACTCACTCCTCTCGCTGCAGGATCGTCGCGTCCGGCGAGCAGGTGTCGCTGTTCGAGGCGCCGCCGCCCCACGAGCACGCCGCCGCCCACTACGGCTTCACGCGCTTCACGATGGCGCTGAACGAGCTGCACGACGCCGAGCGGCCCCTCCTGCCGCCCACCGACTCGCGCTTCCGCCCCGACCAGCGGTTGCTGGAGAACGGCGAGCCGGAGCGCGCCGAGGAGGCCAAGAAGCGGCTCGAGAAGGTGAGTGGCGCCCGTTGGAGAAGTGAAGATGGCGGCGGCTGCAGGAGCAACGCGGCCGCTCCGCCCTCGCCCACCGGCCGCTGTGGTTCGAGCGGGAGCGCGACGCGTTCACCGGCCGCTCGCTGTGGCTCTCCAACGGGCGCTACTGGCCGGCGAAGGAGGCCCGCTTCGAGGACGCGCACAGCCGCCGGATGATCGCCCTTTTCTCCACCGACAACTCCCAGTGATCTCCCCCGATTGTCGTGAGTGAAGAGAATAAACAGCTGTCCGTTGCACTAACGCTTGGAGAGTCGTCAGCATTCAAGAATGTCGACCGAAAGCAGAGAGAAGGATTTCATTTCTCCAATCTACTCCGCCGAGATGATCGGCTGCTTATTCTTTTCGTTCCTCTCCGCTCGGCTGCGCGCCGCCGTCGCCGATCAGGCGTCCCCGCTGGAAGTGGACTTTTGCGACGATCAGAGCCGCCGAGTTCGTTCTTCCCGCTCCACCCGACCGCCGCCTTTCTGCTTTCAGTTGTTGCACCGCTGCGCGCTGGAGTTGGTGGGCGACGAGGGGGACGTCCTCGCGCGCTTGAGCTCGGCGGTCGACCGCGCCGATTGCCCCGCCGTCTGGCGCTTCGCCGCGTGCTCCCGAGTGGCGAGCGCGTGCTTCGAGCTGCACGCGGCGCCCGGCGGGCCGCTCGCGAAGTTCGCGCCCGCCCTCCTCGGCGCGTGGAATCGCTGCTCAACTACACGACGGACTTCGGCGGGAAGCTCGGTGAGTCCTTTTCCGCCGTCCACTCGCTTCTGCAGACCTCCAGCGAGTGCTCAAATGCGACGAGAAGATCCGCGCGGAGTGCCCGCCCGAGAAGTTCCACTTTGATGTGAAGAAGCCGGCGGACTGCACGTGAGTTCGAAGGAGAGAAACAAGGCAATCCACTCGTTTCAGCAACGGCTTCTACGAGTGCTTCAACAAGCACCTCGCCGCGTGCGGCCGACTGCAGCCGGCGGAGCACCTCCTTCTCTGAGACGTCCGCTCTTTTTTCCTCGCCGTCCAGTGCGCGGAGCCCGTCCGCTGCCCGCTGTCCGTCGTTTCGGGGGCCGTCCGCCTTGTGTCGTCATCATGCTGGTTATTCTTCGTGTTGTTGTTGCTATGAAATAAACTGCGAACATTCATGCGATCCGTTTCCTCTGGTGGAGCTGTCGCCCGTCCAGTGCGCGCGCTGTGTTGGCGGCGACCCACACGGTTTGGGACGTGCGATTCGACTGCTGGCTGAAGAAGCGGTCGACCATTGACAGCACTTTTTCGTACTGCTTCTAGACACGCAGAAAGCAAGTAGGTAAACAAATGGGTAAGCAATCGAACACTTCGCGCTTCTTCCAAGGATCCGGAAGCCCAACCTTCGTTCGAATCTGCGCCCGCGAAACGCCCGCTTCTTGTGCGTAAGCGGTCACTTAAAGTACTAATTTGAGTCATCAATCGAGCTGCTTTCGAACAGAAGTTGGTACGTGTGATCGGAAGACATCAGAGAAATGAACTTACTCCGTGCAATCGTATGTGTGGCAGGGCACGTGCAGAAGGAACGTGTCGTTCAACGAGCGGAGGTTCTCGAAAGCCGTCCGAACAGCGCGGACTGCAGCTCCGGGCAGCCGTTCAAAAGAAGTCAGTAATCACAAGCGAGCAAAGAACGGAGGTCGCCTCTTTTGATAAACGGGGCTTGTTGCTACTACTTCCGCGGTTTTGCGATTTGCATGGAAGTTCGCAGCAGTCGCTGCAATTCGGGGAGGGGCGGGGCTTTTGCTCGTTCGTTCGTTCCTCCGTCGTCCTCGTCTCCGCGATCAGCAATGGCACCTGAAGAGAGTGAGTTTGCGGGTTGTGCGGTTGTTCAGGGATCGGGCGCCTTCAGACTTCGAGATCTTCCACTCGCAGTCGGGCCGCCTCTACTGCTCGGCTTCCATGAAGGAGATCACCGACTGCCTCTTCTTGGACCAAGATCCGGGCAAGGTGATCTTCGACATCGAGAAGTTGGAGAGTCTGCTGGAGCGAACGAAGGCGGCCGCCCAGGCAAACTCGTCCGCTGGCTCCGAATTGTCGATTCGGAGCGATTTATCGACTCCCGTCGGAGGGCTCGTCGCAAAGGAGCAACGCGGCTTCGGGAATTTGGGGAACACCTGCTGGTTGTCCTCGGTGGTGCTGGCGTTCGCGTCGCTGCCCGCCCTTGTGGGCTCGCTCGAGCAGCTGCGGCAGTGGACCCTCCACACGGCGGACATCAAAATGGAGGACACGGTAAGTGGCCGCCTCCGGTCTCCGCATCCCGCCCACTTGCAGAAGCAGTTGAACGTGCTGGTCGAGATGGCGAGGTCGATGCAAGACTTTAACAACTCGCGCGTCGCCCCATCCGCGGAACCCCTTCACCACATGCTCGGCCAGCTGGACGACAAGTACAAAGTCTTCAAGCCACAGAGCGTCGCGGAGTTCGTCCAAGTGGTCATGCAAGCCTGCTGGGACTTGAGCGGCGTGGGAGTGGCGCCCGAGAACCGGCCGCCGACCAGCCGCTTTTTCGCCGACTTCCCGCTCTTCTCCACGGTTCTCTTGCTCACCACGGGCGGCCAGTGCGAACACCAGCCGGAGGGAAGGGCGCCGTACATCGGCTACAGTGAGTCGCCGCCCTTAGAGTAACGTAACGGCCGCGAGTTTCAGTCGAAGATGCGGACGGGAACGACTGGGTCCAAACGCGCTGGAAGTGGGTCAAACTGTCCAAGTGCGACCAGTGCGGAGAGACGGCCGAGCAAACCACGCAGGTCCTCTCGCTCCCCGACTGCCTGGTCGTCCACTACAAGCTGCCCCTCAGTGACTGCCCGCCCGTCTTCCTTCACTCATTCCCGCATTGCAGTGCAAACGGAGGACGGCGGCGTGGTGCTCTCAGAGGAGACGCGTGTCCCTTTCCCGCCGCGCCAGATCCCGCTCGAGACGATCCCGACGGCCGGCGGCAAGGGGGAGAGCGGCGCCGCGTACACGCTGAACGCGGTCGTACTGATCGTGGGCAACAAAGTGACCGACGGCCACGTGATTTGCGCCCGTCGCCGCCGCCGCTCCACCACCTCCCAGTGGCGCATTTTCGATGACACCGAAGCTGTGCCGGTCGTGGAGCTGTCGCAGATCCAAACGGCCGGCTACACGCCCCACGTTGCGTTCTACGCGAAGACGCGCTCGCCGATCCCGCCCAGCAGCCAGGCGGACAGGAACTCTTGTGATCCGATGGAAGTCGACCCGCCCGTGGAGCGCATTCAGCCGCCCCCCAAGAGCATGGAGGAGCTCACCGACCGACTGCACCAAATCCGTGTGAAGTTCCTTGATTTGGCTACCACCAGCGAGGTCCTCTTCAACCGCAGTCGGCGGCAGAAGGAGCACCAGAAGGCCGACTTCCTCGCCAAAATCGGCGAAGAAATCCAAACCACGATCGTCGTCGTACTCGCCGAACTGATTGACGAGGCCAAGTCAATCGGTAAGTCCCGCCTTCCACTCGGTCCTCCTACTCACTCGCTTGCAGCCGCCGCTCTTCGCAAGTGAGCGCTCGGAGTTCGCTCGTTCCCCGTTTTTCCGCTGCAGAATAAACCGGTCCATGAAAGCGGGATGCCAAGTGTGAAAAAGAACCCCACTAGAAGAGACTGAAAGGAGATTCGCGAACGAGTGGTCGTTTTTCGAGCTGTGCGGCGCGGACAACGCAGTCTTCTGCTGCTGCCGGCTGGAGATCGCCCACGAGCTGCCCGCCCGCCTCGCCGCCTTTCCGCCGAGCAGTGAATCGACAAGCGACGAGAGGACCGCCCGTTCGTTGTTTGTAAAGAAGAACGCCGCCGCCTGCTGACTGTGCCGTTAAACACTGAACTCCACTTCCTCGCGGAGAAATACAGCCACTCGCTCACCCAGTTCATGGAGGAGCTGCGCGAATTCCTGTCCGACGCCCACTTTCTTCTCATGACCATCGACGTCAACGATCACTTGCGTTTTAACAACGAGTCGCAGAGTGAACAGAGAACTTCATTCCTTTCGTGTTGCAGTCATATTTGACGCGTGTTCTTTGCGGTCACCGTAGACAAAGTGTGTTTGCAGAAATTCTGGTGTTGATCCCCCCGTCCGTCCTCTCACCAAACCAAAGACTAACGATTCAAAGACGATTTACACATTTTATTAAACGCGAACGGGAGTGAATTAAGAAGAGAGTAGAAGTTAGGCGCCACATGTTGATTTTAGCCGCTCATTTGACTACATACGCATTAAAGGAAAACAAAAAACATCTCCATTGAGCCGGTCCGCCAAGTGCGCACATGAGAAGGAGTCGACGGCCAATAGCCGAGTTGCTCCACCAACTCGGCGTCCAAATTTTCGGTTTGGCAGCTGAACTCTGGTCGTCCAGCGAAGAACTCTTGTTCTGCAGCCACGAATCGTTCGCGTGTGCTCTGAACGAGGAGAAATTCATTGCTCATTGGAAGACATACAAAAAACGTACAGAGTACTTCATGAGACCGGGCGTGTAAATGAGGACGTAAACCGCAAGCGACGTAATGCCCACTGCTTCCGCGCACTCGGCGAGACGAACGGCGCGTCCGATCAAGCAATCCATCACCGTACCGAAATTCTGCCACTGATTCTGTTGGAAAGATCACTTGAGAGGATGCACAAGTAAGCGCTTACCTTCAATGAAACAATTAAAAACTTGCCGAGGGGGATTTGAAGAACAAAGTGGTCGTTCAAAGAACGAAGATTCCCGAACGCCTTCCGGGCTGTTCGAGCGTCTTCTTCAGTCCAGACGCAATGGCAGAAGCTGCGCACTTTATCCAAGTCGTACGTGACCATCTCTTCTGTCCCATGAATCTTCAAGACAACCCGCTCGACTGTTTCGTTTCGGTCGCACCTAAAAACGAATAGTCACTTCTGTTTTCTGCTTGTTCTCTCCAACTTACTGCCCGTTTGCTGCAACTTCCGCAAGGCTTTGCTGGAGTTCGATCACTCGAGCACGCACGCGGAACAGCGGAGCAAGACCTAAAGCAACACCTCAAACAACTTGACAGCTGGACGCCCGCACATGTCCCTTCATTCCAATCGGGGACAAACCGCGCTCTTTCCATCAAGGGCAATTGCTGTCTGTTTGCCAACAGCAAGCAGCTATGGTGCGAATACAACAAAAACCGGACGATCTTCGACGGCAGAAAGTCGCGCAGCAAGTGAACGATCCATGGCGAGTTATCTTTTGGGCACAACTCCAACACGATGGACTCCAAGTTCTCAAAAGCTGAACGAACCAGTAGAATAAACTATAGAAGGGAACTCACTCTTGAACGTGGACAAGACTTCAGTCCAAACACGAAGTGTGTGGAAGGTCATCTCGGTCTCGTAGCGAACGACGACGGACAGCCGACGGACATGCCGCCGCCCCAACTTCAGGAGTCGGCCGATCGACGTGAGACTTGCGTTCTTGTCGCCCACCCGAAGAAACAAGCCGTCTGCGGAAGCTCCGCTCATGCAGCTGTAGGTTCGGTCCTCCAAAACAACGCACACTCCGTTGGCACGTTCGTGTTTTTCGCTCGGCGTGAAGAAGACGGCCGGAAAGAAGCGGCTGCAGGAGAACATTCGAAGCGTGCGCAAGCGGAGAGCCGCTCGCTCGCGGAGGTAATTCGGAGCATTCGACGGGTCGTTGTGTTCCAGAATCGTACACAATGCCTGCACCATCAGGGCGCGACGAACGTCCGCCTTCATCTTCGGCTTGGGCTTCGGCAGGATCTGCTGGTCGTCCTTTATTCCTTTCGGCTTCTTCTCAACGTCCATTGGAAGGCTAAAACGGATAGAAATGTTAGAAAGGCGAGCAGTAGAGGCAGCGAAAATGAGGTAGGCGAGTGGACTGCCGCTGCCGCTCGCTTGAACGAGTGGATGGACGCCGATGATTGCGTTCGAAGCCACGCCGCGCGCACTTTCAAACTCTGCACCACCCGCCCGCTCCCCACCTAACGGAGAGCGTTGGCTTCAATGGGCGGCGGCATGTCCCGCAGGCCTCTCTGTTTGCAGCAGGGCAAAGTTCATTCGGGGATCTCCTCGACCACGCCCTGCGTGGTCAGTTCGCTCATTTTTCTGCAGAACCGGCGGTCGAAAGAAGACCGACCGCTGGCTGGAAGGAACAAACGACTCAATTCCCTGTGATCACTTCCAAACGGCATGAAGCAGATGGACTCTTGCGTCCGGAAAGCGGGCGCAATCGACGGCCCGGAACCGACCGTTTCGAAGATCCCCAAGACGACCCACGCGACGCCGCCGAAGATGAAAGCGAATGCTCGCCGCGCGCGGATGAAACCCGTGTTGAGCACGAAGCTGAAGCACAGCGACTTGTGGAATGCCCCGAATTTCTTGCAAGCACGCGCCGCCCTGTGCGAATGTTCTTCTGTTGCCCCTCCTTCCCGACCGCCTTCTTAACTCCCAACAAAAGCAAAAAGAAGGCGGACGGCGGCGCATCGCGCGGTCCTTGAAATTGATGTTAAAGTACGAAAAGGCGGCTGTCGGCTCGCTCTAGCCATTACTGCGGTTGGAACGAAGCGACGTGCGGGAGTTAAGCGTGCGAGCGGGTTGCAGCCGGCCGCTCTTCGCGAGTGGGCCCGAGGTCTTGTCGCCGTTGAAGAAAGAGCACTTGCACACTCTTCTCCGAGGCATGCCGCAGTTGGAGCTGCCGAAAGCCGGTGCAAGTCGTCGCCGCTCGTCCACGCGCTGCGGGAGTTCCTGCTGCCGAAGATCACGCATTTCTGTGGCCACGTCCCCACGATTTCATCCTCTTTGCGTCCCGCTTTTCCTAGAGGCTGGCGGAAGCGGCGACGTCTCTGCCCGTGCACAACGATCCGTTTTTGATCGATCAATGCACTCGCTTCTTTAGGTCTGTCCACCTTCTTCTCCACACGTGCCCGTCGGCTGCTCGTTCGGTAAGGCGTGCCGCAAATGGCGGCTAGCGGACCGTAAGTCGATTAAGACAGCTGAAACCGACGGCCGTTTGGCGTTGAAACGAGCGAAGACGTCGAGCGAGTGGTCGCCGACCTCCGTCATTTTTTGGTCGCCGCTCGAGCAGAGGTTTGGAGTTCCTCACTACTAGTTTACCGAATTCATACAAACTAACATCAATGCCAGAGCATAGTTACGGCTCCTACTCCTGTTCCTCCCACTCATCCGGGCTCTCGCCGTCCTCTTTTCGTCTTTCGAACTGCTCCCGCGTCTTTCCGCAGTCGAACTCCAGCTCGTCGAACTCCCGCTCGTACATGCGCTCGTTGCCCGAGTCGTCGTAGTAGTGCCACTTGATTTCCGTGGTCACTTCCGTCTGCCTGATGGTCGACACGCGGATCCAGCGACTACCGTCGGTCTTCGGGCCGTAGTTCGGCTCCAAGTACTGCTCGAACTTCTTCATGAATTTCAGGTCGTTCTTGGCCTCCAAGCAGAAGGAGTGGATGATTGCCAGCTGTTTAACGAACCGCTTCTTAGCCAAACGGTGACCTTCAAGCGGAGCCCCAGCAAACGAATTTCTCGCTGCTCGAACTCCGAAAGCAGGCGGTCGGCGTTCTGCAGGAGCTCCGCGAACTGCGCCGTCATGTCCGCCACTCTCTGAACAGCCGATTGATCGCTCGTTTCTTGTGTTCAACCGACCGCAATGTAGTCCAGCCGGGCCCTGACACGCAACACGAAGAAGGGCGTCTTCCGCGGCCCGATCACCCGCGAAACGCCGTCGATCAGCTTTTGCCCTTCGATCGCGCCCCACTCCTTCGGAAACTCCAGCCAGCACGGAAATTGAAGGATCTCCGTTGACTCGAGCGGGAGCGGGCTAAAAGAGGTCTCGTGCACAGCGTGTCGTCTCTCGCTCACCCGTCGTAGTCCGCGCACTGCTCGATGTCTCGGCCTTTGATCACGACCTTGCGGACGTTCAACGGGTAGAGGACTCGCTTGTCTGCATCAACGAGTTCTACACGAGAGTAATTCCTCCGATCATCCGAAATGTCCACCATAATCTCGTCGCATCGATGCTCGCGCCCGAACAAGTGCCCCACGTCGCTGCCGAAACCTTTGAAGCGAACGAGCGAAGGCGGGAGTCGGGTGAACGGCCCGTCCATCCACCCTTCCCGACCATTCGACGCGAAGAACACGTCGACGTCCAACGATTCCAGTGCGGGCATCCCTGCAGCGAGGACTTGCTTACTGAACGCGTTGCTCCACTAGTAAAACGCACTCTCGATCGCCTCGAACATCTGCCGGGCGAGCGGCGACTCCACCGAAACAAGCCGGAAGTCCAACCGGCGAACCGAACTCAACCGAAGCAAGGCGGCCGTCGTTTCGCCCGCCGGAAAGAGGAGGCGATCGACGGCCGACGGGAAGAATTTGCGGATTTACGTTTTGCACACAGCTTCCACCAACACGTCGCATGAGACCTCCAGCTGCGGGCCGAAGAAGACGTGTAAATAGACGCGACTCACGAGCTGCAAGCAACGAGTAGAAAGCTGCATTAATGAACGACTTGAATGTAGTTCGGCTTCATGAAGTGCTCCAACTTCCGAATCTCTGCCCCGAACTCACGAGGAACTGCAGCGTATTGCGAGGGTCATTGTTCGGCAAGTGCAGACTCCATCGCCTATTTGTCCTGTGCCGCAAGTGGTGGAAGAAGAGCGATTCGCGGGGGCAGGGCCGCAGACGAAGACGAGGACGGGGATTCGCCTGTTTGCACCGGATCTGCAGCACCGATCGGCTTCAAATTACAAACGCTTGAACTTACTTCTTTTCTCGTTTCTCCGCTTCCCAGCGAGCGTTTCATCTTCGAGTGGAAAAAGCGGAGAAAGGCCTCTTTTTATGCGGCAGAATAGAAGGAGTGGCCGCCGCTCGTTGTTCTCAACACGACCTGCTCCCTTCCGCCGTTCACTCGTTTTCTGCCCAAAAATGAAGTCATCGAGACGGACAGAATTTGTGCTCACTGGTTGGTGCAAGAGAAACCAGCAGCAGATGTGCGCGCAAATTCCGAACCAGGCCGTCTTCCGGTCAGAAGACAAGTGTGACTGGAGAGAAGAGTGATTAACGAACGCTTCACGTACACAACGCTTACACGTGAGAATGCTCGACCAACTACACGCACCTTTCAATACAAACCTGACGACACCCGCCATGAGGACGCTTCGGATCTTTGTCCAGCGGTCACTCGTCGTCTGCCACCTCCGCACCGACGACTACGAGCTGTGGGCGTTCGGAGGAGCGGACGGCCTGCCGAGCTTCGTGTTCGCCCTCCACGCCGGACGGTCGATTCGAGCGTAAGCCTGCGCTCCACTCGCTACGCGTTGAGGTCTGTTGATCCACTCACTCGCTTCAATCACCGCCTTCTCTCTTGCAGCAAACCGGAGAAACTCCTCCAGTTGGCCTTCTTCTCCCGTTCTCTCGACGTCGACTTCCCCTTCAAGAATTTCCTCATTGTAATCGAGTCGTTTTTGGCCGCTAGATAAACGCGTGTTTGTTGAACGAGTGGAACGATTCGCCAGTAGGGCGGGAAACGACGACAATCAAGCTTCCCGACAGCCTACACTCTCAACGTTTATTCCTTTTGCAAAAGAAACAACTCCATCAAACTCAACGGGCGGCGTTGTAGAGGGCGAGCAGGAGGACGGCGACGGCGAGCAGCAGGAGCCACAGCTGCGGGGGCGAGAGGGCGACGAGGAAGGCGGTCAGCGGAGCGGCGGGCGGCTCCTCCGTCTTTTCGGGGCTTAGCGCCCTGCAACGACGAGTGAGTGAGGCGGGCGCCCAATCCTGCAAACTCACTTGCGGATGCTCACCTCATCGGCGCCCGGCCCGTCCGCCGCCGCCGCCGGCGTGATGGCGTCGAGGAGGAGCTGCTCGACGGGCGGCCGGTTGGGCGCGCAGGAGCCGCCGGCGGCCACGCGCGCGAGCAGCCGCGTCGACGTCACGTCGTCCGTGTGCTCGCCGCGCGTTCAGGAAGCGCGTCACGAGCAGCAGCTTCGGCGGGGCCGCCGCCGTCCACTCGGCCACTCCGGGCGCGCGGTGCCACGAGAGGACGCAGCGGGCGGAGGCGCGCGCCGCCAGGTGGCCCGAGCCGGAGGGCAGCGCCTACAAAGAAAGTAAGTGGAAGAGCGAGGAGAACTTGCGGAGATGTGCGCCTCGCTCGACTTGAGCTTCCAGAAGATGGCGCGGTCGGAGATGTTGCAGAGGAGCAGCTGGACGCGCGCCAC
Organism: Aphelenchoides fujianensis; assembly: GCA_024699865.1. Classification (NCBI taxonomy): domain Eukaryota; kingdom Metazoa; phylum Nematoda; class Chromadorea; order Rhabditida; family Aphelenchoididae; genus Aphelenchoides; species Aphelenchoides fujianensis. The sequence goes on along the minus strand of JAMPIO010000174.1, from coordinate 183,700 downwards.
CTCCGGCCGCCCGCTCACCCGCAGGAAGCGCAGCTCCGTCGCGTTCGGCAGCGAGCGGCGGCCGCGTTTGCTCGCCGCCTTGGCCGCGCCTTCTGCAAGTGGGAAGTGACCGCCGTCCGTGCGCCCACCCACCGATCGAGTCGCTCTGCACGGACGCTGACTTCGACTCCTCGCCGGCCGCCCGCTCGACGGCCGTCGCGAGGTCCCCGCGCACGCTCGGCTGTTTCGACTCGTCCGCCATTCCGCTCGCTCGTCTTTTTGGAAGGCGGCCGACTGCTCGCTCGACTCTGAACACAAATGAGCCGTCAAGCGATTGGGAGCGAGTGGGCGAGCAGAAAGCGAAGAGCCGTCGAATACCTACCGAAGAGCGCGCCCGCAATTACGCACAGAGTTGAATGAAGGGTGAGCGGTGAGGGCACACCTGTTGCTGTCTTTTCACGTGCAGTCGATTGGTTGGAGTGGACGTGTGCGTTCAATGGCCGACAGTCGAGTGCACACACGACGAGTGAGTGGAGTTAGATGGCTTCATTCAACACAACAGACAACGAGGCGAGTTACAAAACAATGGTGAGAGCGAAAAGTGGGGTCGATGGAGCCAAGCAGTTCAATCGTTTTAGTCGCAAATTTACACGAGTTTTAGATCACCAAACGAGAGATACGAGGATAAACACACCAGTTTTGGGAGCAAAAAGAACTGCTTGCGCGGCCGATCGCCGCCGTTGGAGTGCGAAAAGTGTGGGCGGGAGGGTTTGAGAATTTTGGGTTGGGGGGACGAAGGAAGCGGAGGAGGAGTAAACACACAGCAGGGAGGGAACTCAACGGATCGACGGGAAGGGAGCTCATTGGAAGGAGAATCCCTCGGAGGGCACGTTCTGGCGGTTGGGGTCGAAGTTGAACTGCTCGCCGGGCACATCACACGGCATTTGATTCGTCGTGTCGCGGGAAGTAGAAGCTGAGGATGTAGTTGGCGAGTTGGCGGATCTCGCCGCTCCCTAGGTGCTTCATACGCGCGATCGCGTTCAGGCCGCCGCACTCCTCGATCTTCTGGCAGATCTCGTCGGCGCGTTGGCCCGCCTTCTCCAGCAGCTTGAAGACGGACCGAAAAGCGGCCGTCTGCACGTCGGCGTTCGAGTGGCCGAGCAGCGGCACGAGGTGTTGGATCACTTTGCTGTCGATCACCGCCTAAAACAGCGAGGATTAGTTGCGAAAAGCAGAAGAATAAGAAGCGGAATGTGCAAAAATCAAAGGCGTTCGTGTTAGATTCCCAGATAAATCGTTATGGAAGAAGAACGTGTTCATTTTCTGCACATTCCAACTTCCTGGGCGTGTGGTATGAAACGATACTTCCATCGACCAAGTGCGCTAAAAAGAGCGTTGATCAATGAGGAAGGCCGGAAACTGGAACTCACACAAGTACGAGAGGGCCCAGACCGTGTCGACGAGGATGCTCGTGTCCTCGTGGTGGATGAGTATCGAGAGGGCGGGCAGGAGCGCCTCGGCCGTGCGCGAGCTCGCCGGCTGCGCTACGCAATGCAGCCGAATCATTCGGGCGATGTTCGCAAGGAAGTCGGCCGAGAAGTTCTGTCGCGGGACGCAGAATTCCAACGCGCCGCCTACAATAACTCAGGCAATCCAAGTTCGAAGCGAACGTGCTGCTCACCAAGAACACTCGAAAGGCCGAGTTCGCCGCGTCGCCTTTGCGCGGGGTCCGAGGAGGACAGGAGCTGCAGGAAGTACGGGACGGCGCCCGCCTGCACGACCGCACGCGTCTGCTCCGAGGTGCCCGACGCGATGTTGGTCAGCGCCCAGGCCGCTCCGAACTGCAGGGTCGGGCTGAAAGACGAGTGATTGGTTGAGCGTTGTGATCGAGGCGAACTCACTTCTCCGACTGCGCGTGTGCGACGAGAATCGGCAGGATGCCGCTCTTGATGAGCGCGGCGGTCGGCGCGTTGCGGGCGGCGTCCTCCGCGGCCCGCTGCTCCGCGTCTTCTTCAACATCGTGGTCAGCGTAGTTCACCGACTGAAATGTGAGCGACTTCAGTATTCCTTCAAGTAATGAGAAGAATGCATTTGTCTGTCCCAGTTGCCCCCTAATCTTTTTGCAAATCTAGTGATAATGAAAAGAACTGTTCAGAAAGCTAAACACGGCGGTTTGCGCCATCATCTGCTGGGCAATACGGCGGGTGACTAAATTTCTGTCAACGGGTCAAACGCAAATTAGGATCTGCCGCAGCAAGCCCACTGATTAGGCGAAGAGTTCCTGATTCTTTTTGCCCAACGGGGTTGACTTTTTGCAGCAAGAATCCGTTTGCGTTTGACCGTTGAAAATTTTGAAAGAGGAGGTTCAAAAACGCCGCTACTCACCACAAGCCAAGCGAGTACTTGCATCAGCATAAGAATGGTGAAGAGGAACATCTCGTATTGGGTCCAACCGACGTTCGCGATCGGAGCCACCTCGTCGTGGCCCCAATCGTCGAACTCTCCAGCGGCGCCGTTTCCGAGCAGAACTTGTTGAAAGACGAAGAATTTTATCAACGACAAAAAGATCTTGTTGCGGTGCAGGAGGACGAGAACGACGATCAGGCCGATGAGGGCGAGCACGAGCAGGCCGGCGCACGCGAGGATCAGGTAGAAGACGAGGGCTGAAAGCAGGCGGGTGGGAGTGAGTGTGGAAGGAGGGCGGAGAACTCACAATGTCCGTCCGGCCGGTACTCAGCGACGAGGCCGAGCGGCGAGCTGCCGTCCAGCCACAGAGTGGAGTCGGCAATGTCGCACGCCGCGAACATGTCGCCGCCGATCTCCTGCAGGACGTCGCCGTGGACGGCCGGCCGGTCTTCGAGCTGCTTGATCGCGTTGACCGAAAGGGCGCTCACTTCCGACGAGTTGCCGCTCGCGTAGCCGAAGCCGATGCCTGAACGGAAGCTTTCAGTTGTATCCTTTTTCCTTTGATCACTCACCCATGAAGCAGCCGCGGAAGGCCGCTTGGTCGGCCGCCGGTCGCGTGTGCAGCAGAATGTTCGCGTTGTCCAGCGTCTGCCAGGCGATCGGCCGCTCTTGGTCATCCACGCGCACGCGGAGTTCGGCCGTCTTGTTGCCGGAAGCCGGCACCTCTTTGACGCTCACCAGGTGGAGGCGGACGTCGGCCGGATTGACCGTGAAGTCTGGAAGGAGAAGAAGGAATTGGAGGGAGGATGGAGGAGATCACTCGCCTTCGCGGGCGCCCGTCTTCTCGCTGGCCACGCGAATCGTGTGCCCGCGATTGCCGGTCGAGATCTCGAAGCTGAAAGCAGGGGGCGGTCATTCGGATGGTCGGGCGGAAGCGGGCGACTCACTCGCCAATCGTGAGCACCTTGGCGAACCGCCGGTTGTCTTCGGGCGTCCGCACGTACGCCCACCACTTGACCACCCGCTTGCCGTCCGTGCGCGTCGCGTTGAAGGCGACGGTGAGGGACTTCGGGGTGCGCAGGCGGACGAATCCCTTGCTCTTGAAGCCCGCGAACTCCGAGCGGTCGCCGGCGGGCGGCGGGACGGTCGGCGCGTCGGTGCAGTTCGTGTTGCGCGGCTCGAGCTTCACGCAGCGCAACTCGGAGAGTTGCAGCTCGCGGATGACCTCGTTGGAGACGTTGATCAGATGGACGAGGCCGGTCAGGTTGATGGCCGCCAGGTCCACGAGTTGGGTGCCTGCAAGCGGGAGCATCAGCGAAGAGAAGAGAGATTGCTGCAGTGTTAATGGTCTCCCCGCCCACCCACATCGCTGTCCTTCCCCATGACCTCCTCCTTCCATTTTCCGCCCTCCAGAAGGAACTCACCGTAGTGTCCCTCGAAGCGGAAGGTGTGCACGTGGCCGTTGGCCGCTTGCCCGATGAACTGGCCGCCGGTGATGCTCCGATCCCAGGTGATGTTCAGCGTTTGGCTGCAAGACGCCGACTCGTTCACAAGGGCGGCCAACTGCGGGAGGTCGGTGATCCTGCAAAGGGCGGACGGGTGAGCGGAGGGAAGCGGGAGTGAGGGAAAGGAGGGACGAAAGGAGTGCAGAAAGAAGAACTCACTGGTAGCCGATCGTGGAGTCGCCGTTCGTCGGCTCGGTGGGAAGTTGGAGGGCGTTCTGCACGACGGTCGTGATGCGCACCTCCTGCGAGCGGCCGTCGTCCACCATCACGCACCGGAGGCGGGACTCCGCACCGGCGGCCGAGCGGAGCGTGAGGACCGCCGAGACGCACTGGTCCGAACGGTAGTGGGCCGCGCACGAGTCGAAGGAGTCTGCAAGCACAAAGCGGGACGAAATGATGACAATCGGCCCTCTCACCTTCCGCTGGCGGCGGGACGTCCGCCCCGACCGCTCCGCCGAGCAGCACGAGGGCGGCGAGGAGTGCGGGCCCAAGTGTGGCCATCCGGAGTGCCTGCAATGAGAAGAAGAATCACGATCGAACGAGAGCGAAAGCAAAGGAACGGGAACGACGGCTTGACGAAAAGACCGAAAGAGAAAACAGCGGGGATAAGCGGCGGCCGGGGGTCAAGCGAGCGGGCGGCCGACGGAACGCAGCGAGTCGGCGGCAGACGCGTGAAAGGCGGCGGGGAGAAGATCGCCGATGGACCCGAGCGGAATGGCGAGACTACGAGCGCCAATTCGGACCGCAATTTCGGCCGCCCGCTCGTCGCCGCCGCTCGTCTTCGGAAATTCGCTCCGCAAACGCGAATAGTCAGGCAGATTGCCGACCTCCACTTGTTTGCTCGGTCGGAAGTTGATCTTCAGCAATTCCCATTGACCGAGCAGTCGAAACAAACATTTTGGTCAAGTGCCAAGGAAAGACGAAAAGCGACCCCAATTACCGCCGGAAGTTTATTGGCTTCGCTGACCTCCAACGACAATGCGCTTCTGCTTCACTTCTTACGATCACAACCAGTGATCAATCTTCAACTTCAGCCATCGTTCTTCCGAATCGGACCGAGTGGAAAGAAGTGTTTATTGGCGGTCAAAGGGCGAGCTTCAGGGCGCCTCATCGGCGGCCATTCCGCGGACGGCGCCTTGGCTCTGCTGCTTGCGGAGGACGTTGACGGTCTCGGCCTCCAGCTGGCGGATGTTCTCGAGCGTCAGGTCGAACCACTTGTCTTGCCAGCACCACAGCTCGCTGCAAGCAGGCGGATGAGCAGAGATGGAGGGAGGGGTGAACCGACCGGTGGAACTTGACGAACAGGCGCGGGTAGTTGGAGTGAATGTTGCGCTCGACCTTCGTTTGCAGGCCGAACCACTTGAAGTGGGCGGTGACGAGCTTGTAGGCGCACATCACGGGAAACTCGCCGCCGCCCGTCCAGTTGGCGCGCAGCGGGCCGCGTTGCTCGTCTTCTTGGCCGCGCCTTCTGCAAACGGAGAGTGACCGCCGCCCGCCCGCCCACCCACCGGTCGAGTAGCTTTGCACGGACGCCGACTTCGACTCCTCGCCGGCCGCCCGCTCGACCGCCGTCGCGAGGTCACCGCGCACACTCGGCTGCTTCGACTCGTCCGCCATTCCGCTCTTGTTCGGGGGCGGCCGACTGCTCGCTCGACTCTGAACACGAATGAGCCGCCCATCGATTGGAAGCGAGTCGTTCTGTGGCGGTCGGATTTGCGGTTCAAAGAAGGAGTTCGTGATCGCCTAGAAAAGATGTCGACAGCCTTGCCCGCTCGCTCTGCGTCTGCCACCCCCTCGACCACACGCGGGCGCTCGGCTCATGCGGCGAGCTGCCGAGTTGCTCGCGGGCATCGGCGCGAAAAGCGTCCAGCAGTGGGTTAGTGCATTGCTGCCTTTCTTTTTCGACTGCCACCGAGTTAGCTCGGCGCGTTCGCGGAGCGGACGCTCATTTTGCACGCGGCAAAGTCGAACCGCTTGAGTATTCCGTCGGCTCTTGCCTCATTTATAGTCACTTGAAGGGCGCAATGAAGTTGTCAGAAATGAGGTACCATGCGACACAGCACGTGAATCTCGTAGTCCCCGTCTCTTTGTGCACGCTCTTCGTCGTTCTTTCGGTGCAAAACCTCGACTTTTTTGCCCAAGGTGTCACCTTTGCGTTAGTTTGTCAACCCATTGGGCCGTTTAGTGTGCGAAGCATTCAGGTCCTACAGCAGACTGTTCCTGCAACTAAAGTACGCAACTAGACACTGGCCTTTCCACATCAACGATGTCCTTCTTGTCTTCGAAATCAGTGTTATCGCTCGCCTCGTCGTTCTTGTTCGCCAAGGTGGTCTGCGCAAGGTTAATTTCAACCCGTTCTTTCGGCATTTCAGCCGTGTTTGCAGGTGCTCAACACGTGGGTGGTTGTGAGCGACATTATGACATGCGTGGTGGTTGGCGGCCTGTACCTGAAGTGAGCACATCTCCGCGAATTCTTCATTGAATGGTGATTGCAGAGAGTTACTTAAGAAGTGGAGCTTATCGGTGGACACCATCACCTACAGCCTGCTGCTCTGGAATGTGAGCCAGTTGGCGATGGTCGTCGTGCAACAGAAAGGACCCGAGCGTCTCGTGCAGGCCGTGCAGATCACAAAGTGCGGCTTAACCGCTCTTATCCTCATCAAAATGATGCCTGAATGGACAATCTGGGTGCTTCTCGTTGCGACCTCTGTCTGGGACATCTTCGCCGTCCTGCACCCCTACGGCCCGTATCGCATTTTGATGGAAGAGCAGAGAGCGCGCAACTTGCCGCCCAATCCTGCCTTCTTTTACTCCTGTGCGTCCTTTCGTTCGTATTCCTTTAATACGCGTGTTTGCAGCCAGAATTACCGTTCCGGAAAGTAATCACATTGTTAACGCGTCAACCCCCATGTACCTTCCCGCGACCATTGCTCGAGATCGACCCTTGTTCATTCAACAACAACAAAGTGGCGAGCTTCGTCGACGCAAACCGGCGGCGGCGTCGACGAGCGGCCACAACGCTTTGCCTTTCGTTTTTGCGGCGCGCCGCAGAGCTTTGGGACTCGGCGACTTCGTTTTCTACTCGCTGCTCGTCGGGAAGGCGAGCCTGTCGGGCGACTGGAACGCGACGATCGCCTCTTACGTGGCCGTTTTGACTGTGAGTATTCTTTTCTTTCTGCTATTCTAATCTCTTTAGGGAATGCTCATCAACACGATCTGGCTACAGAGTCAAAGAGCCTCTCGCATGATCCCCGGCCTCCCGTTCCCTATCTTCATTGGGCTCGTCTGCTTCTTTACCACTCGCGGAATGATCACTCCCTTAATCACTTACATTTGTGCACGTCAATATTTGATTTGATCTTGACGACGAACTACTGAGAAAGCAGTTGTTTCTCATATCAAGCGTTCCCGAACCCTTCGATAAACCAATGTTGTTTGAGTGATTGCAACTTCTGACCTTTTTAAACGGCGACAGTGCGAGTGTTACCCAAAGGCAAAAATAAAACGGTCGGAAACAGGTACGCTTTAGGGCGTGTATGAAAAGGAAGTCATTGAACGGCGTGTGTGGTCGTCAGAATGGAGATTATTTGCTTCACTTCAATTTCGACTTTCTTCGCACACTGGAGTAATTGGGCGGCTTGCGGGCGGATGTGTTCGTTTCCGTCGGGTACACGCAAAATTTAATCTGCTCATAATTTTAATCAGAGTCCACTCGGTTCAAGGTCGAGATGACGAAGCGGACTTGTGGGGAGGTGCCTATCCGTTTTAAAAGGGATTTTTTCTAAGGGTGGACCAACAAGTGGCAAATTCATTTTTGACACCCCCGATTTTATCCGCTTATCTGAAAGTGCTTATTCTCCGCTACTAAATACCGAAGAGTTTACAGCGCTGCGGCCACTCGTTCCGGAGATGGGGTCTCCGAAGTTGGTTGAAGTCCCGGTTCTGGGTGTTGTCCTTCGAGGGACCGCAAGTACGTTTTTTGTTGGATTTATCGCTTGTGAGCAGGTTCGTTGGAAAGCCCGATGTGTGGGCTTTCGAACGGTGTATAACACAAACCACTCGACTTATGTCCGTAAAAATGACGAGTCTCTAAACACAAAAAACTTCCTCGTGGAATTCGTGAGTTTTGGGTTCGATCGCCGTTTTCTCGAAAATCTTTCAGGCATACAGGGGTAACGAAATACATCACCTAGAACTACGATTCAAGCCGCATCTAACGGTGTGGGTTTGGGGCCAATTGCTTAGTCCATTGGTGACTACAGCCATTTTGAAGTTGGACCCATCAACCAATCTCTTTCGTAAATTTTGCACAAAATCGTTATGACAAGGTTTTTTCTACTTTGAACAATTGCTTTTTCTCTAAAACAACTACGGTTGCAGTTTGAGGTCACTTCTAGAACAATAACCAACTGCCCGAAATCCAATAGCTACATTTGGAAGCTACGAAAAAATAAAATCCCCCCTCACGGGTCCCTCACGAGTACCAATAAAAAAACCGTATACCTTTTAAGATGTCTCTTGGGGCGGTGCAAATCCCGTTTTGCGGACCTCTTGCAAATTTGGCGTTACGTGCGACATTTGATGTAGCGGGCGTTGTGGGCGATGCGGGGCGGCGTGGGTGCTACCAATCGTTAGGGGAGGGTGCGACGAGTCGATTGGTGTGTGTTAGAGGTGATGTAGTCAACGTCTCAGGCTGATACAACTACCGATGAATGTCGATGTCATGCCGTTGACATCAACGCTTATAACATGCGATGCGGTGGCTGTTGGGGGTTGAAAATGAGCTCATTCGACGCAGAATTGTATTCTGTACATTCCCGTAGTGACATCCGCGGCGTAGAAAAGTATTGCAATCGCAGTAGAATGCATTAAAGTGTAGTGGGTGGTGACATTTTTCGGTTTTTACGGATTTGTGGGTCAATATTGGTATTAATCGACTCCAAATCGGCTGGGGATTTGACTCAGAACCCCAACGGAGCGAAGTCGACGACGCACGAGATTCGCGAAACGGAGCCCGCCGGCAGGCGGGCGGAGTGAAGCGAATCGGTGCGGAGGAGACAAGCGACCAGCACTTTTAGCACTCGATGGTAAGTGAAAGAGCACCTGTAATTAAGACGTCATTAGTTGTTGGTTGGATTGCGGTATGATGCAGTCAATTTGTTTGATTTCAGGTCTTCGATTTAACTACGCGGACGACTTGCAAGCGCGATGGATTTCCGCACGATGTTTCACGGTTTCTTTCGATGGGACGAAATAAACGATGCTGTCTGGAAATCCCTTCGTGTCCTTTTTTGCCGATACGGCAAACTGTAGTGCTAACGGCCGTCGGGCGCGCTTTAGTCAACAACCGCTTCCATGTCGACGCTTGACGACCGAAGCCGATCTATGAATGGATCCGCTGATCATTTCGAACTGATTTGCGACGGAATGAAGCCGAAAAGTCGCCGGCAATCGGCGCCGCCAAACAATTGGATCGTCGAAGAGGCCCGTGTGGATGGCCGAGTGAACCAGACGGCCGGATTATCTCTCGGCGATCTTTCCGCGCGGCTCGATCGCTCCCGATTGTTTCCGTCTTTTCGAGCCGATTGGGCATTCGACTTGGCAGTCAGCGTGGCCGAGCGACGCGTTGATTTTCGGCTGTTTTCGTTGAATAATGGGGATTTGGAGCGAAGTTGCCGTTCAATCGAACATGCGCGGTTATTTTGGGCTGTTGAAAGTTTTGAGCGGGAATAGAGGGAGATCGTTGATGTTTGTGTGGTGCATAGTGGTTGCTTAATCGTGTGCATGAACGTGTCCATGCAACTGCAATTCGAACGTGAACAAACCAAGGTTCATACGCTTCGTTTAGTTCCCTCGACCAAAATGCGCTCGCTGAACAAACCGAACAAGGCGAAAGGAGTGCAGGCGCCCAAGGGCCGTCCGGCCGTCGATCTGCGGCCGCTAAAGACGGTCGTCACGGCGCAGCTCGACGCCGTGCTAGCCGTCTCGAAAGACGGCAAAACGAAGAAGCCGCGAGGTGTGTTCTTTCCATCCATTCACTTCTAATCGCTTCATGAACATGCAGGCAATCGTGGCGGCCGTCGGCACGCCAAGAAGAAGGAGGAGCTGGAAGCGGCGAAGAAGTTGGACGAGCAGCAGCGGGATGCGCCCAAGAAGGCGGAGCAGGCGCAAAAGTGGCCGCACCGCTCGCCACTCCAGCCGCCCACTCCGTGCCCCAAGAAGACGACGACCGGCGCGAACAACGGGGCGGCGGGCGGCGGGTATTCGCGCGGCGGGCCGCGGGAACGAACTTCTACTTCCCGCGCGGCCCGACCGTCGTCCACCCGCCTGTCCGCCCGCCGGTCAATTTCGTCTTCCCGGCGCCGCTCACCGCTCCGTTCATCCGCCCGCCCGCGCACTTCTTCCCGCCATCGGCGCCCGGTCCCTCCAGTCAGCCGGCCGACTACGAAATGGGGGCGCTGGAGAGCGCGTTCGAAGCCATGGGAGTGCACGATGGGTACGTGAACGAGCAGGAGCCGATGTACATGGAGCAGTAATCGTTTCTTGATTAATTCCTTCCCACTTGCATCATCTGATCTTGCGTTTGAGTAACGAATCCGCTCTTTCCATGTACCAATCGATTTCGTGTTTGTCGTTGAAGTGCGGTAATAAAGAGAAATTAACGAGAGATCGCATGCATTCACGTGACCAAACGATGTGGATGAATGGAAGAAGCGAGATCCGAACGGAAAGAAGCGTGTTTCCCTTGGTTCACTGCCCCCGTGTTGTTTGCGGCCGCTCTTTCGGGAGCGCGTGGACGGGCCGAGTGCCCCGAATGTAATCCGATCGCCCGCGAATTGGCTTTCGTCTTCCTTGCGTACACGCGAACGAGCGGCCGATTTGTTTACTGCGGCCACTCCGCGGTCGCGCGACGCGTCGGAATCCGAGGGCCGCGCTTATCGCGTTCGATCTCGCGTCCGCTCTCCGTTTCGTTCGGCGTCGACTCGGCCGGCCTTCGGACTCCTCACTTTTCGGTTGTCGACAACCGAGTACGCCGCCGCTCTTTTGCTCTCCTGCTTCCTTTGCTTTCTTTCGATTGAAATTCGCTTTTTTCACCCTTCTTCTTTTTGTTCTTTCTTCGGGCGCCTGTTGGAAACAGCGGCGACCACTTGCGCCTGTGGAGTTCTCCGCGGCAGCCCTTTCGCGCCTGTGGGCTCGCCCCGCGGCTGCACTTCTCGAGCGCCTGTGGGTAGTCCCGCGGCAGCTCACCCGCTTTGCGCCTGTGGTTTCCGCGGCTGCATTCTTCCTTCTATCTTTATTTAACCTTCTTCCTCTCCTACTTCTTTTCTCTTTTCTTTCTTTCTGAGCAGTTGAGCAACAGAACGGCAGCACAGTTGTGAGAACCGAAGAACACATCACAAGCAAGCGATCCAATCACTCCCCTTCCCGCCGATTCATACGGATCGAACGGGCGAGGGGGAATGGACTTCTCTTCTTATCTAACGAATTTCGAGTAATTTCTTTTCGCATTCCTACTGCCCGTTTTCCAAATGGAAGAAACGGGCGGAAACGCACGCAAACAAGCGGAGGACACGACGGAAGTCGACGAGTTGGAAGACCGACTCTTCTTCACAATGACTCACCGCGCTCCGGACGCTTTTCCCAATCGACGGCCGATGCCCGTCGATCTGTCGCCCAACTCGCCGTTCATGACCGTCATTCACCGTCCCGGTGGCGCTGATGCAAACCAGATGGTCTTCGGAAGCAAAGAACCCGGTACGGCCGGTCTGAACGCCCGCTTTTCGTCGTTTGACTTCCCGACTTCTTCCGCTTTCGCCGGTCACGCAAGCATGAGTTTTGCGGTCGACCAAGACAGGGAGCGTCTCGAACGCCAGCGACTTCGAGGCGGAGGAAAGAAAACGAAGCAAGACAAGGGCAGTCATATCGCAACCGGAAAACCTCGAGGCCGCCGTTCCAAGAAGAAACGAGGCCCCGGGCGTCCATCCAGATCGCAAATGCAGTCCACCAAACACCAACCGCCGGTCGGCGTGCCGCAGAGTGCGCCCTCCCTCATCGAAACGACCGAGATGGAGGCGGACTCCGAAGGGAGTGGAGAGGACGGAGAAGACGGAGAGGACCGTGCGGAAAGTGGCGAGATTCTGCCCGCTGCTCCCGTCGCCGTCCCCATCGAAGCCAATGTGCCGGCCGTCTCGAACGAACCCAACGCGCCTCCCGTGCAGCAACGAAGAGAGCGCTTGAGCATGAGCGAAGTCCTGCCGACGAAATTCCGCACTCACTACAACCGGCGCTGCATTCTGCCGGAGATCACGATGAGTCGCAGCGAATTCAACGAAATCTTGACCAAAACGTGGTTGATTGAGGACTTGATTGCGCTCGCTCTTTGCGATTACATCGAGCACGACTCGCGAGCGATCGGCTTGATGTCGATTCAGTATTGGGAGGACCGGCTGGTGGGAGAAGACGAAAGGAATCCATTGGAATACCTGACGATCAATCCCCCCCGCTCCCATGGAGTGGCTGATGATTCCCGTGCACTCGCACGGGCATTATACGATCGCGGCCATGCATTACGACCGAAACACGCGCAGCGGCGGGATTTTCTTCGTTGATTCGTATCGCAAGGGATTCCCTGCCCATTTGCGTGCCCGATTGAACGCGATTGAGCGGACCGTGTTCCGCGTGTTGGCGCAAGTTCCACCGCTCGCTCGGCTCGACTTCCACGACATCAGCGACCGCACGCCGAAGCAATCCGATCGCAACAGCTGCGCGGCGTTCACCGCTCACAGCGCGATCGAAATGCTCAATTGCGCGATTTCCGACGAGCCCGAAGCGCGTCTTCGTTACAACTACGAAGATGCGCACAACAAGAAGCTCGGAAAGAAACGCAGAAGGTGGATGCACGATTTGTTCGCTCCGTTCTTCCTCCGTCCCGGTGAAGTCATTGGAGGAGATCTGGAAGCTGATGGAGATGAGGATGACGAACTTGCCGATTCGCCCGGCCGTGTGTTCACAGACGAGGATTTTGCTCGGCAGTTGCAAGCGTTCTACGACGCCGAAATGGTTCCGTTTGCAAACACCGCGCAGAACGAAGAACGTGAGCAGTTGGTCCGAGAACCCGCTCGCACCGAGGAGGGACGCGCGCAGGTCTCCGAAGAAGGCAGGCAATCTGAAGTCGCTCGACAACTGCAAGCGTTCTACGAGCGCGAAATGGCTCCTTTTGCGAGACCTGTGCAAGGCGTAGAACGCATGCAATCGAACAAACAAGCCGATCGACTCGAAGAGGAACGCGAGCAGTCGGTCGAGGCAAACGAGCAGTCGACCGAGGAAGCCGAGCAAACGGACGATCCCGAACGCCGGCGCTACGAGAAGAACCGACGAAAATCCGTTCGCAATGCGAAGAAATGTAACAATGAGGTGCGCAGATCGGAGATTCCGAACGAAACGACCGAAACGATCACAAGTTTGCTCACGGACGCCGACTTCGAGCGCGTCGCGACGCAGCACGCCGAACCGCCGGACTCTCCGCCTCCTCTGCCGAGAATTCAGGACGAAGAGGGCGAGTACTTGGTGACCAGAAGGCGGTCGATCAAGCGGGTGTCTTACGTTCCTCCCGTGAGCTTCCCGCAAATCCCAGGGCGGGGCCCCGGACGCCCCTCTCTCGCTTGCGCGGCCGCAATCTCGCGCGAAATCGTGCCCCAACCGCTGAATCTCGGGCCGTACGTTTTCGATTGCCAATTCTGCGGGGCTCTTCGGTTCGCTCGCCAACTGAAGACGAAGTGCCGCGCGTGCAGGGATGGGAAGGTGATTCTGAAGCCGCTCCCGCCTCACCCAAAGGTCTACCGAGAGTACCTGTTTCAGAGCACGCGATCGCTCGACCTCTTAGGGTCGAGAGAGCGCAAGTTTGCGGAGTGGTTCCAAAAGAACTTCAACCGGTTGAACACTTTGCTTTCTTGCGGGTCGCGCACTTTCGAGCAGCAGGAACGCTTGGTTGCTCACGCCCCGGTGGTTGCGATCAACGGCGAGATCACGAACAACCTGTGCAAGCTGACCGGGGACACGAAGGTGTTCGGGCGGATGTTCACGTTGGAGAGCGACAGCGAGACGTTCAAGGCGGTGAAGAAACACCCGCTGGCGCAAAAATTGGACAAAGAACACCTGAAGAAGGTCGGAACGGAGATCATTCCGTGGCTTCGCCGGAACAATCAGATTGTGAAGGGGTACAAGATGGGGTTCGAGCAGGTGAGCCGAATGAAGGAGGCGGGTAAGGAGTTTCCTCGCTACATCGTGAGTTTTTGCGATGAGCGGGAAGTCCCCGAAGATGTCCGCGAGCCCGCGCTTCATGTCCGGCAAAAGAACAAGCCGGAATACGCGCCGCAAGTCGCTTGCCTCTTCCAACCCATCAGTCCCAACCAGCAGTACCCCGAACCTCCGAAAGGCGTGTGGTTGACCGGCCGGTTCGGTTTCGATCGGACAGTGCTGGCTTTCACGCCGATCATCGACTCGATCATGAACGTTCTGATGTTTCCGCATGCGGAGATGTGGTATCAGTTGAACGTTCCGCTGATCAAAGACCCCGCCCGGCTGCGCAATGCGACCGAACCGTACATTCCGCAAGAACTGCTGGAAGCTCGAAACAAAGAGAAATTCCACGCGTTCTCGGACGAGTCGGACGGGCCGGAAGAAGAGGAGCGGGAATTGAACCCGGCCGAATCGTCCCGCCGAGTGCGGAAGTTCGCTTCGATGACCGAATGCACTCGCTTTCGTCTCGCCCATCGAGCGAGCGATCGAGGCGTTCATCCGCTGCACAACTTGGGGACTCCCGCGCAGAAGCTGATCATCAAGCAGGACTTCGAGATCAAGAAGCGGCAAATCGACTACTACAACAACCAGATCGAACGAAGAGCGGTCGACTGCCAATTCTTTCTGCAGCAATACCAACGGCTGCTGGACAAACACATCAAAGGAGCGGAGTTGGGGGCCGTCCATCGAATCCCGTACTATCACAAGTCCAGCTTCGCTTACAATCAGCGAGCTTACGGGAACGCCCTGGCGATGGCGCGAGAGTTCGGCCCGCCCCTCTTCTTCTTGACTCTGACCGCGAACAAGGGATGGGCGGACTACTTGGAGGCGCTGAAGACGGTCGACTTGAAGCCCGAGAGTGAGGGTGCCCACTACCTGCTCTGTGAGATGTTCATGGAAAAGGTAAAGGTAGTTCTCAACCAAATCCACGGCCCAAAAGGAGGAGGGGCGGGGATCTACCAGAAGTGCATCGGAACCGTCACTTCGATCGAATTCCAAAAGAGAGGAAACCCGCACGTCCACATCCTCATTTGGATCGAACGGGGTGACATGGAGCTGACGGCCGACTTTGTGGACGAATTCGTTTCCGCGCAGGTCCCCGACCCGAAGAAACATCCCGAATTGCACCGAGCGGTCGCCAAGTACATGATGCATAACTGTTCGGAGTCGAGCGTGTGCCGCGATCCCGCGAATCCAAAGAAGTGCCTGAAGCACTTCCCGCGCCGAGCAACCGAAACAACGCAAATCAGATCGGGTCTCATCGAGTACCGCCGAATGCCCTTCAAGAAAAGTTTCCATGTGCAGAAGGGAACGAAGGTGCTGGGGGACGCGCACGTCGCACCGTACAACCCCTACACGCTCCTCCTCTGGGACGGGCACGCGTGTATGGAGGTTGTGGTCACTCGGAACACCGCCGCCTACGCCATAAAGTACATTCTGAAGGGGCAGGCGACAAAGGCGTTCGTTCAGGTGCTCGAAGACAAACCGAACAGGAGCAAGTTTCTGACCAAAGACCCAAAGACCGGGAAGTACACGTACCGCGAGGACAAATACTTCTTTTCGCTCACGTACGTGACCGTGCAGGAGGCGATCATGAGTATCCAGGGGCACGGCCCCTTCTATCAAACGCACAAGGTGGAGTGGTTGGGTGTGCATTTGGAGAAGGAGGCGAAGATCCGCGTCGCAAACGGCGACACGATGGAAGAGATCAAAGAGCGCGCTGAGAAGCGGCCGTACCCCTACACGCGGTTGGAGCACTACTTTGAGCACTGCCGATTGAACCCGGAGGAAACCGCTGAGTGGACGTACCAGGAGCTCAACTATCACTACCGTTGGGACGGACACAAGCGGCAGTACTTCCCGTTCCAAGTGAAACGAGCGCGAATCGTGTGTCTGTACGAGGAGAACGTGAACAACCACCAAAAGTTGGCGTTGCGAACGATTCTCCTGTTCAAGAAGTGCGTGAAGTCGCACGAAGATGCCGCAACTCATCGAGGCGAAACATTCCGCCAAGAGAACGGCGAGTTCGACTACGTGGCTGCCGCCCAAGCGATGGGCTACTACGAGTCGAATTTGCTTTGGAAGAAGGCGATCGAACAGCGGAAGGAGGCCCCGATCGGGAAGTTCATCTACCTGTTCGCCCAAGTTTTGTTGAACGCGGGCTTGAGCAACGCAGAGAACTTGGAGCTCTACGAAAAGTACCGGGAGAAGATGCGGGCGCCGCTCGGACATCGCTTTCAGACGGACACGGAAGACATGCGAGTGTGGAGAGGCGATCAGATCGCTCTTCGCATTCTGAAGTGGCACATCGAGAACCAAAAGCGGGACAAACGTCAGCTGACTCTCCCGCTTTTGGGTCTCCCCGATCCCGATCTCCGCCCGCCACCGGACGGAACGAACGCGTGGGTCCCGCCGTACGACCCCGAGCTGCACGGAGAAGACCCAGATGACTATTTGATTGGTGAGCCGCAGATCCGCCGCCCGGTCAGCCGCCACTACAAAAAAGTCACTCTGGGCTCCGACCAAGCCGCCGCTTTCAATCGAATCACGGAAGAGTTGGCTAAAGCGAGCACTCCTTCGGAACGATCGAAACCGCCGCTCATGTTTTTCCTTCACGGTGGGGCGGGAGTCGGAAAGACGACTGTCAACAAAGAGTTGACGCGATTCTGCGACGAGAACGGACTGATGAGTGTGAGCTGCGCGACCACCGGGCTCGCCGCTTCTTTGCTTTCGTACGGGCAGACGGTTCACAGCCGTTTCTTTGCGAGAAACGATGTGAACAAAGACTCGAACGTGACCCTCGACTTTCAGCACCAAGTGGCCTGCAGAATGCGGAAGTGGGCGCTTTTGATGATCGACGAGGCGAGTCAGCTGCACATCGACCTTTTCGATTACATCATGAAGGTGCTGGAGAAAGTGCGAAGGGGACGAGAAGTTGAGCGAAGATTGGTGATCGTGTTCAGCGGAGACTTCCGTCAAATCCTTCCGATCGTCAAAGGCGGGAACATCGGGGCGGGCTACGACGTTTCGTTGATTCCGAAGTATTACGACGGATCCATCGAATTCTTCTGCTTGCGCCAGAACTTCCGCACCGAACGAGAGGAGGAAGAATTTCGGAAGTGGCAGGCAGATGTGGGAGTTGCGCGCAATCCCGTCCGACAACTGACCGCTTTCCGTTCGGAAGCCCGCCGTTTGGCGTCGATGCCCTTCGTTTCGTCCCTCCAAAAGCTGAAGGAATCCATCTTCCCGCGAGACGAAATGAATGACATCAAGAAGTGGTCCAATCGAGCCATCGTTTCGCCGCTCAATTCCACAGTCCGCGACGTGAACAACGAGATTCTTTCTTCGATTTCTTCCAAAGCCTACGTTTACGAGGCCATCAACACTCCCGTTGCGGACAGCGTTGATCCGACCGACGGATCCGCTCATGACGCGATGGTTGAGAACATGGCCCGCGTGAACGAAACCGGGCTTGGAGAGCAGACCCTGATCTTAAAACCGGGAGCGAAAGTCTTTTTCATCAAAAACATCGACGTTCGCTTCCGGCTGTGCAACGGAACGCCGGCCATCGTGAAGGAGTGCTACCCGGACGTGATCGTCGTGCAAAGAATTCGAGAAGACGGAGAATTGGGAGAGGAGATTGACGTCGTGCGAACGAAGTTCACGCGAGAAGTCGACTTCGAACAAAAGAAGATGACGACTTTCTACCGCATTCAATTCCCTCTCAAACTCGCCTTTTGCATGACGATCAACAAGGTTCAGGGTCAAACTCTGGACCGAATCGGACTCTACTTGAACACCCCCGTCTTCTCTCCCGGGCATCTCTTCGTGGCAAACACCCGTACGCGTCGAGGAAAAGACACTTACGTGTTCAATCCCGCCACGAAGGGTATTGCGTTCTTCATGGAGAACGTGGTCCACCCTCGAGTCGCCCGCTTCATTCAAGATCTCGAAGGCGAAACGGTTCCCGAACTCCCGCCCCAAAATGAAATCGAAGCAGACGCAGATGGCGGCGGGGTCCAGAGTGGAGACGAAAGCGATGCGCAAGAAGAGGAACGACGAAACGAGCAGGACTTCCGGCCCGACATTCCGCCGCTCGACGAGGAGAGCGCCGACGAGTCGGACAGTGACGACGATTCGAACGCCGCGAACCCTCTAATCAAACGAGCGAGGGAAACGAACAAAACACCCGAGCGGCCGAGTCGAAAAGTCCGCCGAATTGTTATCGACGGCGACGAAACGCAGGGAGACCAGCAGAATGAGTCGTTCATCAGTTCGGTCACGCTGCAGTTCTCTCCCGTGCGCACACCTCCCGCTTCTCCTCTGCGATCTCCCGGCACGGCGATTGTGCGGCAAATCGTTCGGTCTTTGGAGAAGCAGATGAACGAAGACACGTCTCCATTCCGGTGATCGGACAGAAGTCCGTAATCAATTCGACTGCTTGCATTTGTTTTGTAGAGAACCTTTCTTTTCTTCATCCTTTACGCACACTGATTTGTACAGAAAACATTTAATTTAACTGACTTTTGCCTTTTGTAAATAGTGTACAAAGTTTCTAAACAAACGGCACGTTTTAGTGACCGTCATTTGGGTTCTAACGGTTCTCCCATTAAAAAGAACCTCTCACTTACGATCAGTGGCCTTGGCGTGGCAAGTGGGCTCCTTTGACTAAAGGTCTAACTACTGATCACTCGCACTGAATGATGAACAAGAGCACGCGCTACGCATTTATTCGGCAAACACCGCACCTAAACGCACTTCCGCAACAAAAGACGGAAGGATAAAAGAAGGCAGAGAGGAGTGAACAAATAAAAGATGCAACGGCAGTTTTCCTGTTCGCAGTCGAGCATCGAGCCCCAGCACTCACCCAAAAATAAGAACAAAACAGAGGCAAAGTCGAGCAACACAAAAGGGGAGCGCAGCTCCCCTTGTCGATTAAACAACAATAACCGATGAAATGAAAGCCGAGAGAAAGATCTTGCGCTTTGCTTTCTCGTTTATTACTGGTCACAAATCAAATGATCGGCCGCCATTTTTAAGCAAAAGCCGTTTTGGTACATGGGCTTGACGTCAGAACAGTTTGAAGCCAAATGGAAAACAAACAAATTTCCCAAAAAACATAAGGGTCCCCCCTGTGCTGCTTCTGCAATCAGAAAACAGCCGACCCAACCGTTCAACATCCATTGCTGTCCTAATTGTTGTTCGTTTGCTGCGAAACAAAAAGCAAACATGTTCTAGTGCCTAAACGAGTTGAGATGAGTCAAAAGAATCAATCTAGAGCGATTGCTTGGAAAGATTGTGCAAAACGGTCGAACAAAAGATCGAAGTTCAAAGTAACCGTAGTCACCAATGGACTCTTCTAATTGCGCGAAACTTGCACCATTAGATGCGCCTTGAAACGTAGTTTAAAGGGTAATATTTTGTTACCTCTGTATCCGCGACGAATTTTCGAGAAAACAACGGTTGAACGAAAAACTCGCGATTTCCACAGGCGAAGCTTTTGGGTTCAGAGACTCGTGAAATTTTTTCACTATATTTCATGGGCTTGTGTTATGCACCATTCGAAAGCTCAAACATCGGCCTTTCAAACGAGCTCATTCACAAGCGATTAGTCCGACCAGAAACGTACTTGTGGTCACTGGAACCTCGACCCCCAAAATCGGGACTCCGACCAACCTCGGAGACCACATCTCCAGAACGAGTGACCGCAGCGGTGTAAACTCTTCGGTTTTGAGTAGCGGACAATTGGCACGTTCAAATGAGCAAATAAAATCGGAGGTCACAAAAATGAATTTGCAACTCGCTGCACTGCCGTGGTCCAGAATTACAGAAAGTCCCTTTTAATTCGTTTGCTAATGGAAAGAAGTCATTAAATGGCCACCTATTTGGGCTTTTTATTAGAGAGCAACAAGTTTCGTCTTGCAGTCCAACCGACTCAACAGTTGAGGCCGTTACACCAACGGCCCTTGAGTGGAACAGCTGCGCGTTGTGCGGAAGGAAGGATGGGGATTTCTCGGCCGCATCGTTTCTTTAGCTCGAGTAATCCAACCTTTTAATTCGACCATCCGCTGACAACGCCCCAAAATTTCAGCTCTTTGTTTCCGATGGCGTTGAAGACGATCCGCTGCTTCGAACAACACCTGAACGGCAGCGACATCGTCGACTTGCCCCCGGCTGCAGAGGACAACGGTTATGTCGAGATGAGTGCCCCACCTGACACTTGCCTTGACCTTCTGCTTTCTTGCAGCCATGCACAAAGTGCTGAACACGATTGTTGCGGTCTCAGCCCTCGCCTTCAATTTGCTGCTCGTCTATTTGTTCACCACCCGCTCGCAGCAGCAACTCCGCTTGGTGCGGCCGATCCTCCTGCTCGGCTGCATCGTGGACATCGCGCTGGCGGTCGGCTACATCATCCTGCCACCCGTTCGTTCCCTTCCCTCTACTCGTTCGTAAGATTGAGTGGTTGCAGATCATCTTCACGAGCTATGGGCACTACATCGGGATTGCGAACGTTCTGTTCCCGCTGGGCGACTTCGAGCTCCCCAAGTGGGCGATCGTGATGGCGGGCGCGTCTGCCTTTGGCGCGTTTGTGGTCGTCCCGTTCCAATTCCTCTCGCTTCCACACCCTCAAATTGCAAGCAGCCGGCAATGAGCTTTCTTTTGTTCATTTCTTCGCTCGATTGCAGCGGAGAGCCGCCAGCCGGTCCCAAACTCCGCGGTCTGATCGCCGCCGCCCTCTGGGGCGTCTTCTTCGCGCTCGTCGTGACGGCGGCGTTCTACTGGGAACGGTCGCCCGACTTCCGCCCAAACGCCCTCAAGATCCTCCGCTCTGCCGGCTACTTGGAGCTCAGCGAAAAGAACGTTTTTGGCTCGAACGCGGTGAGCAGGGGCAGTGAGTGGGGAACCGGCTGGCCGTATCTCCGAATCACGAGCGGCTTCCCGCGACCTGCCGCAGGATGGCGGCTACTGCACGAAACCAATTGATCAAAGAGCGGTGGACTGCTTGCAGAACGAACCCAAATTTTACTTACTAATGAACGGAATGGGCGGCCTCTTCTACACGTGCTACGGCGTCGTGATCTACGCGGAGATTTCCATCCGCCGCCACTTTCGCGGCCTCCAATCGCAGATGTCGCCGATCACCCGCCGCATGCAAGCCGACTTGTCCCGCGCTCTCCTTGCACAGGTGGGTCACGAGTGGACTCCATTGTGCTGAAATGAATGCAGGCGGTCTTCCCGTTCATCACGTACGTGCTCGCCTGCTCGTTTGCCATGTACTCGGTGACTCAATGCCGGGACATGGGCATCGGGAGCATTCTCTTCTCCGTTCTCTACGTCCTCTCGCCGCTCGTCAACCCGCTGCTGACCGCGCTCTTAATTCGCCCCTACCGCAAGGCGATCGGCAAGTGGATCGGCGCCCGGCACTTGAGCTCTGCGTACAAGATGACGACCACCCAAATGACCGGCCGCTCGCACTCACAAACGGCGCCCGCCTCGGCGAACAGCGGGCAGCAGCAAAGCGGCGTGTAGCCGCACGGATCAATTCATTTACGCGTTGTGATCTCTTCCGTGGGTTGCCGAATAAACCGAGTGTCCGTTTGTCGTCCGTTTCGAGTGCAGCGGCCGGTTGCACGCGGAATTTCCGTTGGGAATCGCGACGAGCAGGTAATTAGACGCCTGCAGAATAACTCGCGCCAGCTTCTCATGCCCCACACAAATTTGTCCGTTCTTTGTCGTCTGTAGGCGTTTGCACACTGGGGTTTAAAGAGAGGAATGCGTTATGTGAGCAGAGACGCCCGGAAGCAGTGCGGGAAGTTCGACACACCGCTCAAGAGTCAATTTCGGTCATCTTTGGTCTGTGTTCTTCTTTGTTTATGTCGCCGCTGATCAGTTGTTTTTTACTGCACTATTTGCGGCAGTTCGATCCTCTCCACACCTTTTTGCTCGCCGCCACCTTCCACTCGTCCGTTCTGCCGTCAGTCTGCTTGACGTCGGCCGAATGGGACGTCGAATAAACAGATTCGACTGCCGACACCCCGCTTTCAACGGTGTATAAACGAGGATGCACACACCTCTCATCCAGTTGTTTCCGTTTACTTCCTCAACGAACTTCAGTCGATCGAAATGGTGCCCAAAACGATCGTCCTGCTCGTCCTTGCCGCCGTCTTGTGTGTCGACGCCCGTCCGGTCTTTCCAACCATTTGTTTCTTCATTCTTGTTATGTTTTAAAAAGAGAGCGTTCGCAGACGATGTGGTTGCGGGATTGCGCGTGTTCGGCATTATTGGCGCCGAAGAAGGGAGCACGACGAGCACAACGACTACGACCGCAGCGCCCACCGGAGATCCCCACTGCCGCTCGGAAGAGTTGGCCGCCATACTCGATGAAGTGGATACTTCAGCGCGTCCATTGACCGCTCGTTCGTTTGCAGGCCATGGAAAATGCGACTTCATTCGATGCGGCCAGGATTTCGATCACTGCTGCTGTTGAAGAGGAGTTCGAGGGCACGCACTGGAACATCATTTGCGGGACTGACAATGAGTTCAGCTACATCATTTATGGGTCTATGAGCTGCCTGCGAAAGGTCGAATTGGTGGCCATCCGAAATCCAAGAGCTTTCGATTGTAATTTCAGCTTGGAAACGTCGCGTGCCTCGCTTTCGAAGCTCATTAAAAACCACTCGTATTGGTCATTGAGCTGTTTGTAAATGAACCCCGCTTAAAGAAAAGATTTATTGAAACTACGCGTATCAAGAAACAACGGTATGGAGCACCAAAACATCTGTCGCTAATGGAAGTCCTTTTGAGCGGAGTCATAGCAGAGCTGCGTGACGGAATCGCAATTCATTCCGAGCGACGCGCACTGACTGCAGGGCTGCCCGGCCTCGTAGATCGGCTCTCCGTACTTGTTTTCTCTGCAAACGAAGAGAATGAGCAGAGGAAAGAAGGAGTGCACTTGCTTCGGCCGGTACTCGCACACGATCATCGCCTGGTTGAAGTTGAGGCCGTTCAGCATCAATCCCTTGATGTCTGCAAGAAGAACGGTAGAGTGTGGCCACTCATTTGTTCGCGTGCACGAGCAGAAGTTGGCCACACCGCCGATTCCCTCGCTCGTCTCCCACGCGAGCTGCCGTGGAAGAGGACTTCGTGAACTGAAGACCGTTCACTCCGATCTGCAGCTCGTTGAACCACTTCTTCCTCTTTCACCTGCTTTCCCAACCTGAATGCTCGTCGATACACTCTGGCTATCCACTCGAAAAGCTTCTCACAAGATCCCCGACCTCGCGTTTCCCACTTTCGTTGTACCCGTTTGCTTCTTGACCGCTCCCCAATTGATCACTCCGTTTCTAACGAGAATCTCCACAAAGCAGTGCTTGATTTGATTCGACTTCCAACAAACAGCTCGTTTCTCTCGATGACCGGCGATCCCCGCGTTCACAAGCAGCAACACAAACGAGTCGTGGGAACTCGCGGCCAGCAGCGGATTGCGCACTCCGAGGTCAATCCGAGGGTTCTCGATCGAAAGTGCAAATTCCGCCTTCTTTTCGCAGCATGCGCAAGGGCGGTTGAGGGGGAGAACTGACCTTAAAAGAAACTTCCAGCACCTTCCAGACATTCACTTTCTCCCGCTTCCTCCTCCTTCCCCGCTTCCGATCACTCCGGCGACCCGAAATGCATACTAAGGTGATCGTGCTGCTCGTCCTCGCCGCCGCTCTGTGCGTCGACGCCCGTCCGGTGAGTCCACTCGCGTTCTTTCTTACAACTCCTGCGTGTTTTCAGAGCCTGCCCGAAAGTCCTTCGCTGGAGAAATCGGAGGAAGAGGCCCTGCTGGAGGCCGAGGAAGCGGAGATCCCGCGCGCTCTGCCCACCGACCCGCCGCCGACCGAACGCCAACCGTTCGTGGACTCCAAGTGCTCCTCGGAAAAGCTGGCCGCCATCTTGGACGAGGTGAGCGGTTGAGCACCGTGAACGCACGCATTCCTTCGATTGCAGGCCATCGGCAAATCGACTTCGACCTCGACGGCCAAACGTGCGATCGCCGCCGCCTGCGAGAAGGAGCACCCGGGCAGCAGCTGGAACGTGGTCTGCTCCACCGGCGAGTTCGACTACCTGTTCACCACCACGCTGTACTGCGAGCGAAATGTTCGTTTCGATCTCCGACTAGCCAACCTATTTCGTTGCAATTCTAGGTCGGAGACATCACCTGCTTCGCTGCTTTCGCGCTCTAACAATGAGGAGACTGCCATCCTCTGCGGCAATGACTACCTGGCTCCATTGATTGCTTTGTTGAATAAACTCAGAACATGAGAATAGTTGGGCTTCGTTTCACTCGAGGATAGGAAGAGAAGACTTTTGTCTCGTAGATCAGCCATCCTTATTTGTTTCCTTAACCGAACAAAAAGCGAAGGCGCAAAAGTGTTTATTGCGATCAGAAGACGCCCAGGCCGCGGTTCGTGTTCCCGTTCTTCATGAACGAGCGGAGGCAGACGACCACCGTCTTGAAGCTGGGCCGCTCCGGCTCGGGGCCCAAGCACTCGGCCATCAGGTCGGCGATCATGCGCGGCATCATTTTCGGCGGCTCCAGCCTGTAGCCCCTGTTCACGACCTCTTCGTACACCTGCAAACAAAGGAATGAAGTGGAAAGCGGTTCTCATCCACCCGCCTTGTTCGGAGGCCAATCGCCGTAGGGGATGGCGTAGGGCAGCGTGAAGCACTCGTACATGGTAACCCCGAACGCGTAGATGTCCGTCGACTTGTGCACCATGGCCGTCTTGTAGACCTCGGGCGCCAGCCAGCGGAGGTTCATCGGCTTGTTCGGGTCGATCTTGTAGGCGGTCGAGCGGCGGGACATTCCGAAGTCGGCGACCTGCAAGGGAAGGACGTGAGTGAGTGAAGAGACGAGTATTCGCTTGCCTTGACCACCGAATCGATCAGCAGATTGCGGCACGCGATGTCCCGATGGAGGCAGTCCTTCGAGTGGAGGTAGTCGAGGCCCGTCGCCGCTTCGATGAGGATTTGAGTGCGCGCGCGCACGTCCAGCTTCTTGCCCTTCTTCGTGAGGTAGTTGTCCACCGAGCCGCCCGACACCAACTCCATCACCAGGTAGTAGGGCTGCAAGCGGAGGAGTGAGCAGTGAGACGGGCAAGGAATAAACCAGGAAGTCGTTGGCCACCCCGTACAGCTTGACGACGTTCGGATGGTCGAACGTCTGGTGATTGCGCGCCTCTTTCCACAGCGCGTTCGACGCCTCCGCCGACATTTCGGTGAGCACTTTGACGGCCACCTGCAACCACAAGGAAGAACTGAGTCCTCCGCCCACCCCCCACTCACCTCCATCGGCTTCCCGCGCTCCATCTGCAGCGTTCCCTTGTAGACGGTGCCGTACGAGCCCGCGCCGAGCTCCTTGCCCAGCGTCACCATCCGATGGCGCAACTCCCACGCCTTGCGCCGCACGGGCGTCTCCAGCGTGGTGGGGACGCCGCTGATGACGAGCGGCCGTTTGCGCACTTGGTAGAAGTCGATGATGTCCTTGATGGTCTCGAAGTGGTCGCCTTTGAACACGAAGCCGCCCTGTTTGCCCTCCACGATGGCCGAGTTCAACACCTGCAAGCCGGGAGATGAGGGACGGGGGAGGACGGAACTCACGTCTTTGCCCGAACGGACGGAGAGCAGCACGTGGTAGACGCCGTTCTGCTCCAGGCCGCGCATCAGGAAGTCGCCGTCGTTCTTCAGCAACCCGCCGGTGTCCTCGTTGGGCAGCAGGCCGTGCCAGCAGTCCATCCGCACGTGCTCGCCGTCGTGCAGGCTCATCGACTCGGCGCTGGCCTTCTTTTCCGAACTCGCCGCCTTCTTTTTGCCCATCGCGACTGTCCGGCAGGGAGGAGAGTCGAAGCGAATGGCGAGCGACGAGAAAGCCGGCTGAAACGATCGAAACCGGTGGACTCGTCCATGTAAATTCCAATTGCAGTGCGGTGTCTTTGCGACCGGACTGTTTACGCGTTGGTGGTCAGCAAGGAATGCTTGCTTTCGTGCACTTGTCTACCCGCAAAATGGAAGGAAGGAGGCCAAAGGGATTATTGAACTTGTTTCTTCTCGCCTTCCCGTCCACCTTCTTTTGTTTGGGCAGCATCCTCGAATCAAACCTTGTGGCCACATTTATTTCTGCCGGCCGGCCGTTTGGCTTCTGGATGGGCGGGCGGTCGGCCTCGAACTTCTTCACGGGGTTTCCGCACGCCGCTCTCCGGCTTCTCGTATTGATTTCCGTTGGGCGGGAAGGGCGGGAGTTCTTTCCGCTCGCTCGCCCGCACGGCCGGCCGCCTCTTGCCCGTCGACGGGCGGCATTTTGCTTTCGGCGCGCTTTTTGGCCACACGCCGCCCACGTCACTCGCCGCTGCGGGCCGCTTTTTCGCTTCTTTTTGTGCGTGTGTTCCCCCTTGCTGCCCGATTTGAATGCCGCTTTCGGCCGGACGGACGGCCGGTGGGGAGGTCGCGACTGCCGGCAGGTTCGAGGACGACGTCTCGACTTTTGGGCCTTTTAATTCTTTTAAATCTTCACGTAGTCCTTCGTACGGAATTGCACGGATTTTCTCACTTACTCACTCCTTACTTCTTTCACATCACTTCCGGCTGTTGTTGTTATGCTTCAAAGTAAAAAAGCTGGCCACAATCCAATTCTTGTGGTCACAAATGAAGTCAACTCAATGGAGTTATTGGAGCTAAACAGCCGGCAGTTTGTTTCCGCCTTCACGCCTACGTACTCGTTCACTTGTGATCCCCGTTCCTCTTTTGTTCGGACGCCCGCCGCCGCCTGCGAGTTTCTTCTTCGTTCTGTCGACGTCCTGATTTCCATTCGGCGGCGCGTCGTTCTGCCCGCCCGGCGGCTCTCGCTTGTCGTTCCGGCGGCCTCCCGACGGCTTCCGCCCGCCATCCCGCCGGTCGAGCGGCCACAAAAGAACGTTTTGGCATCGAAAAGCGCGTAGCGCGGAGGTCACGGCGGGCGGATTCGGGCGGCCGTCGGGGATTGTTTCTCCATCTAACGATTCCGCTCCTGCATTCCTCTCGTTGTTCTCCGTTCCTTTGTTGACAACAAACAGCAAGGAAAGACGATTATTGAAGGAGAAGTGGGGGACTAATCCGCCCAAAGCGGCTGCCTACGTCCGGCCGTTTCCTTCCGCTCGGCCGCCGCCCACCCGTCCGCCGTCCCTCTCGGCAGACTCATTACGTTCGAGGAGGGAAAGAGGGGATAAATTGTGGAACGTTTGGAGTTCTCTTTCGTTGACAAACAATCGTGTCCGTCGATTAACGAGTGCGTGTTTCTTTCGGCTACCCACCGCTCATCCTTTCGTTCAGACGGCCGTCTTCCTTGTGGCTATGTGTTGATCTTCACTCGAATCCGTCAATCCTTCGCTCAATCAACAACTGCCCGCAATGGAAGTGGTCGTGGACTCGGTGGGCGACGAGAAGACGGTGCGACTGTTCGGGCACGAGATCCCGCGCTCGATGTTCGTCATTCGCCTCTTCTACCTGCTCTACTTTGCGTCGTTCGGTTCGTTGTTCCCGCTGCTCGGCGTCTACTTCAAGCAGTTGGGGATGACCGCCGGACAGGCGGGCCTCTTGTTGGGCTGCCGGCCGCTGGTCGAATTCATCGCCGTACGCTTCTGGAGCACGTTCGCCGATCGCTTCCGCAAAGGTTCGTTCTGCTGCCTGCAATAGAATGAAGCCAGTAGTTTTAGTGAAACTGCTGCTCTTGTTCTCGCTGGCGTCGTTGTGCGTGTTCACGCTCGCCATCGGCTTCGTGCAGCCGCCCACTCCGTTCTGCGTGGTGTTGGATCGAAACAATTCGGGCGGCGAGTGCAAACTGCTGGTGCCGGCCGGCGAGATCATCCGCGGCGGCGCCCTCGGCTTCCTGAAGGAGGCGGCCGGCGTTGGGAAGCGACGACGACGAGAAACTTCGAATGGTGAGTGCGCAAAGACAATACCCGCTGATTTCTCATTGTTTCTCCAGCAATCATTGCGACGATCATCGACCTCTCGTCGTACGACAGCGAGGACGACCGGGTGATCGGAAAGGCGCCCGAGTTCATCACGTCGGAGAAGGTGTGCAACTACAACCAGAAGCTGCACGGCGTGCTGATCAGCCCGCCCCACTCGACGCGTGTGTATCGCGAGCCGGCCGTGGAACAGTCCTTTATGCTGCTGCTACTTCTCGTCGCACTCGGCGAGTTGTTCTCTTCGCCGGCCATCGCCCTTGCCGACGGCTACACGCTCACCGTTCTGGCCGAGAAGACGAAAGAAGTGGGTGGCCGGAGAAGTGAATGAAAGGAAGGATTGCTTGCAGTTCGGAAAAGTCCGTCTGTTCGGGAGTGTCGGCTGGGCCATTGCCATGCTGATCATGGGAATCGGACTGGACTACTCGGACACCTTCCGCAATCACCCCTGCCCGACTACCAACACTTCGGAGAAGAACTACACGCTCTGCTTCGTTGCTTGCACGATCCTCGCCCTGGCAGCCATGGGCGAGTGCCTTCTGTCCATTCCTTTCAATCTTCATCCTTTCTTGCAGCCGTGGCCACTCAGTTCAAGTTCAGCAGCACGCAGGAGCAGCACCGCGCCGACGAGATCGGCGGCCTCGTCATGGACACGCGGATGGCCGAAGTGGACCCGGCGATCGCCCAGAAGGCGCGCGGGAAGCAGCTGCGAGCGGCCGCCGCAACCGAAGAAGCCCTGTGGAAGGCGTCGTTGAAGTCGATGGTGAATGTCCACTTCGTCCTCTACCTGCTGGCCGTGGTCACCACCGGCTTCGGAGCGGGCAACGTATTCGCTTTTTTGTACTGGAGTCTTCAGGTAGGTTCTCGTGCAAATCTTGTGACTTTTTCTTCCTTTTCGTTCATCCTTTTGCACTCTCCATCAATTTTCTGCTTAATCAAGCAAAGTGGGAAGTTGGTTGAGCTCAAATCCTCCTAATTGCTTCCCATTAGCGGTCGAAAGGAAACCACGAGGTCCGTCGGGTGTCAACGAGCAAAAAACAAGCCGGCCGGCGGCTCGTGTGACCCCCGACTTCCGTCCAGCCTCGTCGTTCGGGCGGAAGGGAGGGGACGGGCGGGTGTTTGGGGTCTTCGCCTTCGTCCCCTCCCTTCCGCCCGCGTGTGTGTTTGCTCGCGGGACTCACGCGGAACACCGCCCCGGGCGACGAGCGAGCGGTTTTTTCGCCCGCCCGCCGCCGTCGGTCCATCAGCTGACTGCCGGCCGGCCGCCCAGTCGGCGCTGTTTGTCTCGCGGCCGGTCGCTCCGGACGGCTCGCTCGTTCCCGAGCGGCGTGCGGGAACGCCGGACGGCCGACGATCTTCGAGAGCTTGCGGAAAGTTGTTGACGACTTCAAGCGAACAATTCTTTTTGCGCGAATCAAATCCCGTTCTTTCCTGCAACGGTCCCTCACTCGTTCTGATTTCAGGACTTGGGCGGCAGTCCGATCCTCTTCGGACTTTGCTCGGTGGTAAGTGGGAAGCGAATGGGCACCTTCCAATCCTTCCTCCATTTAATCACACTCCTTCCGTTTGTTTAGACGAACCATGCGGCCGAGATCGCCGCCTACTTCTACACTTTCCGTAAGACCTCTCCGATGTTTCATTTTACCGATCATTTGTTGCAGAAATTATCAACAAGTACGGGTACATCAAGGTGAGCAGTGCCCGCATTCACATTTCTTTTTATTGCCCGTTTTTAGACCATGTACGCGTGTTTGGGGGCGAACGTCATCCGCTTTTTGCTGATCGCTTGGATCTCCAACCCGTGGCTCATCCTCCCGCTTCAAGCGCTCCAAGGAGTCACGCTTTCGGTGGTGTGGGCTTCGGCCACTTCGTGAGTTTCTTCATTCAATTACTCGCCCTCTTACTTCTTCTTTCTGCAGGTATGTCTCCCTCGTTTCTCCGAGTCACCTGAAGTCGCACAATCAATACATTCTCGCGCTGCTCTACAACGGCGTGGGCAAGGACTGGGGCCCATCCTGGGCGGCATGTTCATCAGTTCGTCCGGCAGTCGCGCCCTTTTCGCCCTGATTGCCCTCCTGAACCTGTCGGCATTGGGCGCCAACTTCGTGGTCAATCGAGTGCTCAAGTACGACGGGATCAAGTACTCGAACCAGTTCGAGGACGAGGACGGCGATGCGATCGGCGGTTCGTTCCCTTTTGCGGCATCTTCCAATCACTCGTTCGCTTTCAGCGCCGCAAGGAATGCCGATGGCCCCGCAGGATCCGAGCAAGATCACGGACGCGTTCAACAACGCGAACACGGCCATGAACGCGAACTACGGCACCATCGAGGAATCGAACCCGCAGGACGACGCTTACGATCGCTACGTGAGCAGCAATCCGTTCAAGTGATCGCCGTCTCAACTCGTCGCCTCCTCCCGCCTTCCCCAGCCTCTAGTCCAAGCAATAAGCGACCATCCCCCGCCCCCACCAGCAAGTAATGAGCAGCGGAGAATGTCAAAAGCACGGAGAACGCCGTCTTTCGTCTTGCTACCCATGTCTAATTGAGAAAAAAACAAGAGAAACCCGAACAAACACTCACTTTTCCTTCCTTTTTTCCGCGTAGTCAGTAGCCCGCACTCTCCACCCACCACTTTCTTCTACGAGCTTCCCGCACTTCCTCTCCAGTATTCTCTTATTTGCACTCGCCTTCAGTCACTTTCTATTAGCGGGACGTCGCCCCCTGATCCCAACCATCTCCCATCTCTAGTCATCACTTCGAAAGCATCCCGGTTAGCGAACCCACTCGTTTATTTCGACCATTGTCTGAAGTGAATGAACAACAAGAACTGTTTGAGCGAACGAAATGAAAACATTAGAGCGAGAACACTAGAGAGCAGAACAACAGCAATGAAATACAGCGTGAGAGAACAGACGAGAACGATGAAGATCATTTGCGATCAGGACTTAGAGCCACTCGCGGGCAAAGCCCGAGTGAAGAGGAACGCCCTTTCGGTGCGTTGCGGTCATTACGAAAGAGATTAGCGACGAATTTAGACGAGAGAAATTAGCGAACAATTGCAACACATGAACGGAGAGAACGAGGGGGAGGTCTGCGGTTAGACGCCCGTCGATCCCCAGCCGCCGGCGCCGCGCACGGTCGTCTCCAGCTTCTCCTCCGGCACCTCGGTGAGCGTGGGGCGGGAGATGCGCTCGACGATCAGTTGGGCGATCCGGTCGCCCTTCTTCACCTGAACGGAGCAGAGCAAATGAAACGAACAGGCGAGTGAAAGGGCGAACGAACCTCGTAGTCCTGCTCCGACGTGTTGAACAGAAGGACGTGGACGGGGCCGCGGTAGTCCTCGTCGATGACGCCGGCGCCCGTGTCCAGGCCGTGCTTCACCGCCAGACCCGAGCGGGGCGCCACGCGGCCGTAGTGGCCGGTCGGGATCTCGACCTTCAGGCCGACGTCGACCATCGCGCGGCCGCGCGCCGGCACCACCGCGTCCTCGCACGAGTGCAGGTCCATGCCGGCGGCGTGCGCCGACGAGTAGACGGGCGCCTTCGCGTCCGGGTGGATGCGCGCGAAGCGGAGTTCCTGCAAGAACGAGGGGGATAAATCGATGCTTCCCTTCGGCCACTCACCGTTTGGACCGACGAGCCGTTCTGTTGCATCGTTCGCTGAAATCGGAGCGACGGTGAGTGCGCGAGAAGACGGAGGATTTTCGTCGACATTTTGGCGAAAGAATCGCGAGCAGTGGGCACGAGAAACTCGCGGCCTATCGGACGCCAATGTGCCCTACCGCGAGTGCAGTTTGCAATCGAGGGAGGAACGGCGAAGCGAACGAAATCCGATGGACGGAGAGCGAGGGAATGGCGGCCGACCGCCGCGAACACGACGCCCCCGACTGCCCGACCGACGCCCGCAGTGAGGCAAAAAGACGCGCTCGCCGATTCGAACGAGGCGCCCGCCCGCGCCAAAAGTTCCCGCCTGATTCGAACGGCGATCGGCGGGCGTCTGCTTGGGCATCGTCCTTCCATTCGAGTCAACCAGTTTTATCGTTCAAGGCCTTCATCAATCGCCCACGAATTTCGAAACGAAAAGCAGCGGGATGTACGTCAATTTAGCAACTGCGAAACGGAGAGGAAATTCTGTCCGTCTTCGCATTTACGCCGCGTAAAGCGAACATGCCGGCTTTCTCGCCTGCAACAAAAATCGGTACACCACGTCACGCACTCAATTTCTTCCCAATCATCAACGGAAAGACGCACTTGAGATCTGCAGCAATTTATTCAAACGTGACAATTAATGGTGAGGAAAAAGACCCGTTCGGAGCACAATCATTGCGATTCAACGGGCACGCGACTAGACAAGAGGGGCAATCGGTCGCTTCAGGCTGTGGCCTCCACCACTTGGCTCTTGCTCGTCAGACGGGAGGCGGAATCGCGACGGTCGGACGGTCCGCGCGACTCCGCGACAGCCTCGGGCTCCTCGCCGCTCTCCACCGCCGGCGTGGGCGTTCGGTCGTCGTCGGCGGCACGGCGAGGTCGAGGGATCGGCGGCGTTTCGCGCTCCCGCTCCCGATCTTCCGCAATCTGAATTCGAGGGCAAACAAATGAAATAATTGGCAGAAAGGAACGAACCGCATCGATGCAGTAACGCTGGCGATTGTTCACGTAGAATTGTTGGACATCGCGCTCCGTCTTCTCGGGTAGCATCTCGGCGATCTCCTCGAAGTTCAGCCCGTGCTGCCGAAAGCCTGCAAGCGGACCACAAATGAACGAAAGGAATCAAAGGACCGACCTCGAATGCACGTCTCCTCCTCGTCCATCGTCCACGCGGTCGGACGTCGGAGGTCCTCGAGGATGGGCTCGTTAAAGCAATCAAAGTGTTCGCTGCAACAAACGGATGAGTGAATGAAACAAAGGAAGCAGAACCCACTCGTCCGACTCGTACTCCTCCACGCCTTCGTGCCCGCTCTTCACGAGCTCGTCGGCCTCGATTGTGGTCGAGAACGGGCGGTACTTTCCGGTGACTCTGCAGGAACGATCGAATGAAAGGATGGAAGAAGCCGCTTACTGGGCGTAGAGATCGCAGGAGTTGCACAGCTTGTCCACGCACTCCAGAGTGGCGCCGCTTTTGAACTTTTCGGTGGAGCAGTTGATGCAATCCTTCCGTTGGATCACCTCGACCTCCTCCTCCGTGTTGCTGAAAGCAAGCAAAATCAGAAGAAATCGAAAGAGGGGACGCACTTTTGGAGTTGGGGGCACAACCAGCGAGTGGGCCCGAAGCAGAGGCGATGGACGACCTCGGCCCGCTTCTCGAACACCTGCATCCCGTTCTTCTTGCCGAGGTCCGCAAACTGAAAGCATTTGAGTGGAACAAAGAAGAAAGGGGCAGAGAAAACTCACGTGCTTCTGGATGGTGACCACTTTGCGCCCGATGACCACCTTCTTGACCAGCGCGTTCACGTCCTCGTGGTCCCAGAGGAGAACGTCGGGGACGGGCAGCTCCTCGATGGTCTCCAGAGCACGCAGCAGGTCGAACTCGTGTTCGTAGAGATGTTTGAGCGCGACGTCCATCGGCACCTTGCGGCAGACACGAGCGAGGTCGAGGTAGGCGTCGAAGGCGGGAAGCCAGTCGGTCGGCTTCCATTGGGGCGTTTCGATCGGCTCTGCTTCGTCGGCGGACGGCGGGGCGAGTTCGGGGATCGCGATCTGGAAATCGCTGCCGATCCGCGGGCCCGCCGACGTCGCGGTCTTCATGAACTCGGGATCGCGCTTGCGGGTCGAGCGGCGGGTCGTCGTGATGCTCTCGAAGTTGTTTGTGTGCACGGGACCCGAGGAGCGCGTCTTGCGGGCCGACGGAGGCGTGGACGAGCCGCCGTCGTCCAGTTCGGAGGACGAGGAAACGCTGCCGGCACGGCTCTGAACGAATTCAGTCGAAACGAAAGAAAAGCATGGAATTGGGCTCACAATCGGCCGCTCTTCAACGATCGCCCGTTCCTCGATGTTGGCGGCGTCGTCCCGTTCGGCCATCGTTCGTGGGAGGCAGGAGCGGAGTGGTGGTCTGAAATCCGCACGATTCGATCGGCGCGACGAAAAGCAAGCCAAAATGCACGCGTCCTCCGCGCATCGCGAGCTCGAACACAACGCCAAACGACGAATCGCGTGGGCCCTCACGAGTAGGTACCTGATTCCGTTTTGCGTAAAGACTAACGGCAATCAACAGAGGACATTCGGTTTACGGGTTTTATGATGCGACCTGCAAACCCTACTAACCGTTGTAGCAAGAAATCGCATCTTTCACAGCCCATAGAAATTACACTCGCGAACAGCTTTGTTCTCTAATTTCTTTTCCGTCCAACCAGAAAGCCACCGAGTTAATGGAAAGCTTGAAGTGATGAGGAAGCCTTTGCGCGGAAAGCTTCGAAAAATTGCCCGTTTTCAATCAGGATGAGGCGGAAAAGAAAACAAGCCGCCGCCGATGGTCAGCGTTCGGTCGGGAGTCCCACGAGCGGGCGGCGAGCGGGGGACGCGGAGTTGCGACGGGAAGCGGCGAGAGGCGGCGGGCGGGCGAGCGGCGAGCAAGTGGAAGGGGAAAATGCGGGGGATCGATTCGATCGCCTCACACCCGACAGCACGAGATCTGATCGAATGCGCACAAATCCAAACACTTGACGAATTTCGCGCACTCATTAGAAATTGAAACAGACGGGAATTGATGAACCGCCAGAGTCGATGATGTTTGGATCAAAGTGGTATTTGTCTCCTTCCAAGCAATAATCTGGTGTGCTTCTCGACTTTATCGTCCTTGCAACTCACAACAGTTTCTGGAAGAATCCCTGCTTTCAACTCCTGCACGTCCTTCTTTGTTTCGCTCCCGATTTGTACGAAAAAAAACAAGTGAATTGCTATCGCCTTTTGACGTCAAACGCTCGAAGATCCCCCATTTCTGCCACGTGCTGGCCGTCGGCCGGAATGCCCGAATTCGGCGGTTGAACGACCTTTCGGCCGGCGTCTTTCGAATTCGAGGATTCGAGCGGGCCGCTCGGTACTTCCGGTCGGTCGGCCGGTAGTCACTTCTTTCTTCTTCGTTCGGCACACGCCCATTTCACTCCCGGCGATGTCCAAACAACCCGACGACCAGCCGAAAGGTGGGTGAGAAGTGGGAAGAAGAAGGAACTTGTTCGGGGCAAAATTGGGAAATTGATCGCGTGTTTCCGGCCGTCCTCTCTTCTTTTGCCCGCGAAGCGGTCGGGCCGGTGGTCAGCGAGCCTTTAGTCGCGGAAAGTACAAAAGAAGTCCAGACCAAACGGAAGGCCCGCCTTCTGCTCGTCATTCGCCCGAAATAACCGCCGGCCGGGTCGATTTCGAAGCGGTCGGGCGGCCAAGTGGGCAGTCGGACGTGTTTTCCGCCACTTCGGTCTTGTTTTCGTCCTCGGCATCATGTACAAAGCGATGCTCTTCAGCATGAACAACAACATTGGTGAGTTCATTGCTAAAATGGAGGGGTAACGACAAACTATTAGCCATCTAATGCGTCCACCTCATTCCTTCTTCTTTCAGGCGATTCGACCAAAATGAACTCCGCTCGCGGCGATCCAAACGCGACTCGAGCGACGGAGGCCGAAGAGCGACTGCTGGGCGTCGGCCAACTGCCGCGCGACGTGGAGGCCGAGCAGGAGATGCGCGAAGCCGTCCGACGGGCGATCGGCCCTCCGGAGCCCGTCCTCGACTAATCTTCTCGTTGTACAAATAAAGCCTCTACTTCTTGTGCGTTCGATGCATTTATTTTACAGCAAACAACGTGAATAGATAGGAGAAGGAATCGTTTAGAGCCGGCAGTGGACTCCGCCACAAACGAGATGGTTCTCGCCACTCACGTACGAGGCGTCTTCGCTGGCTAAGTAGCTGCAAGGAAGAGGTGATAAGAGAGTGGAGAACGATCGGTCGGTCACCTGACAGCCGCCGCAACCTCTTCGGGCTCCGCGATTCGACCGAAGAGGGAGCGCGAAAGAGCGGCCGATTCCTGCGTTTCTTTGTACTTCGGATGCGAGCGGTCCCAGAGCTAAACGAAAGCGTTCATCTACCGGGTTTGAGAAGTGAACGAACCACACGGCCCATCTCGGTTTTCACAGGGCCCGGTGTAACGCTACACACGCGGATCCCCCGCGGCGCCAGCTCGAGCGAGAGCGCCTGAACGAGGGCGTTGAGGCCCGTCTTCGAGATGCCATAGGTGGTCATTCCCGGCGATGTTCTGTAGCCGCAAACAGACGAGTTAAAAATGATCACCCCGCCACTGAACAGAAGAACGCGTAAGTGAGGAGAGCCGGGAGCACTTGCCCGTTTTTCTCCATGTGCGGAACGACCGCTCGGCTCAACAAGAAGGCGGACTTCACGTTCACCTCAAAGCTGTTTGGAAGAGTGATTGAAGTAAAGGAGTGGCTGCTTACATTCGGTCCAGTCGGGATCGATCGCAGTCCAGAATCGTCCCAACTGCTGGGTTGATCCCTGCAAGCAGCTGGAGTTGCAGGTTCAATTCGAAGTTTTTTCAATGAAGATTTTAGTTCAAGTACCCCCCGATGCTTACCGGCATTCGAGACGAGGATGTCGATCCGTCCGAAGCGTTCGAGGGCCAAATCGATGAGAGCCGCGCGGTGCTGGGCCTTGGCCACGTGGCAAACAGTGCCGGCAATGTTCTCTCGCGGAATTCCGGAGAAGACGAGCTGATCGATGGCCTCGTCCACGTTCTTTTGGTTCCGACTGCTGATCACGAGCTTCGCGCCCTCGTGCCCCAACCGTTCGGCCGTACAGTAGCCGATTCTAAAAGAACATTCCGCGTTTATTTCCGGCTTGTCTGCTTCGGAAGGAAGTTTAAGCAATTCGGGCGGAACTTCCGCATTTCCCATCGATTTGTCTGAAGCCGTCCACCCGCCCGACTGCTTGGAGTTTGTGCCCACGAGTTAAAAGCGACGAGATTTAACGAAAGAAGTAACTAATTCGAGTCAAACGGGGCAACGTCTGTTGACGTCACCCGCCCGCCGTTTGTTTTCGTTTGGATAACGCGGGCGACGGGCGTGGCGGCGGGCACGTGGTTTGAGGAAACTAATGGGTTGACTGAAGTTTCGTTTACACGACGGCAATCTCCCCACCGATCTCCGCATTCAAGAGGACTTACCCCATCGTTGCGGCGGTGAGAACGGCGACCTTCCCCTCGAAGCGGAAACATCCGAACTTGTACTCCGTTACTCCCATCTTTCTGTCGTCGGATTAGCTGGTAGATACTGAAAAGAGACGTCTTTTAAAGAACTTTTGGAGAGAACGAAACCGAGATCGCGAATGAACTCGAGCAAATGAACGCGGTTAATCGAATGGGAAAGAAGAAAACACGGTGACGAGTAGGCGGATGCTCGCCGATCGCCACTCGCATCACGGCGCCCTCCGTTCAAGGGCGCAAGAATTGATCGAAGCAGGAGCAGGAGGTTGATTGAACGGTCGCCCTCTCCGTTCGAACGCAACGATCTTTTCGTGAGTGTGTCGCCCACTTGCCGCCCACCTACCGTCCGCTCCCTCGTCGAATGCAAAAGTCGAATTTAAATTCGCCGGACGGGAGCGAGGGAACGCGATTTGTGCCGCTCGACCGCACATCACTGTAGACGGCGCCCTAATTGGATCGGTGGTTAGCGGCGGCACTCAATCAAGAGTGTTTACGCGTGAACGTGAATTCTTGCTCTTTGGGATCGATTGTTCGATCAAGCGCGTTTGTTTTCGATCAACCGAAACATCCCGAACACCAATCGAAGATCACAAACCGCTCCTCGCGTTGATTGTGTTTATTTGGACAAACTAATGAACAACACGGGACTACGGATAAGCAGAGAACTGCATTGGGTTCAGAGTTTGCTCGTAACGGCCGCTTCCTTCATCAGTTTGCCCATCAGCTCGTGGTGATGAGGGAGAACCTCCCATTGGTTGAGTTCGCTGGCCTTTGCCCAATCGAGCAGGTTCTCGTAGACGTTCCCGTCCCGTCGGCCGAGCACCGAACACAAGTAGCGATCGGGCATGTCGAACGAGTCGGAGATGTTCACGGCGTCCTTCCGCAGCAACTCCAGTCCGCGCTTCAGTTCGCTGGCCGACTGGCGGAGTTGAGCGGCCGTCATGTGGCCGTCTTCGAGCACATCCGCCCGGCAGTCCTGCAGCTCGTAGTGCAGGTAGACGTGCAGGAGGTCGCCCATCACTTCTTCGACCTCCGACTTTGGCTCGTTGATCGTTGCGTCGATGAACGTACGGGAGAGAAAGGTTCGGGTGTGTGCTCTTGCCGCCTAAACACCCGCAATCCTTCTCGGGTGAACAAAAGAGAGCTCACCTTTACGAGCTCCACTCCCGTCTTGTTCCACGCCACTTCGTGCGCTTCGCCGGCCGCCTTGAACGCTTGCAGTCGATCGAAAGCCTTGAGCGTCAAGCGGCGGGCCACGTGCTCGAAAGCTGACTGCAGTTGGCGGCATTGCAACAGGCGACCGCTGCGATTCGTAAACTCCGAGTGGGCGGCCGATCGGTGAAACAAGTAGGCGGCGATCTCCGAGACGTTCGCCGGCTTCTGATTCGAACGCATCTCTTTGGCGCGTTTCATCAGGTACCTTCAAACAATCAATCGATGAAATGCCGACCTTTTCTTGTTCACCTCGCCAACTGCAAGAGCATCACCATGTTATCGCCTTCTACAATCGAAAGAAGTTAGAAGAATAACTCCCAGAAAGCACCGTAAGTGCAGCCAGCCACAATGCGGGTGTAAAGCTGGGGAATACGGCAAGCGAGCGAGTAGCCGTGACCTCCGCACGCCAATCGCAGCTGCTCGGCGCCGTTCGTGCCCTGGAAGGAGACGACCGCCTTCAAGCCGGAGGTGATCGCATGCAGGTCCTCCATCAGCGACGGCTGAAGAGAAGCCGATGGGTGAAAGGGATGAGCGGAATCACGAACATCCCCCTTCTTCACGTCGTCCATCACTTTGAAGTACAACTGCCGGACTTTGAGCCCGACCAGGCAGAAGTTGAACGCTCGGGCGAGCTGGGGGAGTACGCGAAATTGTTGGGTCGTGTAGTCGAGGATCTTCACTTCGCCCTTCCTGCAGACAACCCACTCATTCAATCGTTCTTCTTTTGCCACTTGCCCCGGTTCGACCTCGCCCTGCCGGCGGATGCAGGAGTAGCGGATGGCAATCGTAGCGGCAGCCGCCAAGTCGACTCCAACGTCGTGAATCATGCGGCTTCTTGCGAACATCATCCCCGTGTGGGCGAGTCGGGGATGGAGCGGTGGCTCGTAGCGACCGTCCGGGTGCACCTTCATACGAAAGGATGAGTAGAGAGGACTCATTCGATTGCACTCACCTTGTAGTGCCGCATGAGGAGACTCTTGCGAGGCACTCGGTAGTTCTTGAAGCCGAGGTAGCCTGCAACCGATGTCACTCGTCA
The DNA here is from genome assembly GCA_024699865.1 of Aphelenchoides fujianensis. Classification (NCBI taxonomy): domain Eukaryota; kingdom Metazoa; phylum Nematoda; class Chromadorea; order Rhabditida; family Aphelenchoididae; genus Aphelenchoides; species Aphelenchoides fujianensis. Next base: position 144,076 of record JAMPIO010000174.1, on the reverse strand, counting down.
AACGAATGGATCAATCCCAACCGATGTCGTTGCCCGGAAGACCAAAGTTCGGACCGCAATCGCCAACGATCACGCCCGGCAACGGTTCGTGGGTGTTCTCGTCCCGAATAAACACAAAGAATGGATGCATCCCGTGGCATTTGCCCTGCGTGTAGAGTTGGGCCATGACGATCGCAACTTGAGCACTGACGGCCACGTTGCCCGGCCACCACTTGAGGGAAGTGCGAGTCGGGCTGTTCTGGAAAGGGGAGAGTTTTCGCCCGCTGTCCTCCGAATGCACGAACCAGCACGAACTCCTCGGTTTGCGGATCGTAGGTGGCTGTGGTTTCCATCTTGTTGACGTTCGTTCCGTGGCCCAGCTACAAGAAATGAAAGAAGGTGAGCAGAGGAGAAAGCGAGTACTTCGGTCTGGCAGTAGGCAGTCGGCCACACGTGCTTCTTGACGGGCTCCAGGAACAGCCGCCGTTGCTCGTCGTCTGCATTCGTTTCGAGCATCGGCAGGACGAGGAAGTGGGTGATCAGGAAAGGATGGCCCTCGTCTCCGTCGATCAATCTGCACAAACGAAAGAAATGAATTAGAAGAAGGGAAAAAGTGCTCACATTCGATACATTCCGATCTGGTCGAAGTCGTCGCGATCGATCGCCTCGTCCACGAACTTCTCGGCGGCCACGGCATTTTTGTAGCTCTGTTCGATTGTTTGAATCGCTGTCAGAAAGGAGAAGTCGTGGTTCGTCGCTCGCAGCTCCGGTTTGCTCTCGACAAACTGTTGGATGCGCTTCCGGTTCTCAACGGTCCGCCGTCCACCGTACACCTGGGCCGCGAGACCGTCGTGGTCGAAGCGGCAGCGGAGGCGCTCGCTCGTCAGGTCGGGGTGGTCGCCCGGCTGGATGTACCGATTCTCCTTTTTCGACATCTTCTGCAAACAAAGAGAGTTTGCGTGATCCAACGATCGCACTGGAATGCAAGACACGTGCAGGAACAAAAGAGCGACCGGCATCCACAGTGAAAACCACACCGTCCACTGGCCAAACCCCGATCAAAAATGCAGCCATTTGCCGCTCTTCTCCTGCACGCCGTTCGCGCAATGGAAAAACGGTAACTCATTAGTTTTCTTCTTTCCGTCCCTGCCGTTCGTCAACTTCTAATTGGATTAAAGCGGGACTAAAAGCACGTTCCCGCCGCTAATTGACGCACGAAATTCGTGACTCTTTAAAGACCACAACTATTGGTGTTCCTCCGGCTAAGAGCTTTGCTGTGGAATGAATGGAAAGCTTGCAAGTGTTCAATAACTGCTACCGATCGGCAACGGAAACAATCGCCCACTCCTTCCGTTTTACAGCGAACAGAACGAAGCAAATCAAGGTCGAAAACGATGACTAAGCGAAAGTTATCACAGCGGTTGCATTCTCTGATCGATCGTTTGTTATTGCAGAAAGTGCACGCTCATTACACCAGCAGCATTCGGTGAACGGAACATGAATCAGCAGCCGGTTATTGTTGGTCGGAGCGGAGCATCTTGGTTTGCTACTGTACAAAACTTTCATCGTCTCCCGCCTTCACTTTTCGTTTCATCCGCCTTACAGAACGTTGAGGAGCAATGCACGATTACCATCGGTCTCCAACGGATTAGCAAGATTTGCGAGCATAAGTGACAAACAAACAATCCAATCGCCTTTCCCTTCACTTTGAAAAAACGCCCGTTCAATTTGCTCCACGCACGTTCCTCCACGTCCCGACCGCCGTCCGCATTATGCGAATTGATTGGATTAAACAAACGAAAAGGAAACACGCGGTCGAGCAAAAGAATGCTGTTGATTTAAATCGAAGCTTTCGGTTGGGCGGCGTCTGCTTGTGTTGAGTGCGCGGCCTTCGGGATCGAAAGACCGCTGCTTCGGTCCAACTATTTGCTCTCTGCTTACCGTACGCGTCGAACGTTGCAGTTCGAAAGTTCAGCGAGTCGCGCGAACGGCTGAACTCCCGGCTTGTGGGCGGAGCGACCCGCAAGTTCTCAGCGCCTCTTAAGGTACCCGCTTGACGTTCCAAGAAGTCAGTTGCTCTTGCTCGCAGTGAAGATCGAAGATGGTCGGCAGTTCCGCGCTCGTCTCCGTCGGTCAAGACCCCAACTTCCTCAAGTTCCTTCTGCTGAACAGCGAGACCGCCTTCCGCTCGCTGCGAAGTGCCGAGTGCGTTCGCCAAGTGGTCCTCTGTTTGGCCATGATCGCTGCGGCCAAGATTTGTCAGCGGAGACAGGAGCAGAAGAAACAAGAAGGTTTGTTCGTTCTCACTACGTTCAATTCAACCACCCGCCTCTTTCAGAGTTCTCGCCCAAACTCGTCGAGTTGAAGACGAAGCGAAAGAACTCGCTGACCGCCGCCACCTTCAATACATTTCTCTTGATCATGGACGTTCTTCAGTCTGCCGCCTGATTCTCTTCGTTGTCTGTTGACTGTTGTACATACTTTGGATTAATTTATTGACATTCCAATCGTTGACAAATGAGTAAATGCTTTTGATTAATGAAACGACGAGTAAATGCCAGCAACAGAGCGGAGAGGGGAGTAATTGATGAATTAGAGCAAAGGAGAGTTTATTTGCATCGTTGTTTGGACTTCGGGGCGGTGTGGAGGATGGGCGGCGGGATGTTAACGGTGGAGGTCGGCGAGAAACTGAAAGCAACCATCAGTTGATAAGTTGACAGGTAGAGAGAGTGCGTACTTGATCAAATCGTCGATCTCCACTCGAAGCGCGTCGTTCTCCATGTGCTTCTGGTCGCGTTTGATGAGCAGTCCGACGAGGTCGTTGCTCGCCACTGCAATTCGCCAGTCATTTGATCGAACTACTCGCTGCTACCCACCGTCCACTCGGGCCATAAGTTCTTCGAGCAGGGCGTGCAGCTTGCTGATGGACAGTTGGGACAACTCCCGCCTTCGGTAGAGCTTCTCGCGCGCCCGGTAGATTTGCTCCGTCTTGAAGGGCGTTTGGCCCGAGCAGGCGGACGGCTCTCCGTTCATTTCGGCTGCAAGAAAAAAGGTTGGAGGATGAAAAAGCGAGGAAGCACGCATGGAATGCGCGCAGCGCGGTTTGACACACACGAGAAGGTCGAAAGAAACCGCCTGAATGGACCGCCGATCCCACGGGAATTCGTCGTCTTTTCATGCGACGAAGAAAGTGGCCGCAAATCGTCGATTTCCGTCGTCTTTTCACCCGACTGCCGTCTGTTTTCGAGGAGATAATCGCTGGCGGACAACTTTTGAAGAAAGTGGGTGAGTGGCGAGCAAACGACTGACAGTAAGTGGATTGAAGCCAAGAGCAGAGATTTCTCGTGCAATCCGCCGCTCGATTGCAAACGAAAGAATCCACCGGCGATGTGCCTGCAGGACCCAAATGCGGAGCGGACGAGGAACTAATTAGGCGGACGGCCGCCAGGACTGCAGTGAGTGTTGACTAATGAGCCTCGAGCTTGCGCTCATTCACGCCCACGATTCCCTCTCGCCTTCCTTCCCGACCGTTTGGGTCGCCGGAAGATCGGGCAAATGCCGAAAGGCGACGGCCGCCGAAAGTCACGCGGCGGAACGGAAAAAAGAAATCCGATCTGTGTGGGAATTCAAGACTTTCGGGCGAAAAGAAGCGGCCGATTGTCGCCGACCGCCGCCGCCTTTTGTCTTCGGAATACCAACGAGGAAGCCGGCGATCTTCTGCGTTGAATGCGTGATGAATGGGGGCACCGGCGGAGGGGCAGCGGCTGGAAGTTCATGTGCGAAGTCGCCCACAATTCATCCGAGCGGCCGCCCGTTGGGGAATTGCGGCAGTTCGGCGGGCAGAAGAAGAACGAAGAGGATCACGTGTTGCTGGGTTTGGGTGGAAGAAACAGAGTGAAAAGAACGAAGTGAAAGGAATGCGGGCAATCGGAAAGAAAAAAAGAAAGGCGCGTACGGTAGACGGAAGCCTCGATTCTCCCACCGGCCGTCTTCTTCGCCGCTTTTCCGCCGCTTCTTCATTAGTTGCCCGCGAGTCGTGAGAGCCAAAAGCAATCCGCAACCGCCCAAAATATCCCTGTTTCTTCATCATTTCCGCTGCAAAAAGGAAGGCGCGTGAACGAGCGGAACAAAAGGAGTGCTTGCTGCAACTTCTCAATCCCCTGCAGCCCCAAATCTCCTTCCATGCACCCGGAAGAAAGCTCGTGTCCCATGACTGCCGGGTTCAACGGAGTGGAGGCCGTAAAACGATTATGAAAACAAGTGGACCGTAATCGAATCGACTTCCTTCTGCCCGCGTTCCCTCCACTCGCTCCCGCCTTGCGTTCCGTGGGGTTCGTGTGACGCACTCCCGACCGCAGGAACACGGAAAGAAAACTAATAACTGGAATGAGTTCCCTTTGTTGTTCTCAAACAATGAGAAAAAAAGGGCACTCGCTGGGTGAACTCCCGGCTTTTGGCCTTCCGAAATGCCCCCGCCTAATCGAAATTCATTACTTTCGCCCGTCCAGATGGCCGTGAATCGATTAGCGACCGTCCACTTCGAATTGGGGGCCACCGAGCGACCCGCAGACGAAATTCACGCAAGGAACACCCGCAAGTGAATCGAAGGAGTGTTCTTGACACGTCCGCAAAAGGAAACAATCGACTCCCAACGACCCGCACGTCAATCAAACGGGCGGCCGCGGGAATGGCGGCAAATTCCAATAAACGCCGACTGTTGACGGCCGCCCAGCGAAACGGATGGGGCGGAGGTAAAAACGGACGGCCGCAAATGACAAATCGAATTTGGCCGCCGATTCCGCCCGACTACTCACTTCTGCCCGCGAGGAGCGACAAGTGGACGGACTTCGGGAATTGCGGAAGACTCGGCGGCCAGCGCGCCCATTCATCTCACCATTCATTCGCGGTCATTATTGGAGCAGACGAGGAAGCGCGAGGAAGAGGAGTGAATGGCATCTCACCCACCCTCTCCATTGGGTTGTTGAAAGCGGAAGAAGGCAAGCACTCCTCCCTTGCTTACGATAAACGACGTCCATTAGGCGAACACTTTGCGGCGAGTAAACAAATGAGAAGTGACGAGAACTCGCGATGAAAGTGGCCGAAGAATGCGGAACTTTGCGAAGCGAAACGTTCCAATTGGCTTCGTTCCACGAACCGAGCAACACTCCCCTCAAGAGCAACAAAAGGCCGGGGATTATCGTCTCAAGAATTCATGGGAAGAAAGCGGAAGAAGTGGCCATTAGTTGCGGGAAAGCGGCGAGTCGTAAATTTCGACCAAAAAGCGGAAGAAATCGGCGAATTTCGGATGCGAATTCGGTTAGAAACGGGCACTGAATTCTTTTCTGGACAAGCAAACAGTCGGGTTGCTTTTCGTCCGACTATTTGGATCGACTTTCGTCCCGGATTCCTCGCTGCTTTGTAGTCGCTCTCGCAAGCACGCTGGCGTACATCAAGTTTGCAGCAGCGATCATGTTGCAACGGAGAACACGAGGGAAAGCCGATCCCAACGGTCTTCAACGAACACGAACACGCGGCGACTACTAACAGACGGTAGTTCTTTAACGCAAACGAGAAAGAAGAAAGATGTACTCAAAAGCGACCAAAAAACATCTTCGCATGAGCGGCGGCTCGTGGAAGAAGTACGAAATTCCGCTTGGCCGAGCGGAAAGCGGCGCGCATCCACCGGCCGTCCGCCCGCCTTTCGGCCGCTCGATGGCCGGCGAGAGCGCGCGGATGCCGGCGGCCGGCCGGAGCCCAAAGACAATAAAAAAAAGCGGAACGAGCAACGCGCCCTCTCCGCCGGCATTTTTGCACTCGGCCGAGTTGTCCGCACTTGTTGGCCGCCGGCCGACCGCTTGCAAGTGGTGGACGGAAAACAATTGGCCGGACGGCAACGCACGTTTGCACGAGTGAACTCCCGCCCGCCCACTTCCCACGTGTTCGAAAGAGCGTGCGAATCTCGTCGCCCTCCTCCTTTGTTGGTGTTTGAACCACGAACATGACAGAACTCTGCGATTTCCACCAAATCACGTCTTTTTGTTAATTAATTTACTGGAAACAATCAACAAACATTAAAAAATGCAACAACAATAAGTACAAACGATTAAAAGTCGGAATTCAGAATCCATGAGTGGCTTCACTTCTTGAAGACCTTGGTGGCGTCCACTTTCGGCAGCTCCAACGCCTCGCAGAAGACATTGCAGTGATGCTGCTCGAAGAACGCCTTCATGCCGAACGCCCACATGTTCGTCCCTCCGAAGCGAATGCGGTCCTCCGAGTGGATGGCGGGGTCCGTGAGAAGGAGAGTCGGGCGACCGCCGTCGCTAGCCGGCTTGATCGTCCCCTGCAGGTCCACGACCATCAGTTTGCCGCCGCTGACCTGCAAACGAAGAGGATGAGAGTGGAGTGGAAGATGAGAAGACTTGCCGTGTAGGTGTAGTGCGAGAAGGCGAGAAGGAAGTGGAGCAACTCGACCGCAATGCCCTTCGCCTTCAGCGCCGCTGCGGGGATCACAAAGTCGCAGTTGTTCGTGAAGCGAATGTAGCTGACATTGGAGTCCAGACGGGGCTCGCAGCTCATGTAACGGACGTTCGCCGCCGATCCGATGGCCAGGGTCTTGGTCATCAGGAAGTGGAGAACGGCTGGGATCTTCTCGGCGGGCATCTTTTGCTGGCAGGCGTCCATGAAGTGGGCGGCGAAGTACGAGGCGACCGTCTGCAGCTGGTTGGCGATCTCGTGGCGAAGTCCCGCAACGGTCGCACTCGTGATGAAGCGGTACTCCTTCAGCACGACGTCCTCGTTCGTCTTCAGATCCCGGCCGTAGTACGCGATCCGTTCGCCGCCCCGAGCGAACGGATGAGCGGCGATTTGAAGGGAGGCGATCTCCGGACGGCCGTGGACGAGTGGCACGCCGTTGGCGACGTCCTCGATGGACTCCGGGAATTCGTAGGCAAGGAAGCGACCGTTCTGGACCTTGTGCGCGTCCCAACTGGTCGGGATGCTCGGATCAGGGCGGTAGGCGACTTCCGGTCGGGCGGACGGGCCCACTTTGCTCAGCGCGTTGCCCACGGACTTGCTGACGGCGGCGATCACGGAGTTGGAGATGTCGCAGACGTTCTTGATGTCGAACTGATCGATGGGATCGCCGAGAGCGTCGCTGAACGCCTTGACCATCGTCTTCGTGCGCTCGGTGATCTTCCCGAAGCTGTAGTCGATGCCGCGGTCGGCGATCCGCTTGAAGATCTCCTTGGCGTCGAGACCGGTGGGATCGCCGTCCGGGTAGTTGTCGAGCAGATTGTCATTGGCGTTATGAAACTGCTTTCCGTGGGCGGGCTGAAAAAGAAGACCTCTTGAGTGGACAGACGAAAGATCTCCTACCTGATCGCAGATGTGAAAGATCACCGTCGTGTTGTCCTCGCTGCTCCACTCCAACGAAAGCGCCTTGTCCAGTCCGCCGAGAACGTCCTCCGGAGTGTCGTTCCCTCCCGGCGATTGTTGGGTCTCGACCTTTGAGCAGAACTCGTGGAATTCCTCGACAGACTGCGTGAACGGGAGAACTTCGAAGCGGGTCGTGTAGTCGAAGTCGCGGTAGGCAACGAAACCGAGTCGCAGCGTGTTGACCATCGCCTTGGCGCCGCTGTGCCCAACCGCATCCTTTGCGGCCAGGCTGTCCACAATGCCGCGAATCGCGTCCTTTACTCCTTTGATGTGGCGCTCCATGCTGCAGGTGGCGTCGATCACAAAGCAGAGGTCGACGTGGCGCGACGAGTGAAGTTTCTTCAACGCCTGAAAGCGAGCGATGAATCGAAGAATCGGATGAGTGAACGAACCCCAAGAAGCTGCTGATTGCGGATTTTGATCGCCGCTTGACGCCGCTCGCGCAACTCCTCGACCGTCCGCGCGTCTTGGGTGTGCTGCGGGTCGTCTTCGGGAATCACCAGCCGGAGCTGCTTGTTCTGATCGCGCAGTTGTTGCTGCGAGGGGGCCGTGCGTGACCAGCCGGTGCTCTCGAAGTTCACGGTGTCGTTCATCCACGAGAGCACGTCCAGACCGACCATCTGCTAGCGGCGGGTTAGTAGAAGAGCAGAGAAAAAACGAACCTCAAAGTCGGCAGCCAGCGACTCGTTCGGATCTCCGCCCCCCTCGGGCGCAGTGGCGGCCGGTTCCTGTTGCTTCTGCAAACGAGTGGAATAAAAGAAGGAAATAACGGGTAAACGAACCACTTTGGCCTTCCGCCCGCCGCGTTTGCCCTTCGAAGACATGTGAGCGGCGTTCTGGAAGCGAGATGTGTCGATCGGGTCGAGGGGAATTAGTCAAAGGATTTTGTCATCAAAATCCACGACAACGCGTAAAAACACCGACGTTTTTATTCGCGCGAAGCGGATAAGAAAGAGATCGTGCGATAAGAAAAGAAGAAAAGGGAACAACTTCCCTCCATCCCGCCGATGAACAACAACAAACGATTGCATTCAAAAAACGGACGGAGAGCGGCGGCAAAACGGAAGAAGACGGAGGCGCTCGAAAGGCCCGAACACGCCCGCCATCCGTCGTCTTCCTGCTGCCGCCGCTCACTCCCTTTCCGATCGCCCGTTCGGTTCGGGCCGCTTGCCGCCCGCCGACCGAGCGAGCGGGACGGCGTCACCTTGCCGTTTGAATGCAATTTGGCGCGCAGACCGCGGCCATCAAGTGAGTCATCGGCGTCGAAAGTCCTCATTCCAAAGCTGAGAGCACAGTTGCAACCCATTTGTCCGCATTCCATTCGTACACGAAGATTTCATGGTCGTGCAGGTCACGTGTTACAGTTCGTTTTTCGTGCGGACCACTGCTGTTCGATCTGCCCAAAAAACAAGGCAAATCCAGACCTTCACGAATTCCAAGTGCAGCTTCGCGCTCGGTCGCCACACGTTCGGAACGGGCGGCTTGATCAACTTCTCGCCCACCGCCCGCCGTGTGTCCTTTCCGTCGAGCGTGTTCGCGAAGGTCGTCCAACTGATGGGCGGCCAGACGATTGGGGGCCAAACGACCGTTCGCTGCGATTTTTCGGATGACCTCGTCTTCTCTATTGGGGGCACCGACTTCGCTCTTGTGGCGGCGGATGTGATCGACCTCGAGGGCGAGACACCCGCCGGTCAATGCCCGTTTCTGGCGCTGTCGACGGGCGACGGCGACAATCCCTGGTACCGTCTTCCAGTGGCCGCCCTCCGTGGGCACTGTTTTCTGCTTCGCTACGATCCGCCCGGTGTGGGCATTGCGCAGGTCTACTGACTGCGAACAGAAGTCTTTTACTCATTACATAAACCGCTGAATGCAAATCGCTCGTTGAAACGGAAAGAAGTCAAACGACGGGGCCATTCGCGACCTTCTGGTCGCTCTCAGCCTTCTCGGTCGTCGGATCGCTGTTCCCGTCCGTGACCTTCGAAGCTTGCTGGCCGCTCGGCTGGACGGCGGTGGTGCCCGGATGGCGGAAGATGATCCGCCGCATGCTCACGTTCAGGCACAAGTAGACGACCGGCGGCACTCCTGCAAGCACGAAAGTGTTCATCCAATCCCTCCTCTTCCTGATTGCCTTCGGTCAAGACCCAAACGAAGTGGGAGGCCCAGATGGTCGATTCGGGCACACGAATGTATTGCATCATCACGTAGCCGGTCGACGTCATGGCCAACACGCCGTTGATCACGAGGACTTGCAGAAAGAGCTGCAAGCACGAGCAATTGTTCCTCTTTCTTATTCCTTCCGAATACTCACGCTGTACTCCCGAACGGACAGCTTGCGCATCACCTGCTTGGACCAGCAGAGATTGCTGACAAAATACACGAGGTAGAGCGAGGGCATAATGATTGCAAAGCCCAGGTTGTTGATCAGGTGGAGAGCAGTTGGATACTGAAAGCTAGTGATCAAGTGCTAGTCACTGATCTATGCCAACCTTGTTCTCAGAGTCGGGGAAGTAGCCGGCATGCGGACTGAAAAAAACGGCCATAATGTTAGGTTGAAGGCTCGTGACTCACTTGAAGAAGTAGGCGCCGTGGATGCTCGAATAGAAGGAGGGCTGAGAGGTGATGAGGACCGTGAAGAAGACGACGAACGGCAGCGAGAGCCACACGCGCTCGGCCGTCTTGCCCTCGAAGATCGCTCCAAGACGGTCGGTTTGGGCCAAGCACCGATTCAACGACAGGATGAAGCAAGTGACCGAGTAGGCGATCCACAGGGCTGCAACCAACTGCATAGAGAGCTTCTTTGACCGTTTGCTCACAGAAAACGGTGATGCCAGCGAACAGTTGCAGCTTCGGCGAGGAGCAGTACATGTGACCATTGATTGAAAAGTAGCCGGGGACGATCGTGGTCAGCGGGAGGAGGAACATCTCGAAGAGGATCATCACCAGGATCAGCTTGTAGCAAAAGTTCGCCCAAAGCTCCTTGTGCAGGAGGGCGTAGACGCACGGCAGGTACAGGCACTAAACAGAAGCATTCATTCACTTCTTGTTCTCACTCACCTCAAAGCACACCCCGATGGCGAACAATGCGATGCCGTATATCAAGTGTTGCCGCTTTTCCAACGGCACCTCGTCCACTGAGTAGAACGTGCAGTTGTATTCGAGGCGAAAGCGGTCCGTTTGGCGGAAGATCACGTCCATTCTCGGGTGCGTGCAGAATCCTCCAGTGAGCTCAAGATCGCAACATTCACCGCAGGGTTTAAATAGGCGGCCGGACGGAAGTCGTGTGTTGCGTGTTTGCTTTTTTGGTCACTGGAATATCGCGAAAACAAAGACGGATTGTAGTGGATGGCCGGAAAGCACGCACTTCCCACGAACGTGAGTTGAATGCGGAACCAGAACGAGTGAGTGAGTGGCCGGTTAGTACAAAAAGGGCATTTGAGTAATCAGACGACAGAAGTTCGAATTGTACCGCTCGCCGCTTGTTTCTCTCGTACGCGACACTGCCCGTAATTGGGGGACGGGGAATCACGCATTCGAAGAGCCTCTAGACCGCTGGTTGCCCGCGATGTGGGTGGTCCCCAATTGGCAACGGAAGACACAAAGTTCGGCGGCAATCAGCCTCCTCACTTCCGCATTCGCCTTCCAGAAAGTTCGAGACGTCTTTTGTAAAAGCCGCTTAATCGCGATTGGACATAATCTAGGTAATGACTACTTTCAAGTGCCGACCGCACGTAGAAAACTCTACTCTATTCCGTTCGAGCTTTGAAGCAGTTTTTAAACTGCAAAAACATAAGTGACAGCACCTTCAACAAGTTGAAAGCTCGCCAACGCTGACATCATGCCCAAACCTGTGAACTAATTGAACCCGCAGCAAGTTCCAATCCACACTAGGCGGAGAACTCTGGAATTTGCGCTGCATTCGTTGGCCGAAAGTCGACGGCGTGAAGGAGCGAATTGGTCCCCAGAGATTCTGCCAATTTGTAAATGAAACATTCTCCTCTCCGCCACAGCAAACTGAAAGCACGGAAACATGAGCAAGATCACAGCCAACATGCGCAAATGAGTACATAGCTTCTGCTTCTTTACCAACGCCTTGCCGTTAAGGTCAGAGGATTGAATTCACGTTTAATTGGCGGTCACGAAGAATGCTGCAGGTTAATCTTTAGTTGTTCGCATTTCCCGATGGTCCACAATTAGCCGGCCGAAAGCGGTAACAAGACTTCCTCGTATTCGATCGAATAGCCGACCGCCAGCGAAACAAATGCGTGCTAATTTCGAGTGGAAACAATATTTGCATGAACCAAATGAGAATCGTCAAACTCTCCTGTCCATTCACCGCCATTTGTTTCTTCCGACCAGCCAACCGAACGGCAGCGATGAGCAAACCGACGAGCGGCGACCGGCGGATGTGCGGCTTCTGCGACCACTCGCTGGGCGAAGAGGCGATCATGGCCCTGCAGCGTCTGTGGCATCCCGACTGCTTCCGCTGCGCCGCCTGCAAGAAGCCGATCCGCCAGTCGTTTCAAGTGAGTCCTCCTTCTGCCCGCCCATTCCCGCTGCAGGTGGCCAACGGGGCGGCCTTCTGCGTGCAGTGCTTCGCGAGCAGCTTCAATCCGAAGTGTGCGGGTGAGCGAGCGGAAGTGTGCGCGATCCTCCCACGAGTTGCAGGCTGCGGCGAGATGCTCGTGGACACGTGCCTGATGGCCCTGGAGAAGCACTGGCATCCGCGCTGCTTCTGCTGCTCGCTGTGCTCCAAGCCGCTGCCCAACGGCGAGTACTTCCTCGTCGACGACAAGCCCTACGACCTGGACTGCCACTGGGAGAAGCGGCTCGACAAGCGCACCGCCGTCCTCAACGAGCGCCATCAGTACGAGTGAGCTGGTGGGACGCGCTCCTTGTTCCTCGTGTTTTCTGTCTGTGTCAATAAAGTGCGTTATTCTTGAGAGCATTCGGTCGTTCCAATTTGAGAGCAGAATTGGTTACCCGCTGTTGACGGGCGCCAATTGAACGGAAGGAAGCATTGCGCAAAGCGGAGCACGGAGATCACTTCAGCGATCACTTTTCGTCGAAAACAACGCGCGGAACCCGCTCTTAATTTGGTCGTGGATTGCTGCGGGCAGTAAACGAAAGAATTTTTGATCTTTTCGAATCGGCTGATCAAAGGTCGCTTCCCCCCCACACGTCATTTGGGAAGAATGGCCCAAGATCAGCCGGATTGCAGCCTGCAATCCTCTCAACTTTGCTCATTCCTTGGTCTTCGAAAGGGAAGACGCCCCATTGCGCTCACGAGGTGTTTTGATGCGCGAGCAAGCGGGCGGCAGGCGGCGAGTTCGCGGAGGGGAGGCGGGCGGCGCGCGGTGTAAAGCGGGCGAGTGGGCGGCGGAATAAAAGCGGCGGGTTGTTGATCAAAACACATCAGTCCGCGCATTCCTTCCGCCGAGTCCAGTGCTCTCATTCCCTCTTCACCCAGTTCTATCCACAGCCATGGACCTCCTGTCGACCCAAAAGCCCTCCTGTTTGTGCGGAATGCACGTGCATCGGGGCACGTTGATCATCGCGACGGTCATTCTCGTGCTGGACATCTTGAGCATTCTGTTCAACACCGTCTTCTTCCTCTCCGACTTCAACCCCAGCAACCATGCGACTCGCTTCCTCTTCCCCAACTCCACCCAGTACGAGGTGAACCCAAAGACGGACGCCGTCGGACTGCTCGCGAACATCGGCTTCACGATCTTCCACGTGCTCATCGTCCTTCTTCTCTTGTACGGCGTCCGCAGCGGCCGACGAGCTTTCTACTGGCCCTTCCTCATCGTCCAGGTCATCGGCCTCGTCCTTCTGGCGATCGTCATCGTGCCCGCCATCCCCTTCTTCCTATTCCTCGCCTTCTCCTCGCTACAACAGCCCGGATTGCTCATCACGTACGTCGCTCTGCTGATCCTCTGCATCATCATCTTCTTCGTAAACCTCTACTTTTTCTTTATTGTCCCTAAACGTTCTCACAACCTGCTCGCTGTCGAGCCCCTCCCGCACCACGACACCCGTGTTCATCGCGAGCACGTCGTGGTCAAGTACTAAACTTTGATTGTTGCCTGTTTGTTTGTACAGAAATAAAGATCTTCACCCTTCTTCGGTGAGCTGTGGGTAGAAGGGGAAAGCAAGATAGTGGAGAAGTTTGAGTAGAACTGAAAGAATGCCCGCGGTAAGCGCCTTCTTTCCAAGGCTCTGTCGAGTGGCTTGCCGGCTGCTCGTTGCTACCCGTGTGCCCATTTCCACGGCGAAGATGGGCGATCGGCTGGCCGCGGCCTACGCGCCGCTTACTCCCGTTCGAGTGGAACAGGACGCGTTTCTCGCCCACCAGAACGTTGTCTCCGGCTACTTACACACAAATCCCGAGGTCCGCCGCTTTTCCGGCAACCGCGTGAGCCCCAACGGTCGCTTTTTGTTCGGCCAGGGAGCTGCCGGTCCGACTGTTTTGGACTTGTGGACGGAACGATGGATGTAGGTTCTTGTTTTGGTTGAACCAAACAGACCGAAGCTTTTAGCACGACGTTCGCCAGCGTGCGCTTCCAAGAACCGGCCACTTTCTTCATGGACGGCCAGCGGGTGGGCGTCGTCTTCGTCTTTCGGTGGCCCCGGGCGTGTACATGGGAGAGCTACACGGTGAACGGCCGGGCGGCCCAATTGCCGGGCGAAAGCAACGCGTTCGAAGGCCTCCGGCCGGGATTTCCTGCCACCGTCCACGTCCTTTGCACCGACAAGCCGGACGTGTTTCTGCTGATTGAAAAGGTTTCCCAATCGGACGCCGTCCACGTGTACCGCTGCGAGTGGGCCGGACGAAACGCCCGACTGATCGGCAAAATTGCGCGAGAACGACGCGTTCACTACCCGCAAGCGCATTATCACAACGACAAAATCTTTTTTGTTGCCACGGAACGAGGGGGTGACTTCTTTCCATTGAGTGGTCGCTTCCAGCACCTCCTCTTTGTCTCTTTGAAAAGCGCTTTGGTCAGAGAGCCGGCTGGCCATCCCGTCGACTTCAGGAGCCGCAAAGTGGAAATCGAAGGCGTGAGTTCAGCGCTTGCACTCGCATTTCTGCTTCGTTTCGTTCAGCTCCACAATCATCGCATGACTGAACTCTCCGTTCAGTTCGAGCACGGCCACTTCTTTGCTTTGAAGAACAACCACCCGGAGGCCTTCGATTTTTTCGACTACAACATCGATCGGAACACACTCACTTCGATCAGAGTGCTGCTCGCTGCGATCGCTCCTGCGGTCACGCCGACCATTGCGATCGGCGACGGCGTCCTCAGCATCTTCAAGAAGAACGAAGGCGAGTGGGCGGGATCGAACGTCTTCAGCGAGTACCGCTACCCGCTTCGGTTTGGTGATCGCACGAAATGCGAGAGTGAAACGATTACAATTGCAGTAAACCCGAGCAGTTGTTGCACTTGGCGTGGTTTGCCCGACCGGACGTCCCCAACGTTGCCGCATTTGCCTTCTGTTTTCCGTGACCGTCCAGCGTTCGCTTTAGCTAAAAATTGTTTACGGCATCGTTTTGTTCTTCAAATAAAACACGTTGTTCCATGTTCAGCGTGGTTGTCCGGAGTTCACACACAAAGAACACCCCTCGGTCGATTGTAGGTAGTTGACAGAGGAGAAAAAATGAGTGCAGAAATTTTGCGCGGGCAGGAGTGCTCGCAGTAAGAGTCTTCTTTTCGAGTCGTTCATGTCGAGTGGCTTGCCGATCGCTTGTTGCTATCAAGGACTCATTCCTTCCATTTGCGGCGACTATGTACGACGCGCCCGCAGCGGCTAACGCGCCGATCACTCCCGTCCGAATCGAGCGGAAGGATTTCCTCGATTACCACGGAGTTGTTTCCGGCTACCTCACCGAGCTTCATTTCGGCTATCGGGGCCACTTTCTGAGTCCCAGCGGGCGGTTTTTGTTTCGCGCTCCGCAGCAAGAGCTGACTGAAATGCTCGACTTGTGGACGGGGAAGAAGATGTAAGGTTTCTTTAAACTTTTCCTTCTAACTCAAGGCGTGCAGCGTTCCAAAGACATTCATCCTCCTCGAAAAGCCGGCGGCCTTCTTCGCGGACAAAGACGGCGTGGCGCTCGTCCACGTTCCGCGCAAAAGCGGGCCGCCGTCGTGGGAAACGTGGCGTTTAGACGGCCGCTTCCACGAGCTGCAACCCGAAAGCCACGTGATCGAGGGCCTGAATCGACGTGAAGCCACCGTCCACGTGTTGCCGACGGAGAAGCCGGCCGTCTTCCTGCTGTTCGAACGGCTAGGCGATGTGCACGTGTATTTGTGCGAGTGGAACGGCGAGAACACCCGGCAGATCGGGCAGATCGCAGAAGAGCCGCCCATCCGCTACGAAGACGCCTTCTACCACCAAAAGAAGCTTTTCTTCGTTGCAACCCAACGGAATCCCGATCCTTTGCACCACTTCGGCGGCAACAAGCGCCGCTTCTGCGACCTCCGCTTCGTCGATTTGGAGGAGTTCGTGGACAAGCCGCCGCTCCCCTTCCCCAAGAACTTTGAGGTGCGCAAAATTGGAATCGAAGAAGTGAGTCGACCAATCGCCATTCAATTCGCTTGTTTGCAGCTTCGAACGAAAGACATGTGCCTTCTTTCCACTTGCTTCGAACGAGGCCACTTCTTCGTTCTTCTGAACGAATACCAGCAACACTTCGAGTTCTTCGACTACGATCTTGACCGGAACACCCTCACGCGCTCAAAAGTCTCCCTCCTCTCCACGGAAGCCACCCTCACACCGATGCTCGCATTGGGCGAGGGCGTCCTCAGCATCTTCAAGATGAACGAGAGCGAGTGGGGTGGTCCGCGTGTCTTCACCGAGTATCGCCGTCCTCTCAGGCAAGCATGAAGAGTGTGAATCAAACGTTAGCTGTTTACAGGAGACCGGAACGGCTGTTGCACTTGGCGTGGTTCGCCCGACCGGACGGACTCGACGCGTCCAAATTCGCCTTCATTTTCACTCGTTGCGGTGAGTAGCCGAGGAACTTCTTCCTACTGGCTTGATGAAGTGATCGATGATGTTGAACCGCCTTGTCCTCTAGAATAAAAGTTGTGTTTTGAGTGTGCTCTTTGTTTAATCCGAACACGAAGAACAATTCCCGGTCTCAACGTCACAAAACGAAAGCACAGGCAGCGGTCCAAAAACGAACACAAAGAGTCGCTGACGTTCTTGAGCAAGAGGCTCTAATCGTGACTCACGCTTTCGGTCAGAGCGATAAGGCGAGCCTTCACTCGTTACGTTCGAGCGGGTTGAAAAGGCGGCCGCATTCGTCTTCCACGACTATAAATAAGTTCTGTTGAGTGTAAGCCATTTGAATACATAGCCTTTACGAGTGAAAGAATGCCGCCTTCCACGTCCAAGTTCGTCTTCTGCGGAAAGCTTCCAATCCACGATGCAGCGATCGTCGTTGCGATCATTAACCTCCTCTACCACCCGCTCTCCATTCCCGTTCAATTTCTGCACATGCTCTGCTCTTACGATTTCAAGCACCAATGGTATGCGGAGGTGTTCCCGAACGTCACTCAACCCCCACCACCGGAGGGAAACGAGGATTTTTTGGGGCTGCTGCCGAGCGTTGGGTTGATCTTCGTGCACGCTTTCGTTGTGTATCTTTTGGTCTACTCGAACTGGAAAGGACGAAAAACGTGCTATTGGCCCTACCTGCTTTATGTGGTCAGTCAGTACCTTTCTTTAATGCTACCAATGAACAATTTTAGGGCGGGGATCTCATCTATTCCGTCGTCTTCGTCGTTGCTGCGGCCATCGTGTGGGTGAACAACCCTCGCGTGTATCCCTTTACGCCTCCTCTCAACTACGTGATGTGCTTCTTCGTCGTTCTCTTCCTGCTAGCGTACTACAAGTTCTTGTGGTGGCTGTTCTTCCGCATCCCTAAACAATCGTACGACCTCGGCCCCGAAAACCGCACGGACAGATGTGTTCGCTCATCGTTTTTACCCGCTCTCGAGAAAAAGAAGAACGCTCACGAGCAGGCGGTATAATTTACTCGGTATTCAGTTGTGTACAATAAATTAAGCGATCGTAAGGCACAGGCAGTCGGAAACAAGCGGAATTATGTGGGAAGCTCGAACACGAAGTGATAAGAAATCAAGCAAACAGGGCAATGGGAAGACGGCCTTCGATGCGATCAAGCAGCAGGTTTGTCCCGAGTGGCGGTCAGGATGAACGTGGGGAAGAAGCTCTGGACGATGCCCTCCACGGCCAACGAGCGCTTGTTGCCCGTTTTCGTCATTTGGAAGAGTTTGATCATCTCTTGGTCGCCCTTCGGGTGGAAGCGGACGTGGTTGAGCGCGTCCTCGGCCGTTGTTTTCGCCTCGTTCCGCCCGATGTCCTCGCGACACAGCAGGACGGCGGCCAACAGCTCGGAGTGCACGTCCGGGAACTTGCGCACGAAGCCGCTGCACTCCAACACCAGCAGGCTCTTGTCCGCCATCTCGAGGATGTCGGCGATCGCGGGCAGCACGCTCGTGATGATCGGGAACTGCAGCAAACAAACAACTAATGTCTGCTGCCTCATTTACTTACCGGATACTCGAATTTGGAGCTCATCGAACTGAACGTGCGGTCGATCCGTTCGGCTTCGTCTTTCAGCCGGCTGGCCGCCAGCTGCCGCTCCTTCCACGAAGCGTACGTAAGGCGCCTGCAAACAGGAACGATCAGCCGCCCCTCTCCTTTCGAGGGCTCACTTGGAGTCGATGGCGATCAGGTACTCGCAAACCACTTTGTACATCACTTCCTTCAGGACGGTGAATTGGATTTGCGGCCGAAGGTGCGAGTAGTCGGTGTTGTAGTCGCTGACCGTCTCACAGATCGTCCCCAGCGGGTCTTCTTTGCCCATCAGCCTGCAAAGAGAAGTGGAGTGTTCAGAAAGCAGGGGGGACTCACCAGTCACGAGTCATCAAAGCGGCCAAGTGGCGCCGGCAGTCCTCGAAGATCTCGTCGAGCAGCGCGAAAATGGCCGCCTCCAGCACGAGACCCCAGCGTTTCTTCAGCAGATCGATCTTCTCCAGCAGCTCCTGCCTGTTCACGCCGCCCAGCGAGCCGCCGAACGAGCGGCCGGTGAGCGGCGAGTCGGTGGAGCCCTTTGGCGAGCTCAGCGAAATCTCGCCGCCTTGCGACTCGATGGTCAGCCGCACTTGTTTCTCCAGCTTGTTCGTCAGGTCCACGCACACGTCGATGTTGTTTGCAATCGCGACCTGAACGAAGCAATCAATCGAACGTAAGGAAAGGAGGAAGCCGACCATTGTGGGCGTGAAACATTTGAGAAACTCGCGGTTCTCGAAATGTTTGTTGCGGAAGGCGGTGGTCGCGTCCTTGTACTTGGTCGCCGTCTCCAGCAGCTCGTCGATGGACACGTTGATCAGGCGGGGGATCACAGCGTGCGAGATGACCTTCGTCAACGTCACCTGATCGTCGACCATCCCAAAGAGAATGCTCGGCAGTTGCGAGTAGAAGTGCCCCTGCGAGTCCTCCTCGGGATGCTCGTTTCGATACCACTCCTGCAGAAAAGGGCAATTCACATGCATGAAATAGAGTGAACTCACGTCCTTCTCGCTCTGCAACGCGCGGTCCATCCACGCGTGCAGGTCCCGTTGGGTGCTCTCGATGAAGCCGTCGAAGAGCTGCTCTAGCTTGGAGCGTGGCAAAAGCGGGTGGTCCACGAGAAAGGGTCCAATCTCGATGCCCAGCTTCGGATTGCCGAGCATCGACTCGCTTCTGAACACAACGAATAGATGAAAGAATGCCTGGAAGGAGGAACAAACTTGTAGTTCTTGATCCAACTCAACAGCTGAACGATCTCGTTCCGCTCCA
The DNA here is from genome assembly GCA_024699865.1 of Aphelenchoides fujianensis. NCBI lineage: Eukaryota > Metazoa > Nematoda > Chromadorea > Rhabditida > Aphelenchoididae > Aphelenchoides > Aphelenchoides fujianensis. Next base: position 124,792 of record JAMPIO010000174.1, on the reverse strand, counting down.
GCGGATTGGAGGCGATTTCTTTGATCTGAACTCTCCGTTTGTTTAATTTGTTAGCTGATGAGTGAAACGAACCCGTTCGGACACGCTCGCGTGGTAGAACTCGAGGAATCGGTCGTAGATTCGGTATTCGGGCGGGAACAACGCGACCAGACCGCTTTTCACGACCTTGAGGTCGTTGAGCACGTGGTTGCTGATCACCTCCAGGTAGCTGCAACGAAAAACTCTAACCGACGGGAGAGAAGTGGAGAGTACCGTGCGAGCCACTGTTTGTTCGTGGTCTGGTCCTCGAACTGGCAGCCCTCGATCTTGTTGTTGACCATCTTGCGCAGCACGACGAACAGCTCTTTCTTCCACAAACGAGGCCGTCCGGGCGGGACGAACGTGTTCGGGTTGGATTTGTGGAGCTTTCGGTAGTGGTCGTCGATCCTGCAACGGCCGACGAGATGGACGAACGGAAGGCAGGAACGAACCGGTTCTCCCGCTCGATGATCCGCAGAGCGGAAACGAGCTGCTTCGAGCTCTCGTCCGCATTGACCGCCAGCAGCGCCTTCTCGCAGATGAACCACAGCTGTTTGCCGAGGTTGGCAACGAGGATGTCCAGCTCGGAGAAGTAGTTCTTTAGCAGCTGCAGCAAACGAAAGGATAATCGAATGCAATGGAAAGAACGCACGTTCAGATCGTATTCCTTTCGATCGGACTGCGATTTGTGCATTTCGTTCATCAGATCGTCGCGCGCGTTCTCCAGATCCATGATGCTGCAAACAAACATAAGAGTAGGATGGAAGGAAAAGGGAGAACCCACTTCTTGTGCGCCAAAAGAAGCTTCCCGTCGGCCAGCAGATCGTGAGTCTTTTCGATCGTGTCCGTGATGCTGAAGATGTGCTTCAAGTGGTCCATCGCCGTCGCGTATTGACTGTGCTCCGCGTTCGCCTCGCTCAGTTTGCTCATCCTCGACTTTAGGCCGGTCACCTCCTTTAGGCGGATCAACACGTTGCTCATCCTGAATGGCAAAAGGATGTTGAAGTTGATTGAATGAAAGACGGACCCCTCCTCGATCCCCGTGATGTCCGAATTGGCGATCCGCAGGTGTTGGATGGCCGAGCGGATGCCTTCGAGCTGCGAGTGGACGCCCGTCCGCAGCATCGCCTCCACGGCGGCCTTCAACCGACGAGAAATTACGGGAAAGAAAAAGGAAGCCTCACTCGTTTGCCGTCCGCCTTCTTCCGCACGAGGTCCAGCTTCTCCAGCTGCTCGGGCCGCTGAAACATCCCTTGCACCTGCTCCAGCGCCCGCATTTCCGCCTGCTGCTCGGCGTTCGTCGACTCCATCCGCCTGAACGAAGGAGAAGAACCTTTGAACGAAATTCGGGCAAAAGATAAGCGAGTGTGTTTGCAACACGTGTCGAGGTCGAATGAAAAGCATCAGAAAATTCGTTTATTCCTAACAACGAACAACCGGGAAACAAATGAGAAAGGTCGGATCATTTCGACTCGGCCCGCGCTTCCGCCCTCTCCGCCTTCCGCTCGATCACGTGTCCGTCGAGGAGCTCCTTGTGCAGGAGACTCAGGACGGGATCCTTCAGCAGGACGGCCGAGTTGGCGACCAGAAAGAACTGCCGTTTGGCCCGAGTGATCGAAACGTTCATCCGCCGCAGGTCGGCCAAGAAGCCCAGCCCGCGACTCCGCACGAGCGACATGCAGATGACTTCGCGCTCTTGGCCCTGGAAGGAGTCCACGGTGCTCACGATCACGTCCTCCTCCTCGTCTAAACGAGAAGAAAGGATTGAATGAAGAAACAAGGACACTCACTCAAATACTCGCGAATCAACGCCGCTTGGGCCATGTAAGGAGTGATGACGCCGATCTCCGCGGCCGGAATGCCCGCTTTGATCAGCCGACGGACGTGTCGCGAGATCTCCTTTGCCTCGCCGAAATTCCGAAAGGTCGTCCCGATCGGCCGCTCGTGGAACTGCCGCCCGCCGTCCTTCGTGTCGACGAACACGAGCGGATCGAAGAGCTGTTGGGGCGAGGGGGCGGCGGACAGGAGGTCGGCCAGTCGGATGTCCGCTGTCGACTCGTCGGCCACCAACTCGCCGTCGTAGAAAGCCCGATTGGACCAGCGCATGATCTGCTCGTTCGAGCGGTACTGCCGATTCAGCCGCATTTGGAGTTGGGAACCCCATTCGTCGTGCAGAAATTGCATCACCGATTGAGCGCACGGCGACTCCGCTCCGCCCGCACTCAGGATGGTCGGGCCGAGTTGCCACTGGTCGCCCACCACCACCGCTCGTCTTGCCTGAAGAGGAGCAGTCGATTAAACACAAAGAAGGAGAGCGCCCACCTTCAAGATGCCCAACCAAGCGAGGTACTCGGCCGCCTGTCCCGCCTCGTCGATCACCACGAGGTCGGGCACGAAGTTCTGCTTGCGGAGCTTCCGGATGGCCGACGAAGTGAGCGTGGAGTAGATGACGCGCACCTCCGACACGATCTCGTCGCACATCTTCCGCCGCTCGTTGTTGAAGCGGTCCACTCGTTTGGCGCCGAACTCCCACGACTCTGCGGCCTCTTGGCCCAACTCGACGAGCTCGGCGAAGTTCTTGTGGGCCGAAAGCATTGAGTGGAGGGAGTACGGCCGCTCGTCCTCGGATTGAATTCGGCACTGGCCGGCGGCGTCGTTCAGCAGGTTGTGGACGCGGAGGGCGACGTTGTCGACCGCCTTCCGCGAAGGGGCCATCACAAGGACGCTCCACTTTCGTTTGATCGCCTGCAATCGAGCGAGTGTACAAAAAAGGAAGGATTGGACGTACCTGGGCGATGATCTCGGAAATGACCTTCGTTTTGCCCGTTCCTGCGAGCAATCAATTGAAAGAAGGAAGCGGGAGGTTACCGGGCGGCCCTTGGATCGAAAACAGGCCGGGCTCGTTGTCCAGCGCCTGCTTGATCACTTGGATTTGCCGTTCGTTGAAGTCCTGAAGCAAACGACAGAAATAAGGCAATAGATGAAAGAATTACAGAATTGTAGAACTTCATTTTGCGCACGGGTTTGCCCAACTTGACGGGGATGGCGCGGTGGGCCTGGAGGAAGAGCTTGAAGCCGGGCTGTTCGCGCCACATGCCGGGGGTCGCCCAGAAGCGGCGGACAAAGTCGATGCTCGTCCGGTCCTCCTGCAGCGTCAGGGAGATCTCGGCGGCCGAGTGGATGGACGGCGGCGGCGACTCGAACAGCCGCACTTGGACGACGTTCGCGTTGAAGTGGTGGAAGATGCCGTTCACCTCCTCGTCGTCCACCTGCAGCGTGATCCACGCGCCCTGCTTGTACGCCTGCTGCCAGCGGAGGACGGTCCGCTCGTCCGTTTCGGCCGGGAAGAACAACTCGATCAGACAGCCGACCGTCGCGTTCACGTCGAACTGCTTGAAGACGAGCTGGCGGATCGCCTCGCCGCTCAAGCCACGCTGCATGAGGGCGATCTCCTCGTCCAGGTGCGCCACCCATTGCTTCACCTTTTCTTTGGCTTCCGGCGGGAGGACCGCTTCTGTCGGTCGTTCCGTCGGCTTCCGCGCGGGCGCTTGCGTTCGCTTGTGGCTGACGAGCAGAAGCCGCCGGCAGGAAAGCGGTCGGAGGCGGAGAACCCGTGGGAACATCGTGCAAACCTGAACGATCGGAATGCACCGGAAAATCGAACAAAAACGGCTTACCGGACGGAAAATCGGGGAGAGACGAGCGGTTCTTCTTTTGGTTTATGTCCGCGTGATGTCCGAACGGAACGGAGTCATTTTGGAAGAAAATTCCTCCAAAATTCCCGCATTTCCGCCATTCGCGGCAGCAGCGGGCGGAAGAGCAGAATCCCCACTGCTTGCCGCGAGAACAATCCAGTCGAGACCACTTGCTCGGCTCCGGCTCCGCCGATCGTCTTCTCTCTTGTCTTTCGACACACGGGCGATCTTTCCGTCGTTGACCGACGGCCGCTCGCTTCCCTTCGTTCATCAATCGATTGATTTATCCCCTGCTTCAGGTCTCCAGCAAGATGGCGGACGGACCTTCGAAGATGGGCGACAGGACGGAGCAGTTCTTCCGCTCGATCGGCAGCGGCACGAAGACCATCCAACTGCGGCCGGCCACTCCGCCGCCGAACGTCACGCACGTGGTCGGGACGTTCGGTTCGAGCACGGGCATAAAATCGGAGAAGCGGGTCCGCTTTCAGTCGCCCCTCTTCTCCCGCTCCAGCACCGTCGAGAGCGCCAACCGGGCGGACACGTTCGTGATCCCGCAGCCGATCGACTTCCTGCAGACGATCGAGGAGAGCCCCCAGGCCAGTCTGCCGGTAAGTTTCCTTCATCCTCTTCTTCTATTCTCACTCGTGTGCTTGCAGATGGCCGGAGGACCCGTGGGCGGGCAGTCGAGCCAATCGGAGAGCTTCGTCCTCTATGACTCGACCGGCCCGCACAACCCGCTCTTCGCTCCGTTGCTCACTTCGACGATGAAGCCGGCCGTCTTGCCGGCGAGCGATATCCCACCTCTTCCTTCCGCTCACCCTTCTTTCTTGCAGATGGAACGCGCCGCGTTGGTGGAGACCTCGGAGACGAGCACGAAAATCGGTCGGGCGAGTGGAGAGCAAGCGGTGAGTTCGTTCTTCTGTTCATCACTTCCATCTTCCTTCTCAATCAGGCCCTCGATCAAACGTACGTCGTGGAGACGCCCGTCATCTGGCCGTCGCCACTGGTCGACTACAGTTCGATGATCGACTCGACGTCCACCGTCCTCGCGGACAAAACGATCGAAGAGATTTGCGAGGAGGTGAGTGGAAGAAGGAGATTCCTCAGACCAATCGCTTTCAGCTGAGCGAAGCGCAGAAGCAGACGGCCGAGCTGATTGCCCGCGCCAAAAGCCGCCAGTCGCCGCAAGTGCGCGCCCGCATGGACGAGACGTGCGTCGTGAACACGCCCGCCACTCCCGTCCGCCCGAAGGTCGAGCCGAACTCCACGTTTTTCGCGACGCCCACGCCCCACGACAGCGACCTCGACATAAAGCAGTGGGTGCTGGAGTACTCGGCCCGCACACTCACCTGCTTCGCCCGCTCGGCGGCCGACCGGAGCCGCCGCCTCGCGTTGGACCTGACGACCACGCCGCTCACCCACCGCACGTTCGGCGACACGACGAAGCGGACGGGCGACCTGCCGACCGTCTGCCCCGTCCCGCTCGACGTTCCGCTCGATGCTGAGATCGTCCAGTGGGCGCGCGAGCCGTTCGTCTCGCCGTTCGACGGGCACCAAAAGAAGTGGGAAGCGCTGTCCGCGGACGCGCTCTTCGATCCAAACGACGTCCGCAACGAGGATCCCGACTGGGAGCGAGCGCGTGAGTCTCCCGCATTCCTCCCACTCATTCCTTTCGTTCGTTCAGAGAAGATCGTCGTGCGCGTGATCAACGAGTTCGAGGGGAACGTGGAGGTCGCCCGCTCGCACATCATCCGCCTCCACTCCGAACACGCGGAGCGCGTCCGGCCCGCCCGCGAGCGCATGGACGCCCTCGCTGCCCAACTGCGGCAGTTGGAACAGAAGTACGCCGACTGGCACGCCGTCCACGACTTCCTCGTCCAGCGCATTCGGCGGCAGAAGGACGAGGAGGTGGCCGCCTTCCTTGCCGAAACCAAATCCCGAATGGCCGACGCCGTCGCCAAACTCGAGAAGAACGTCCCCAGATGACCTCCAATCGATTCAGTGCTTGTATTCATCGTTGTCTACGTTCTCTATGCGTGTACATTGTTGTTGGTGATTGATAGGTAGAGAGGTAGGATAAATACGCGCTGCTCTTGCTTGATTTTGAATGGACGGGAAGGAAAGAAGGAAGAAGCTAGGGGCGGATTCACTGCTCACTCACTCCCGTTCGCATCCGAAAGACCAGCACCTCGCCGACGTTCGTTCTCTCCGCCAAGCGCCATTCGGATTGCAGAACGCGCGGGATGGACGGCCGGCTGCTGCTCGTCGCGTTCGGTTGGCCGCTTTGGATCCTCGCGAACTGCACGAAGAAGAAGGGGCCGCCGAAGACGACGACGCGACCCGTGAGTTCCCGTCAGCAGCCGATCGATCAGCGGAGGACTGCAGAAAACGATGCCATCGGATCTGACGAAAGGGAACATACGCAAGGCAAGTGGCCCTTCTTCTCGTTCACTCCTCCGCTTGCAGGCGAAGTCGACCTCTTCGACCGGCGGTACGCTCCAGGCGGCCATCGCCACTGGGAAGCAGACCGCGCGCACGCCGCAGAGCAACGAGCCGCCCGCCCAGCCACCTGTGGAGACGAAGCCGCCGGCCGCTCCCGCCGCCTCGGCCTCCAAGGAGAAGCCGGCGGACGAGCGGAAGGAGCTGCCGGCCGCCAAGAAGCCCAAAGAAGCGGCGGCCGGCCCCGTGGAGCCCGCCCTGCGGACGGCGGAGGCCCGAGCGGAGAGCGACGCTGTGGCCTCGCAGGTGCGCACGAACGCGAAGACGTCGGGCGGCCACACGGACGACCTCGCCGCCGCCCTCGCCTTCGTCACGAACAACCAGTCCAAGGAGAAGGAGCGCGAGAAGGCGGCCAAGAAGCCCGCTGAGGCCGCCGAAGGGAAGAAGCAGTCGGCGGACGACGTCCAGAAGATCTCCCTGCGGACGCCCACCGAAGGGACGAAGAAGGTGAGCGGTTGCTGCTCCTTCTCTTCTATTCACCGCTCACCCACTTGCAGCCCCCAGCCAAGCCCTCGTTCTCGGCCCGCGAGACCAAGATGATCCAGCCGGCGGCCGAGGAGCGGCCAAAGACGGAGAAGAAATCGACTGCAAGTCCCCTCCTCCTTTCCGCCGTCCACTCACTCGCTTATTGCAGGGCGAGGTGAAGGTGACCGTGTCGCCGGACGAGGAGGACGACGACGAGACGATGCGCGGCATCGCCTCCCCAAGCAGGACCCCACGCAGCCGCCCAGTGTGGACGAGGGCTGATCGCTGCTTGCAGGAGAGAATAAACGGTGTTTCCATTGGGACGTGTGATCGTTTTATTGCAACAAACAAACGAAAGGACAACAAAGAAGTGCGAAACTCGTAATCGGATGGCCAATTGCACGCAATGAGCGGATCGAGAGGGTCGATGCGTAGAGCGAAACGTGAGAAAAATAAAGAAATGAATGAAGTTAGGACAAATGTTCGGCGGAATCAAAACCGTTGCTCCGCCCCGAAAAGCCAATTGGACACTCGGTTCCAAACGGTCCGCTTCGCTTCGATCACGAACTCGTCGCGGGTGAGCGGCTCGAGGACGGCGGGGTCGACGATCGGCGAGGTGGTGAGTGCGGGGAACACGCGCCGCAGCACCGAAGCCTCCGGACACAAAGCGGATTCGTTGTGATGCCCGCGGCGGAGCGAACACAGAAGTTCCGCGCGGCACTTGTCGTCGCACGCGTAGTCGTCTCGGCGGGCGTAGTTCCTGCAATCATTCGTCTTTTTGCATTGAAGGAGGACCCACTTGAGGAAGCGATTGTAGAGCGTCGTGTTGTAGCGCAGCTTCTCGCCCAATTCGTTCCAACTGGCGGCCGTCAGGTCGGGCAGTCCGTACTCTTGCTGAACACGAGGATTAGAGCGAAGAGGAAAGAGAACGCACCTTTGCGGAGTACAAGAACTCCCACTGCGGGTCGGGGTAGCCTTGCGGGCGGCTGAGGTTCAGGAAGTACGTGTCGAAGTCGAGGACTTCCTGCAACGACCGCTCGATCACTCCCGCCTTCTTCTCGCGTGCTCACGTAAGTGCTCCGCTCGTAGTTCCCGTCGATGTAGTACACGCGGTAGGCGGGGTTCAGATTGTCGAACGTGGTGACCGAAGGGGCGGAAAAGAGGACGGAGACCGGCCGCGAGCGAAAATCGTTCATGTTCTCGTAGAAGACGGTAAACGAGTCCGTGTGCACGTGGCCGAAGAACTGGGCGCGGATCGTGAATTCGAACCTGAACAATTGTTAGAGCGGAGGAAGAAAGAAGCGGCTACCTCGTGACAATCCGGTAGTAATTGCGCGCCCAGCCCTCCAAACACTCCGAGTCGCCGGGCGGGATGTGCGCCATTCTGCAAGGGATGAATGGAGAGAAGGAAGAAGAACGAACATGTGCACGACGATCCCCCGTTGTTCGGCGTCGTAGAGCTCGTCCACCAGCCACTTCAACGTGCCGTCCGGGTCGCTTTGATTTAGGTACAAGAAGCTGCAAGAGTATTTAAGGGGAAAGGAAGGGAGAACTCACAAATTAGTCGTTTCGCAGTAACCTGCAAGAAGCACGAAATAAACGAACGACTGCGTTGAACGAACCCGTGTTGACGGAGATCAGCTTGAACTTCTCGGTGATCATGCAAGAAAAGGAGCCCCGACTGCAAGCAGACGAGTGAACAAAAGAGGAGGAAAAAGAACGCACTAGATGGTCGAAACAAACTGCTCGGGCGGAATCCACTTGTGGCCAACCTCGTAGATCGCGCGGTAGATCCACTCGGGCCAGAACTTGCGGGGGACCGTGTGCGGCGCGAAGCTGAACGGCAATCAACAGAATGCAGAGGGGGGGCGACCTGCCTGTTCACGGGCACTCCTTCGTGGTTGCCGATGCCCCAAAAGGTGGGCACGTCCGGGAAGTAGGTGTTGATCAACATAGAGAGATTGCCGATCACGTCCAAATGCGACTGCCGCGTGTACCTCCAGTCGGTGTGGGACTAAACGAACGTTAGAAGAGGCCATAAGAAGGACGTGCACTTGCCATGTAGTCTCCGGTCAACAGAATGTAGTCCACTTTCTTCTCGTCCTCTTTCTGAACACCAAGGCTTGATTGAAAAGGAGAGCAGAAGACGCACCATGTGCTCACGAGCGATCGACGCAAAAAGCGACTCGATTGTTCGCAGCGGGACGTCACAAGCGGCCAGCGTTCCCCAGTAGCCTTCAAATCAAATCTCGCTTTTAATAAACGCCCGTTTGTCGCTTACCGGCCGGCTTCTTCACATGACCGCGGGCTTCTCCCTGACAGCAGAGCGGTCGATCACAGGCCGCCTCCGAGCCGTTCTGGTAGTCGAAGTCGAAGTGGAGGTCGCTCAGTTGGATCACTTTGAAGATGGGCCGCTCCTCGTTGTTCGGATTGCGCTGCGGGCCGAACGGGAGCGGCGGCTCGCTGTTGGAGCCGCGCGCGTTGATGTCCGGCTTCGGCGGCAGCGGGATCGTCCAGTTGCCGTCGAAGGGGTTGTCCGGCACGCCGCAGTCTTTCATGAGCAGTCCGCAGAGTTGCTTCGGTCGGAAGACCATCTGCTCGAGCACGTAGAGGAAGGATTCCTGCAAACGACGAGCAAGAAGTGTAAGACGTGGGAGAGCGCTCACTCGAAACTGGGCGGTAATCCCCTTGCAGATGACGACGTTCTGGTCGGCGAACTTCCGGCAGATGTAATTCGCGACGTCGAGGATCCGGTCGGCCGTTGCGTTCCGCTCGAACAGGAATCTTAACCGAAAAAACAACAATAAGGAGAGGGCAGGAAGCTCACTTGAGGATCTCGACCGCTCCCCGACATCCCATGCACTTCCAATTGTGGAGGTCCTCCACCTGTCGACTGTCCTCCTCGGTCGAGAACTCCACATTGTGCCGGTTGAGCGGCGCGAACGGGGCGGGCGGCGAGTCGTCGGTGGGCCGCTCCGCTTCCTCCGAACTCAATTCGGTCAAGTTGCCGAGAGCGAACTCGGACGAGGCGGCGAGCTCTGAACGAACATGCGGGCAATCAGCAACTACAAGCCAGCAGAAGAAAGACGAACCTTGTGCCCGTAAGGAATGGACGATCGAGAGCGCGAGGAAGAGCAACAGCGGAAGGCGGGAATCCATCGAATCGAAGTGAAAAGAAGGCGGACGGGCGGACAAAATCGCCGAGTGCTCAAAAGTCGGCTGGACTCCGCTCGCTTCCCGCCGCCCCTCGGCTTTTCATTCCGCCGCGGCCCTTTCGCTCGAAAAGAAGAAGCCGGCGGATCGCCGCCCTTTGGTCGTCGCTTTCTTTTGATCGATGGGCGTGTTCCCCGCTGCTCGCCGTCTGAAAGCAAACGAGATCGAAGTGGACCGAACGCCCGCCCTCCCGCCCCATCGATCACGAGCCGCTCGCGGGAGGGCGGCAAATTGAAGAAATCGGCGATCAAATGAGGAAATTCGAGGCATTTCGACCACGTGCACGTGTTTTGCGGCAAATTGGACGAGACACCGCTTGTTTCTTCAAAACAAAAGGTAAAATAAATGGCGTTTGGTATTTTTGAACTCCGAATCGTCGGCATTTGGACGTGCACCCGAATTCGAATGCCAGTACTCGTGATCACGAGTGCTCGGCTTCAAACAATCAAAGCAACGAAACTCCTCTACCCGCAATGGGATGCGTGAACCCGGAAAAGAAGCACCAATCCCCGTCGATCACCCGCACTGCGGCCTTTCGTTCGGGATCTTCGTGAGCTGAACCGTCCGATTCGGACGTTCGACCGTCGATCCACGTCCCCAACGGCCGGTCGGGACGTGAATGCGGGAGTTCGGGCGGTCGGCGAGAGAAAGCGGGCGGATTTTTGTCGCCCGACCTCCTCGCGGGATCCGAATCGTCGCGGACCTCCGACCGCCGAATCCAGTTTCTTCGGTCCGCCCCCTCGTTTCTTTCGGTCACTCGCCAGCCAGCCGCCCGGAAGCCCAAACATCCGCTGACTGCGCTCCCTAACCGCCGGACATCCGCGCGTCTCAACGACGAGTGGAATAATCGGTTTACTTCTTGAACGAAGAGCTCGGGGACTCGTGATCGGAAAATATTTTGGCGAGAATAATTGGAGAGGAGCACTCGACGCACTCCGGCTGGGGGGCAAGAAGGCGAGTGGTCGCTTCTTTCCACGTTCTCCTGCTGCGAGAGGAGGGGGAGGACAACAGTGAGCGGCTATTCATTGCAATAATTAGTGGGGGAGAGTGTACACGTTTGAGCGGAAGAATTTACACGGGAACGAGTGGGCTGTACGACGTAGTTCGTGGGTTGTTGGGTAGAACCGATTAGATGGATGGATGGGATGGAGGGGAGAACGTGGAAGTGGCCGCACGGCGACGAATGGCGGGCGGCTTCCCGACCGAAACGAACGGAAACCGTCAGGATCTTGTGGTTTATTGAGTGTGCGCGGGAAGATCCGAAAATATTAGCGGTCAGTCGGGAAGGGGAGGGAAGAGAGGGGGCGAACCGAAACGTTCGATAACTAAACGGAATCACAGACTATAATTTACATACACGTTTTGGGTGGGCGGGGGCACAATCGCAAGGAGGGCAGGACCAAACGATCGACCTCCGGCGGGGAAGAGCTCGTCGACACAAACAAATACTTTAGACAGGGGGCTATGTACATACAAACAGAAAGGAGGAAGTTAGAGGAGAAGAAGTGCACTTGGCGTTCACTATCCCTTCACAACGACCGTCGGCTACGTAAAAGCGAGAAGAAGAAAGAGGAATCTACAATGCGACAACCAAACGGACGATCAGAAGCCGGCCACCCGGTCGAATTGCAGCAGGAATTCCATGATGTCCGCGTACGAGACCACCGCCTCCAGCTTCCCCTCGTGGGCGATCAGGAGGCACTGGTGGTGGCTGGCGATCAGCCGGCGGATGGCCGCTGCCACCGACTCCGTCGACGCGATCACCATCTCGCCGAGGTTCTTCGGGTCGGAGATCGCCTGCAAACGAGAAGACTGAATGATTAGAGAGGACCAAGGAAGGCGAACCTTGACGGGCGTCTCCATGATCTCGTCGATGCGCTCCTCGCCGCGCTGATTGATCGCCGTGAGGACGTCCATCTTCTCGAGGACGCCCGTCATCGTGCCGTTCGCGTCGAAGAGCGGCAGGGCGGAGATTTTGTCCGCGCAGAACTGGTCGACGGCCTCCGCACAGAGCGCGTCTTCGCTGATCTGAACACAAGGGAATGAGCAGGATCGAAAGGACGGGGATCTCACCGAAGACAAGTCGGACCGCTTGCCCAACGACGCCTCGGCCAACGTCACCTTGTTGAGGTTGGGCTTCAGCGAGCAGTGCGAACTGATCATCTTGTCGATCTCCGTGAAGATGGGCCGCAGCGACATGATGCCGATGACCTCCTTCGTGCGCACGAGGTTCTCCACCGACACCACGGGGATTCGGTGCACGTGGTTCATGCGGAAGAGTTTGGCCACGTCCCACACGGTGGTCACGTCGCCCGTTACGACCATCCGCTTCTGCGGTTGGAATTCGTCGAAGTAGTGCTGCACGGGCTGGTCGGCCAGCTGCTTGTCCTCGCGCCGCAGTTGAAGGCAGCGGAGGAAGTCGGAGAGCGTGAAGATGTTGTACTCGCCGGCTGCAAATAGACGTGCATTAGTTCCGTCCGCATTCGTCCGCTTTCAGCCCGCGGAACGGAGCTCACTTTCTGTGTTGTTCGTGATGGCCGACTTGCAGGGCAGCGGGCAGGCGCACAGCGAGTGGATCGCCTTGCGGATGCTCAGCTCGGCGCTGATCATGAACACGAGGCCGTGCGAGGGCAGCATGTCGTAGACGGTCAGCGACTGCAGGTAGCTGCGGTAGGCGGACGACTCGTTGCGGCCTGCAAACTCGTGGATGAATAAACGAATGTGACGCGGAAGGACTCACAGAAGGCGCCGAGGATCTCGAACGATTGATTGTCCTGCTTGCGGAGGATCGCGTAGTTCGCGCTGCGGAGTGTCCGCTCGTCCACGGACATCCGGCGGACGCACGCGCTCAAGTCGATGCCGAGGTCCTCGTCCGAGAGCGTCTCGTCGAACTGCGAGTCGGCGCTCACGTTCTGCCAGGCGGGCGACTCGTTCAGCGCCGCCGTCTGCTTCAACAGCGGCGGCTTCACGTTGTTGCGGCCGTGCGGGAGCTGAAAGCGTTGATTGAACGATTGGGAGTGGATGGACGTTTCTTCGCTAAGATTTCCGTGTACTTCTCTGTTTCTTGATGTCCGCAAGCCCATGTTCCTCCAGAAATTACCCGGCCGGAGTGCCCGTTTATCGCCGCTTGTTCCTCAATTGCGAAACGAACAAGCCGAGCGGCCGGGGGCGAGATTTCGAAACTGCGGTCGGCCCGCCTTCTTCCCGGAGAGCCGCACCCCGTCGCCCCGAAGATGAAGAGAAGAACTCACGCTGTGCCTCCGCCTTACCCACTGGAGGATGTTCATCCCGTCCACAAGGAGCGGGACGAAAGGAAGATGGCCGTTCTGCTTTTAGAACGAAGTCGGCGGATCGATCGGCCAGACGGCCATCCCGCCGCTTTTGTCCGCCGCCGGTGCACTTTTAGCCGACAGCCGACGAATTCGAAGGATTTCAGACGGCCGGCCGGAAGGCGAAACGTTCGTGAAGCGAGCGAACGAGCGGGCGGGCGGCGGATTCACGTTCAACTGCACAACACGCGTGCTGTCAACAAGCGGGCGAGCGAACGATCCCCGCCGCGTGTTCCCGCCGCTTGCTCATCCCGCGGGCGGCCGGTGGGGCGAAACGGGAAGCGTGTGATTCGGGGGCTCCCGATGCGTCCCCCCTGCCCCCTTTTAACTCCCGCGATCCCAGGAATTTGCTTTTGTTTTGCGAGCAAAAAGGTCTCCAATTTGTCCGCTCGCGAACGGAATGCAGAGCCATTTCGTCCCATTAATCGGGGAACAACCCATGCTCCCTTTGAATCTTGTGGGAATTGAAGAGGACTCACCTTTCCGTTGACGGTCATTCGGCGGGGCCGCAGGACGCCGCTCTCGACGCCCGGGATCCCGAAGGCGGCGTTCGATCCGCGGCGCGAGTCGGGCGCCTGCGAGCTGAGCGCCGAGTCGGTGGTGGCGGCCGACGAGGTGGACAGGCGCTCGGTGGTTCCCGGAATGATCGCTTCGGCGCCCTCCGAAACCGCGCCCATCTGCCCGCCGGCCATCGGGGCGGCCGAGGTGTCGACTGAGAGCGGCAGGTCCTCGGGCACGCTCTCGACGATGCTCCGCTTCTTGATCGGGGACGGCAGCTGGCGGTGGAAGATCGAGCCGGCCGCCATCGTGTCCAGCGGGGGCGGCGGCGCGAGTTTGCCGCCGAACGTCGGATCCGCGACGGCGCTCAGCATCTCGTGGATTTCGGCCAACGCGGCCGCGTGGTCGTCCTGACTGGCGCGCGCGCTCTCCGCCGGCTCGCTGTCCAGATCGAGGAGGTGCTCGGCGGACTCGTCGCTCACGGACAGGCGGCGGTAGTCGTCGGAGGGCGTCTGCTGCTCGCAGAGGGTGTTCGTGTCGCTGGAGCGCGGCGTGCCGATGTCGATGGGCGAGGAGGCGACCAGCGAGGAGGGGGTGCCCGAGTCGGTGGACGAGCGCCGCTTCACGCGGCTCCACAGCGAGCCGAGGATCTTGCGGCCGCCCGACTGGTCGGCCGGCGAACGCTTCGGCGTCGAGGTCACCTCGGCGCCGCTCTTCGGCGCGCTTTTCGGCGACACGATTGGGCGCGCGGGGGTCGTGGGGGCGAAACGCTGGCCGACGCTCGACGGCTGGTGGCGCTTGGGGCCGTCGGGGCGCTGGGCGGGCCGGATGCCGAGAATGGTGGCCGTTTTGAGTCGCGCGGGGGCGTCGATCGCCGCTTGGGGGTTCACGCAAAGGAAGATAACCTGCAAACGAAAGCGGTCAATCGAGCGATGGAAGAACGTTCGGAGGTGGACAGACGGCACGCACGTTCCCCGCTCTGTTCGGAGTACAAACGGCGATACAATCCGCGAGACAAATCGGGCAACGGCAACGAAAGAAAGTGAATTCGGGCCGCCAATTCCACCTGCCGGCCGCCCGTTTCGGCCGACTGTTGGTCTCGCCGGCGAATCGGGCGTCTTCACGCAACGACCACGCGAACACTCGACTCGTCAAGCAGCCGCCGGAAATCCGCGAAAGCCGCCGTCTGTCTGCATTCATTTCGAATCAGTTTCCACGACGCTCGCCGCCCCCTCCGTCCCGCCGGGTCGCCCCGAAAGTGGTAGGCTTCGGGCCGCACGTGGAAAACAAGCCAGAAATCAACAGGAATCACGCGAAAACAATCCTGAACGTCGACGGACGGACGGCGAGGAGAACGGGAAGATCGCTGTTCCAATCGAACAACAAGAAGGAAAAAGATCGCCGCAAGACGGGCCCCGTAGAAAACAGCGGGAGAGGAGGAAGCGGCGAGGATCCGTGTTTTTCGTTGGTGTTTGATTCCTTCGCTTTTCGGACGGGCGTCTTTGCGGAGGACGCTCGAAATGAGAGGAGCGTGGCGCACGCAGCGGGTCGTGCGTGGCGGCGATCTCTGGTCACCAAAACGAAAAGTGGAACGCGAGAGAGGGGCGAGCGGGGCGAAGCGAAGACTGACCGCTCCGTAGAATGACCGACCCGCGAGCCCGCCCCGCGCTCGCGGCTTGTTTTTGACCTCTCGGCTTTGAATCGCGCCGCCGTCGCCCCGCGCTCTTTTTCGGGGCCTTCTTTTGAACACCGCCGGCGTTCGCGTCTGTTTTCAAAGAGGCTTCGCCCCGAGTGACCCGAATAAACAACTTTTTTATCCCTACCGCCACGTTCCCCTCGCACGTTTGTAAACACTTGGCATAAAGCGGAAGTTTAGACGATTTTTACCGAAAAACCAGATTTGGAGCGTCGAGAGCAAAAACGAAATCGAAGTGCGCAGGAGATCAACGTTGACGTGACCTCCGCTTTGATCTCGTTGCGTCACCGTTCTCCCGTGCACAAACATGGACAGTCCCGCGGGCGATCAACAGAGGTGAATAAGCGAGTAGGGAAGGGGAAGTGTGCCTATTCCAGCAATAAACGAATTCCAATTTCCTTCGTCTTTGTCCCAACCGCCCGTCCATCTTCGGTTGACAAATTAGAAGGCGAGAGGAACACGCGCTCGAAGAAGCGAAGGGGGAAACGCGGCCAAGTGGAAAGCCGCCCGTTCCTTTTCGGATGTTTTGGCGTGAATTATTCAATTGGGCTGCGCGATCGAGCGGGAGTGCAAATGAGAACGTCGGAAAGGAATCCCAAGAGCGAGGCGATCGGCCGGCCGGCGAGCGCCAAAACGAAGAGTTGGGCGGCGGGCAGGAGCGCCCAAAAGTGGCGTTCTGCCGACTCCTTTTCGTTGCCTCGTGATTTTTGGGCGCGAACGGCTCGTCTTCGTCTGCTGCACCCGAGCGGCCGGCGATCGCTGCCAGACGGCGGACGGGCGGGCGGTTCGGCGTGCACTCCGCTCGTTCGGTTGAACACGGCGCCGGGCGGGCAAGCGCGGGAAGAAGAACGAAGACGGCCGGCCGGCCGATCCCCAAATGACCGAACGGCGCCGCGAACTCACCCGCCCGCCCGAACTCTCCGTTCGGCCGCCCGAACGCGCGCAGCATCTGCCCGCAGCGGAAAGAAGTGAAAGCGGCCGGCCGGCCGGACGGACGACTTTGAATTTCAATGAGGTGGATTCCCGACCTTCCTTCCGCCCGCCCGCCCGGCCGTGGGGTCGTTCGCAACGACAAACCAGAAAGCGGCGATCAACAGGCAGCTTTCCGGGAACGCGGCGAGTGCGTCAACGAGATGATCGCCCCGCAAGCGGCGGCCGCTCGATCGAAAACGTGGCAGAACGCGGCGGAACTCCCGCGGCGCAACAGAAGAACGAGCAGTCTAGAGAAATTCTCTCCACGTAGCGACACGATCATGAACGGAAGTCCTATGGAAGCCGCGGGGTTACTCATTCTATACCGAGTAGCCACAAATAACAAGACAATCCATCATTGCAGGCCACACGCAGACGAAAGTGCGTGCTCCGGGTGTTTTCGATGCGAGCAGAAGGCGGTCGGGAACGTCGAAAGCGATCGTTCATTCGAATGCCCGCAAGAGGGCGCCCGGCCGAGTGGACGAGCGGCGAGGAACCGAGCGAGCGAACGGCTACGTGCAAACCGCGAATGACCGGCCGGAGCGCGGCGGGCGGCCAACCGCGCAGAGCGCGAAAAGGCGGCTAGACAAGCGCGCGCGGATTGTTTTCGCTGCCCGCTTTGGGCGGAAGAAGGTCATGAAATTCAAACACGAAATGGCCGCCCGTTTTCCCCCGTCGTTCCCACCGGCCGCTGCCTACGGTCGACACGTCTTTGACCTCCAATCCGACGATCGATCCACTTGTTTTCCACCGCTGCACCGGAACGCCACTCGACCGCCGCTTGACGTGATTGCGAGAGGATTGATGGCCGAGAGAAGGAACGTGGCCGGCCGAGTGCACACAACCAATTGCTCTCCTTCCGCCCGCTCTTCGAAAACACTCCGAAACGAACGCGGAGCCGGGCAGGCGGTTTACGGAGAGAAAAAAGAAGTGAACGGGCGAGCGGGCGGGCGGGCAGAAGTGAAAGTGGAGAGGCCGGCCGGACCACGTGCTCGCGTTCCCCCTTCGCCTCTGCCCCCTGCCCCCACTTCGAGCTTGTTTTTTGCAAATCGGTCCGTTTGGGAGTTTCGGGCGCTCGCCGAACGCCGAGCGTGCAGGCGGGCGGGCGGCCGATGAGCGGAGCAAACGAGCGCAAAAAGACGGAAGACGGCGGAGGGTGGGGACGAGCAGATTGCCGGCCGGCCGCTCGAAAACAGAGCCGGCGGTCGAGGTTTGATCCCTGGAACGTGCAGAGGATTAGGAGGTCAAGCAGAAGCTGTCGAAGTCGTGATCACAACAAACAATTTCTACCGGTTCTCCCCACCGTTTTTACGTTCGGAAGGAAACACGCGCAGGGTTTCGCGCCGCACGTGATCGATCGCTGCTTCGTCGACCACGTCATTCGCAATCAACGCGCAAACGGATCGTCAATCATTCCGCACGCCCACGCCGCGTTGCCGATCAGAAGGCGGAAGAAAAAGCTCCCAGAATAGCCCGTTCAATCGACGAAAAGAAAGTTGCGGAATTCGCGATCAAGAACCGAAGAAAAGTGCTTTCTATTGCGGGCCTTCGGGTCGTAAAGTCGCTATCACCCGCCCTCCGCGTTCCGTTGACCTTTGAGGCCGCCTTCTGCCCGCAGCTGGACGGCCGAATTCGATTAGCCGGCCAGCTACGCTACTTCAATTGGGGGTTTTTTCTCTGCTTCGTTCCGAGCGGCCATCCGGGCGGCCATTCGGAGCAAAGCAAACACGAATTCCACGTCGCTGCGGGAGGGAACAATGGGGGACCGAGCGGAGCGGCGAGTTGATCGCCGCCTTCTTCTGCTGATTCCGCACTTTCGCCTTATCGCCGAGCCCCCTTGTTCCAGCTGCAATCAGGAGCTGCGGAAGAATGGAAGGACGATCAAAACAACTTTCTTCTGTGCGGCCGGCCGCTCCCCGCTGTCACTTTGATTTCCACGTCAAACGGCGCCCCAAATCGCCGCGTTCAAGGGAGCAATCGGTCGGCAGTGATAGCGAGCGGAACACGCAGTAAATGAGGACGGAACGGGGCACAAACAACCGAACGAACGCGTACTGTAGAGAAGAACAGCGATCTTCAACGAAATCCAACGGCCAATCGACTGACACGACCGCCTCGTCTACGACGAGCTCGATCGAGCAGACCGCACAGTCACGAGCGGAATCGAAAACATCCGCTTGATCGCGGGGATCGAATCGGCGGAACAAAGGCGGTCGCATCGCTCGTTCTCGGAATAACGTCGATTTCATCACATGACTGTGGCCGATGGAATGCACGGACGAGCGGGCGGACGGATCGAAGAATCGAAAGGAGGAATCGACAAGAAGAATCGCGGAGAAGAATCTTCGCTCCTCCAGCAGCAAACCAAAGAACGGGCACGTGATGGGCGCGAGAACGTTCTCCTCGCCGTTCGTGCCCTCAACGGCAGCTCTCAAGGTCGACTCGTCGTGCTTATCGCTTTCTCCCGCATTCGCTTTGATTCTTTCCCCTCGGCGACCGTCTTCTTTGCCCCCAGTTTGTGCCCGCCGATCCCGTCGCCCTTCGGCAAAGCTGATTATTCGCGGTCGGCAAGACAGAGAGCGGATTAGAAGACACGTGGTCATCGCCCTCCCGCCCGCCCGCCCGCTCGAACACCCGCACGGCGACGACGAACAGCCGCCCGAGCGGCCGATCGGAACGACGAGCGAACGCACGCTTGTTTGCACTCCCCAGCGGGCGGTCAAACGAAAGGAACGAAACGAACGAGGAGGTGAGCGATAAACCGGCCGTTCGGTTCGGTTCGCTCCGACGCGGGCAGGTGCATCGGAATGTCCCGCTTGCCCATCTGCCGGCCGGCCGTTCGAAGCGGGCGAGCGAACGAACGGCCGCTTGGATTCGCAAAGCAAACAACCGCCAAAGGAAGCAGGAAGACTTGAATTCTCGCCCGGAGCGTTCGTTTGGTCCGAAAAGGACGAAATTCCCATTACCGCGCCCGCATTTGTGTTTTGTGGCCGCCCAGAAGCCAAGAGTTCAACTCACTGGCGGCGAGAGCTGACACGTAAGCTACCCGTAAGCTGCACGCACCCTTCTCTCTTCTCGTCGACATCGAGAAACACGATCGCTCGCTGCAAATCGTTCGAAAACAAGTGGCTTCTGCTCGCGGCTGCCAGCGGGGAATTCGAAAACAAAACTCGTCATTCCGTTCGCTCGGGAGCGATGGCGAGCAGAACGATCGATCGTGGGAAGGAAGAGAGGAGGTGTATGGAGGATGCAAATGCAAAGGTCGTCCTTCTGCCGGAGAGTTCACGCGCGAGGTCGCCGAAGAGGAGGGCGGAGCGCGACCTTCGGGGGCGCGAATCGGCGAATTTGCAGCGCGGCCGGTTCACGCGGCGAATCGATCATTTCGGCGCGCTGGAAGCCGCCTCGATCACGTGCGGCCGCCTTCCGCTCGCTCGCTCGCTCGTTTGCACTTTCGTTCGAACGAAAACAGCCCCACTTCCAGCGAGCGTGATCGACGGTCCTTTCGCGCTGCTCGAGGCGAAGAGCGAGTGGAATTTTTGAAGATCGCTTTCTGTTTTTGGCGCGTTCCCGTCCGCCCCTCCCGCTCGCCCGCTGATCGGTGGCGCGAGAGGCGGGAGCGGGCGGAAGCGATCGCAAACCGGTGGCCTTTCGAAAAAAGCGATCTTCCGAACAACTTCTTCATGGAAACCACGGGGAATCCACGGATGCGGACGACCTCCCGCATTTCGACACGCCGCGAAAAGCGAATCTCGCCGCCCGATCACCGCCTTTTGGTTCGTGGAACACGACGGCCATTCACCGCGGCCGAATGCACGGCGGGGCGGTGATGAATCGAAGCGAAGGCCCGTGGAAGTGCACTTTTAGCGGCCGCCGACGTCCCCGCTCGTCTTCGGCCTTCGACCCCTCGGCCATCAAACGAACGCCGCGAAGCGAATAGAAGACGTTCGCCTTTGAACGGCCGTTTTGACCGACTTCTTCCTCTTCTCGTCCCATTCATTTCAACAACAAACCAGTGATAAGAGGTCGGCAATCCCCGCGAACCAAAAGGATCAAAAACGAAGTCAATAAGCGCGGCAAAGTGGAGTGGAGCGAACGGACTTCTCGCCGCTTTTCGTTGATCTCCGAACCCCACGACGTAACGAGAGCGAAAATCGACGAGAAATCGGGAAGGAGCGCAACAAACAAGCGTCGAGCAAACGCGCGATTACTCGCCCCTTTCAAAGGGTTTGCGTTGCCCGAAAGCCGGTGGTTGTTTCTTCTTTCTTGTTCGTTGTTCGTGGTCGAAGTTGTCACTTGCGGCCGCTTGCCGGTCCACTTTTTTGATCCCGCCGCGAGCACGCGACTTCCGCGTTGTCTTCGGGAACGACGCCCGCGGAACGGAGCGGCGTGAGTGTGTGCGGGAGGACGAGCGGAGAAGAAGGAAGTGAATTCCGTGAGCAAAAACAAACGGTCGGGCTTCCAGCGGACGGAATCACACGCTTTTTTCGACGTTTGTTCGCTCCGTCCTCCCCCTCCGTCCGCCCGCCCGTTCGCTTCGAAAACAAGCGGCAAAAACTCGTGGCTCGCCGAAACGAGCGGGATGAACGCGGACGGACGGGGAGCACGCTTTGGACCCGTCGCTCGCGGTCCGCGTTCCAAATTCGCGCCAATTTGTCCGCAGCAAAAAGAACGACAAAAATAAACTCCGAATCGGGGAGTTCACCGAACTTGCAAAAAGAAGCGGAAGGAAGGGCGGAGTTCGCTGCAGGAAGCGTCGAGCGGATTAGCCGTTCGCGTGAAGCGAGCCCATCGACGGGAGTTCCTTTTTCTTCGGTGTTTACACAAAGGAAAAAGCGAATTATTTCGGGTGTTTCCGTTCTCCTTTTGGCCGAAAACAACACTCGGGGGCCACGTGAGGGTGAGCGGCCGGCGAGCGAGCGAGCGGAAAAGAGGACGAGGGAGGGCGAGCGGGCAAGAAGTGAGGGACCAAACAACAAAAAGAATTCCTTGCAGCCGATCGCGGCACACGTGATCGCTTGGGGGTCGAAAGCGTGGGATTAATCGTCGAACGGAAAGCGGCGGACGATCGATCACTTTCGAAGGTCGTCCGCAAAAACAACACGGTAATTAGTGGAAACAAACAAAAGTGACTGCTGGCCTTCTTGTGGGCGGAAGTGAAAGATCTATTGACTGGTGGAGAAGGAGCTGCTGTTCATTCAACATATCTAGAGAATTTGAATCCGTCGTCCCTCAAACCGGAGAGTCGAATCCCCGAAGCGGCGACCTTCGAGCGGCGGTGTCAAGGCCGTCCAGGTAGTTTCTTTCCCGTTCGACGCCCGCCCGCTCGTTCACGTTCGAAACGGGC
The DNA here is from genome assembly GCA_024699865.1 of Aphelenchoides fujianensis. Classification (NCBI taxonomy): domain Eukaryota; kingdom Metazoa; phylum Nematoda; class Chromadorea; order Rhabditida; family Aphelenchoididae; genus Aphelenchoides; species Aphelenchoides fujianensis. The sequence continues at coordinate 103,063 of JAMPIO010000174.1, read as the reverse complement.
CGCGTCTTCGCCGCCGTTCCCAAGGCCGCGGCTCGAGCGCGAAACGAAAAGAATCGATCGGCGTGGGGCGTTCTGCGCGCCTTCCTCCCCTGGACAGCGAGTTCGATCGAAAGATCTCCGCTCCCCGCAGCTTATGCAAATCGAGGAAGAAACGGGGCGCGTGGATCGAAGGTTAAACGAAAACAAAGAAGAACCGTGCAGCAAGACAAACGAGCGACTGCTATCCGCTGGGGACAAGTTGAACGAACGTAGGGAATTGGGAGAACAAACGGGCCGGTAGCGAGAGGATTAAGGCAGGAAACGAGCGGAAACCGTTAGGGTTTAAGCAGAGAACGCTTTCGGATTATTTCTTGCATCATCGAGCGAACAACCTCAATCGGAACGATATTCCAGTTCGAATGCCACCACCCTCCACTCGAATAAGCAAGGCCTTCTCGCTACAAGCATTCATCGCCTGTAATCGAATTAACACGAACATGACGGCCGGATGGCTTAAGACAGTCCAAAAGCCCGGAATAGCCGCCAGTCGTCGAGGTTCAGAGACCACTGCGACCAGCCGGCGGGACAATCGAGCGGAGAAAAACAAAACGGAAAGAAGGGGCCAAAAATCTCCGCTTTCGGCCGCCCGCCCTCCGAAATGACTTCTTTTCGACTCGAACGACGACATCCGTCTTCTCCGCCGTCTTCTTTTGATGCGGAGATTCAATTTGGAACACCAGACCCGCAAAGATATCAGAAATCCCTCTACTCTTGCAAACATCAAGGGAATTCAATTACCGTACGCTCCGTTCGACGAGCGAAAACATCGGCACACGTGAAAAAGGGGATTAATTGCTCTGCCCGCAAAAGGATGCAGTCACGAGTCAACAAGCGAAAAAGAACGAGCGGAATGGAGGCCCCAAAAGTGCACTCTTTTCTTACGAATTCCACTCGCGAACTCGGGGATTGATGTCGGCGGTGCTCATTAGAAGAAGCGGCAAGCATCCCGCGTTCCCCATTCGTCCACCCGATTATCCGCTCGGTCTCGTGGTAGGCGGTGGTATTCCGAGCGGAGCGTGAGTAAGCGGGCAAGCGGGCGGTGGGGAGCGGGGATGAACGAGAGCAATCCAAAAATACTCGCTGTTAGATGCCTTCATTCAATCGCCCGTCTGCTGATCGATGCCTCAAGTGTTTATTAACCGCCGATTATTCGGTCAACATTGAAATTCAACAGTTTCTTCTCGTTTACGCCCGAACACGAGCGAAGCCGACCTGTCGGGTCTTGAAGTTGTGCACGTTGCAGAAGGCGCGAGTGAGCGGATCGCCGAGAATCCAAAGGTCGTCGTCGCCCTCGCCCAACGCCAGTTGGCAGTAGTTGCCGCCGCCCGCGCTGAGGAGCATTTGCGACGACGGGATCGTGAGAGCCTTCCCGTTGATCACCAGCGTGAGGGCCACGTTCGCGTTGCACGGAACCACGAAGCCACCCTGAATCCGCTGCGCGCCGACCACACGAGCGAGCTGCTGCACGACTTGGGCGGGCGCAACAATTAGAGACGTGCCGCTGTCAGTGATGGCCTTAAAGGGCTGATTCAAGCGGCCGCCGCCCATCTTCATCGACGAGACGGTGAACTGCCAGTACGGAACTCCTGAAGAAAAGAGAAAGGTGATCGGAGTGTGGAGAGGGGAAATGACCTCGATCAACGGGCACCCACTTCTCCACCGCGCCGCAGTGCTTTCGGTCTTCCGCGCCGATCGTGATCACTCCACCGTCCTCGCAGCTGCCCGATCCCCCGCACTTCTTCATGTAGGTCGTGAAGATGGGGTTGTCGAGGATTCCTTGGCGGTAGGCCTCGTGCATCACGGAAGAACCCTGGTCGTCTGGAAGGAGAGATGGTGAATGCCCGACCATCATGTCCGTTGACCCTACCGGGAAGGCTGGAGCCGAGGCCGAGGATGCCCTCGTCGGAGAACTGCATCTGTTCGCCCACGCCGAACGTGATCGGGCGCTTCATTCGCATTTGCTTCCCGCGGGCGGAGCCGAACGCAAGGATGTCTTGCCAGTACTTGCCCACAACGGAGCCCGTTCCGTAGCGCACTTGGAAGCGTTGGTTGGTCGGGTGGGAAGTGCGCGAGCGGCGCGGGTCGTAGACGCCGCGGTTGGAGCGGCAGGCCTTGGCAAGCGGGCCCGAAGAGTAGCAGCCCTTCTGCGGCACCCAAAGAATCGAGGAACCGGTGTCTGAATCAAACGTTGCTAAAGGATGCCTGGCTGACGACTCACCGAACACGACGTTGAACTCCTGGGGCGGCGTGCCGAGCGTCATCCGGCCTGCAACCAATCATCAGACGGCGCTTCATGAAGGGTTTCAAATGTTGGAGTGATCGGCAACATTTCGCTGTGATCCCGCTTGAGTTTTCTGTTTGCAGTCGGCGAATCCCCTCGTTTTTCGCAACGGAAGCGCGTCGTTTCCAGGAATCATCCGAAGCAAAGCAGACCGCAAGAGAAGCAGCCAACGCGGGGGATCGAACAAGCGAGACGCTTCGGTTTGCACAGCCCCCGCCCTGCCGCCCGCCGGTCTGTCGGTTCATTCCAACGCAACGATTTGATCGGAGGAAAACGATGACAAACGACGAGTCTGCCGAGCAACCCTCTCTTTTGATGAACTCACCGCGGTATTGAACGTTGCCGACAGAATTCAGACCTTGGCCGTAGACGTCGCTCAACGGGCCGAGGGTCTTGTTGCTGCCTGCAATCCCCCCGTTGACTCATCCTTCCCTTCACTCCGTTCACTCACGTTGGGGCGGGGCGACGCGCTGGACGTTGACCGAAAAGCTGCCCGCATCGACGTGCGCGGCGCCGACTAGGAGGAGAGAGGCGAACAGAACGGCGGATGCCATCGGAAGGCGGGAGTTCGGAATGCGAATGAGGCAACGAGGGTGAACGGCGGTTTTATACGCCCGCCTCCACCGCCCAACCCCTGCCCTTCTTTGTCCCACGGCCGCGTGTTTGAATAGCCGCCGATCGGCGGGGAGTGCTTCGACGACGACGACAGCCGTTCGACGTCGTTCGGGCACCGGCCGACACTCGTTCGCAGCAAACGGCAACAAAAAGGCGGGGATTTGCGTCAGTTTTTCCGTTGCTCTCGACGAACGGCCGCATCCACGATCCGCACGTAGCCGTTCGACCCACTTGGCCGTCGAGGAGCGGGGGCGGCGCCGACGGGGACGTCCGCTTGAGTTCGCCAGTTCAGCGAGTACGACGATCACGAGGCGAGTAAAGTGTGTCTGTCGCCCTTCTACGGTTTGTACGCACTCTTGGTCGTCTCGTTCGAATTTGTGTGTGTCGATTCTGATCAGCCTCCAGTTTCGAGTCAATTTGCTCAACGGGCGACAAATCTCCTCTCCAATTGGATTATGCGACAGCTGCGGGAATGCGGAAGAACGTTTCGTGCACACGCAACCGTCGGCGTTTGCACAAGCAGGCCGACGACGAGAAGGACGTGGTTTTTGGTCGTTTATTCGCTCCAATTAGTGAACACTTATTCAATTACAACCGAGGAAATTGTTGATCCAAACGACGGGATTAACCACGAAACGCCCACTTCACTTTCGCAAAGGCCACTCGACGACGGGCGAAGTCGTGCACTTGGCAGTGAGATCGGAAGAACGGGGTGCCTGCAAGCATTAGATCGATCTTCTACTGTCTCGTCCAACCCACCCAAAATCCAAACGCCAAAGCTGCCCGCCTGCATCGCCAGTTGGCACTCGCCGTTGCCCACTTCGAGCAGCAGATGGCGCGAGGGGATGCTGTAGCGCCGGCCGTTCACCTCAAAGTCGAAGGAAAAGCGGCGGGTGCACGGCAAGGAAGTAGAAAGCCGCCACCTTTCGTGCGCCCACTCCTCGGGCAAACTCGTCGGCAATCAGCAGCGGGAACACCAGCAGCGATGTGCCCTAAACGACGGAGTCAAACGGAAACTCCTGATCGCTTCTGCTTACGGAATCGGCGATCGCCTTGGCGGGCAGTTGAACCCGCGATCCGCCCATGCGGCCGCTTTGAAGTGTGAACTGCCAGTAAGCAACACCTGGAACGACGAGCAGTGGATGGAGGGGCGGAAAGAACGAACCCTCATCGACGGGCACCCAATCCCGACGACGCACTCGTTGGCAGTGCACTCGATCTTCCCTACAGCGAATAGACAATGGTACTCGTGAGAAAGCGTAGACTCACGATCCAAACTGGATTACTCCGCCCTCCTCGCATTCCTCGTCGCATTTTCGCATCCACACCGAGAAGAGCGGAGCATCCAGCATTCCCTGCCGGTACGCCTCGTGCACGATGGAGCTTCCGAATTCCAGCGGATTAACCGCCGAGCCGAGGCCAAGAATCCCCTCGTCGGAGAAGGTCAACTCGCTTGCTGCCCCAACACGACACTTTCCGGAAGCGAAAGCTGCGGTCCGTCCGCGCTGCCAAACTGCAAACGAATTAGAGGAACAGAGGAAAGATGGCTCACCGCGAAGCGATCCCGAATGTACGTGCCGTCCGCCGATCCCGTCCCGTACGCAACGCTGAAGTGGCGGCCGGTGTCCTCTGCGGAGCGCGAAGAAGTGGGATCAAAGACGCCCGTCTGCGAAGGACAGGCGATGGCAAGAGCCCCCGAAGAATGGCAGCCAGCACGGGGGATCCACGTGATCGAGCTCCCAGTGTCTACCACGAAATGGTCGACGTTCAAAAGTGCACTCACCAAAGACGACGTTGAAGGATTGCCCGGGAGTTCCGATCGAAATCTTGCCTGCAATTCGATCACTGGTCCTCGTCCTTTTATTCTTTCAAACCTCTGTACTGGACGTTCGCCGTGTTGCTCAACGTCTGCCCATAGACGTCCATCAGAGCGGTGAGTCTCGTTGTGTTGTCTAACAATAAAGGAGTTCGATCGACGCCTTTCGGCTGCTTGAACTCACGGATGGTCGGCCGGGTGATCCGCTGAACAGGCATGGCAAACGACCGGCAATCGGTTACTTCGAACACAAAAGAGAGTAGGACGACACAAGCGAGGGCGTTCATTTCGAAGGGCGGGCAAAGAAGAGTGACTCTCTTTTGGCTACACCTCTTATTCCTCCTTTTATACTCGCTTGAGGTGCCGATTGGAAGTCCACGACCTTCTTCCTTCCGCCCTCATGAATTCGATCGGGACAAAAGCGACGGGCGAGGAGGGCGAAGGGCCGTTTGTTCAAACAGCCGACTCTTCTCGTTTATTTACGAACTCCGCCGACTGCCATCTACCACTCGTAACATTCAGGTAACGGACACGAGTGGAGAGCAGTGATGGTCGACTGGCATGACGGCCTTCATGGGTTGTGAGGAAAGCGACCATTGAATCACTCGTTTTGTTTCCGAAGCGGGTGAATCAACGGCCGGAACGTTCGATTCATCGACAAAACAAACGCGTTGTCATCACTTCCGCTTGTCCGTTCGAGTGACGAGCGCGTGAACCAAAGGACTGAATTGGAGGCAATTTCTTTGCGATCGCTCTTCAAAGAATCCAAGGCCGTGTGGAGGGATTAGCGTTTACTTTTGTTCATTCGTGCGATAGAAAGATGCGAACACTCAATGCAGACAGGAGGGAGTTCGGATAAGTACAACAGTTAGCGGGAGACGGGTGGAGATTGCGGGGGACTGGAGGGATCAGAAGGCGTGATGAAGCCGACGCTCGTCGTTGTCCTTCGCCTAGTCAATCCCGGCAGAAACAGTAATAGACCTGAATCATGAAGGAATAGTATGAGCCAGAATAATTAAAATTAAAGCTCACGGCAAAGATCGAGCCGGGGATCCTAAACGAGCGGACAATCAATCAACATCGATGAAAGGAACGGAACTTACCAGGCGAGGATCTGAACAGGGTTGTAGCCGAATGTTTACCGCCCCCAGCGGGGACGACTCCCAGCCACCAAAATCGACTCTCACTCCGCCCCCAAGCATCCCCCATGCGGGGAAACCGCATATATGACGCTCCCCGACCGTGAGACGTGATTCTGGCCCTTTCGGTGAAGTCTACGGTGGGGGCGGTAAACGTTATGTCTTACTGTGAACAGGACGCATAGCAGGACCGCGCAGCCGCACTTGTTCGAATAAAACGAGGAAATAATAAAGGTTTGTAAAAACGGCCGACAACCCGAAAATGTGAAAAATCGTGACGATTTTTTACAGCGTCTTGTGTAAAATCGGTCTAGTTTTGTACAAATTCGTCACGATTTTCGTCATTTGGACTCTTTCTCGGAGTTGTCAGCGATTTTTGCAAACCCTTGTTATTTCCAAAAACTTAAATGAAGGAAGACGGCGAGCGGGGGGAACAGGAAGATCAGGATGAGCCTGCAAACAAGTGGACATTAGGAGTCGGTAAGAAGTAGAGGGCGACATTCAAGCTTTCCGTGATGATTCGCCAGAATTTTGAGCAAAGCGGTTTGTTTCGGTCAAAAATCATTCTAGCGGACAACAAGACAGAATTATCAGCCTTCTTATTTCAAGACGGAATCCGATCTTCTACTTTCGAGTAATTAAACGAACTTACTCGATGATTCCTTCGGCGGCCATTGCAACTTCAGGTAGAGGAACGGGTGGGAGAAGCGGAAAAGTCCTGAAAGAAATCGATTGGATTGGGGGTGAAAGGACGCAAAGGGAGATTAGCGAACGGAGCCCGCAGACACACGACGCGGACAAGGCGCGAGGGACGGCGGAGAGCAGAAATCGAGTCGTCGCCGGGCGGTCGAGCGAGCGGACGGGCGAAAAAGAACAACAACGCCAGCCGCCCGCCCCCGCCGAGTGCGCGTTCGTTTGGAGGCCGCCGCGGTGATCGTTGAACGTCGGGCGCAAAGTAATGCGCGCCAGAAAAGGAACAAAATTTCGGAAGTTTCGGCCGAAATGAAGGGCCGAGGGGCGGCCAAAACCCGCCACTTCGTCCACCCGCCCGCCCGCCCGAACGGGCGCCCCAATGATGAGCGAGCGGCGGGCATGGGGATTTCGCCCGACGAACCTCCGCGTTCTTTTTGCGTCCGCCCGGCTTTTCGGACCACGCGGCGAGAGGGAAGCGCCCGGAAAGCGGCGGGCAAGCGCGCACTCGTCGCTTTGCGCACCAAAGAGCGAAAGTGAAACCGCCGCCGCGTTCCACGCGCGCTTTTCCCACCTTCCCTTTCACTCGGAAATGTGCGAACACGCGGTGCACGCCGGAACACGCGCACTTCCTTCTACGAATCACCCGACAGGTGCCCACGAAAATCAAAAGGACAGGGATGGAAGGAAGCGAACGAATGGCGGCCGAAAGTCACCGCCGAACCATTCTGACTGACGAAACCCCGTTTGGAACGCGATTGCAAGGAGGGCGGGCGGCTCCGCTGCAATTTCGAAAACAAGCGTCTGCACGTCGGCGCTCGCCCCCCCTTTTCGTGAGTCACCCCGCCGCTCCGTCGGTCGGCCGCCGTTCGTCTCGCCCGCTAAAACATCCGCTTTGACGCGTCAGCGGCAAACAACTTGCCCACAATTACGTGTGTGTTTATTTACAAACAAACAAAGCGGTCAATCATGAACCGATAATATCTATCAATCAAAGTCCATCCACGGCCTTGTGCCCGTCCACTCCGCCGACTTCCGGCCGGTGCTCCAAGAGCGAGTGTTCGACAAGCCAGTTGTCGTAGATTCGCCGCATGTGCTGCCCGACATGCAGGGCGCCGTACGCATTCACCTGGAGGAGTAAAAGTCAGACGTCTAAACTAGTGGACAAACGTGGTTAATGTCGAAGAAGTAGGAGAGTTTGCGCGTGATCTCCACCGACTCGCAGACGCCCTCCGCCTTCCGACAGAAAACTTCCTCGAAGTCCACCTTCACGCACTTCGTGCAGTTCACGCGGTCGATGCGCTGCTTCAGGTTCTTCCGCACTCTTGCTTCCAGCTGCAAACAAGCACTGGATGGAGGGAAGAAGGCCACTCCGCTCACCTCGTAGGGGATGCGGAAATTCTTTGCGATGTCTTGACCGTGGAGGATCTCCCGTTGCAGGATGCCCATGTGCGGGTTGATCCCCGTCTTAAAAGGAGTCTGACGGCAATTGTCTTATGCAAGGGGTACCTCGAACTGCACTTGAGGCACAAGCACGACCTCCCGCGCGATCCCGCCCAGCCGCGAGTAGAGCGTTTGAAGTTCGACAAAGTGCGGGATCGTCGTTAATGTCCGCCGTCGTGATTGGCGGGTCGGTTGCGTAGAGCTGCAGTCAACGGTATGTCCTTCGAATCCCTCCGAGCACTCACGTAGCCGTGGCCCACGATCAGGATGTCAATCGGGTGCTTCCAGGCGGCCAGAATCGTGATCAAATCGTTGCTGAAGCGTTCACAGGCCGCGTACTTCTCCTGCAAACACACGTTAAACGAGTAAAGAAAGAGAGAGAACGAACGGGCGTGAAGTCCTGCTTGCGCTCGACCAGCCGCACGAGCATGCAGCCGCCCGCCGACAGCAAGGTTAAGTGTGGTGTAGACGCCTCGAAAGAAATGCTCGATGCCGTAGTAATAGGCCTGCAGTTCCGTTCAAACTCGTCCATTCATTACCGCCTACTTGTGCATGCGAGTTTCCAAGGACCACAATGTTCTTCGTTCCGTTGCCCGAATCAACGCAAGTCGCTGTGATCCCCTGCTTGTTCAGCATCGAGCCAAAGCCAATCTTGTTCGCGAGATCGTAGTGAGTAGGGATAGAAGAACCCCCGACGATCCTTGCAGAAGTAGAGGTCCCACGAGAGCTGCTGGAAGTTCTTGTTGAACGCGAGCGGAAGTGGACGGGCGGATGGGGTTCGGGCGGTCGCGCGTGTGCCAAACGGTCATCAGCTCTTCGTGCACTGCCTGGGGATTCCGCAAAGGGAAGGGGATGCGCGAGAGAGTGAGCTGAACAAACGGCCGGTCATTCCTCTCCTCTCTTCTGCCCACCTGCTCGTTGCTCGCATTTGTTGCCAAGTGATTCAAGGCCACAAAATCGCCGCGTACAACGCCACGACCACCACGAACAACGAGCGAGCGCCGTTGATGTGCGCACTCAACCGGGCGTACGCCTTCTCCACCGCCCAACCCAACACGATCGACACGACAATGAGTGTACCGGCAACTGCAAACTAAACGGTGGAAAGACACAAAGTGAAGGAGGGTTGCCTGTGAGCGAGGAGTGTCTCCCGTGTGCATAAGCCGCAATGTCCGAATACCTCAAACAAGCATTGATTAGTCGCTTCAATCCCATGCCTTGTCCCTTACCGATGCCACTCGAACAGCGGCCAGTGGACCATGTAAATCGAATAAGAAATGTCGCCGATCAGCACGAGAAACCAGTGAGTGAGGATGGAATTCCCGTCCGTCTTCGCAATCACGAACATCGCCACGACGATCACAGCCAACCGATTCAGCTGCCGTTCGGGCACCAACTGGAGGACCATGAAGGCGATCAGCAGCAAACTGCAACCGTTGGCCGCCGTCTTCTCCAGCAGGCCGGCGAGGAAACGACGGACTGGGGACTCCACGAAGACGTCGTCCTCCTCCTCGTCGTCCGCCTTCACTCCCAACCAACGGTGGACGGAAAGGAGGCCGCTTTGGGAGAGGAAGTGGCTGAGGAAGCCGAACATGAACTGCCACACGCGCGAGCTCATCGCCATGTGTTCGTCGTTCCCAAGCGACGTCCACTGCTTGAAGAACGAGACCACAGCGCAATGAAGAAGCACAAGAAGGATCCTGGTGCGGTGGTTAAAGAAGCCCGAGCAGAAGGAACAGGAAAGGACAAAAGCAGTAGAATTGAATTTCGGCGGATAGCGACCACAGATGCCGAAAGAAGTGGTAGCCGCCCAGACTCTGCAATCGGCTGTTAGACGAGAATGAGGTGAATGCACGTGCTTGAACGAAATAGTCCTGGTCGTCGGCTAAACAGTAATCATTTCACTACTCATTCAACAGCGTTCACCTACCCGAAGGAATGTTGGCGGCGTAAGCGAGTGGGCCGGAGAGTCTCGCCGTAAAGGGCGTTGAAGTCAAGCGGGTACATGAACACAACGATTGCGGCGAGAAGAACTGCGAGAATGATGAACAGATAGACGGGCACGATGCGCTTGATTCGGCGGTAGAAGAAGTCGAGAATCTTGTTGCGGTCAAGAGGCATCTGCCGGGACAGCAGCATGCACATCAAATAGCCGGAGATCACAAAGAAGCTGCAGGGAACAGGTGATTTGTTCTGTTAAAGGGCGGTACACCCACACGTCCACTCCGAGGTAGCCCATCGGCAGGAGATCTTCTCGTGCGTGGAAGAAAAGGACGGCGAAGATCGCGACTCCGCGCAGTCCTTGGATGGCGGCGATCTGCTTCTCTGCAAGAAGATTAGCGGCAAGAAGACGGCGAACTCACTTGAATGCGAATTCCTCCGCAACGGCTGACACTTGGCCATCGTGCCGTTCGCCTTCCCATCGGAGAGCCCCGTGGTCGCCACCATTCCAGCAACGCAAGAAAGAAATTGGAATGAACCGTGCGGATGGTCGCTGCCAGCCGGTCGGCCGTTGATCGCCGCTTTGTCAATGCAGGAACAAAGCCGATTATTGCGAACAACCCGGCCTTCAAAAACAGAAACGGGTGGATGTTTGACTGGATCGTTTTGTTCGAGCAACATCCGAATTGAGCTTTCACTTATTTAGAAATTGATTTATTGCTGGACGACAGGAGGGAAACGCACGAGTTGAACAAGAGATAAGTTGCTTGATTCGAGTGGAACAGTCGGGACTTGCGGAGTAACTTCTTCCGATCACCAGGGAGTCTGCGGGCGCGTCTCCAGGTAGCGACGCAGCTGCGGGAGCGCGTAGATGTTGGCCTTGTAGCGACGGAGCGGCTCGAAACCGTTGAACAACTCGGGCGCCATGCCCTCCAGCGAGTGGAGGTAGTCGGAGAGGTAGAAGTCGGCCACAGTCGGGCGATTGCCCACCAGAAAGCCCGTGCCCGTCTTATTCAGACGACGCGTCCAAATGCCGAAGTACTTCTGAGCCGTCGGTTTGGCCACGCTCTCGTACAGCTCGTCCTGCAAACACACGAATAAGCGAAGAAAGAAGGGAGGAACCGACCGGATTGCCAGTGCCCGGCATCCCGACCTTCGCGAGCAGCCACTTCTTCATTTCGGCGTACTCGGAGTGGTGCACTTGGAGCAGCTCGTCGACTTTGGCCTCCTCGCACGGGTTCGAGCCCGCCAGTCCGTAGTGGCGGCCAATGTAGCGGAGGATCGTCGTCACTTCGGCCAGCTTCTCGTTGTCGACCTCGAGATAGGGCACCGTTCCGTACGGGGAGCCTAAAGAAAGAAAGTTGACTGTGGAGAAGGGGTTGGATGTGGACTCACTCGCTTTGTACTTGACCACCCATTCGTTCAACGGGATCTTGAAGTCCTCGAACGGGACGCCCGCGTAGTGGAACGCCAGACGGATCGCCTCGCCCTGGTTGCGGGCCTGCAATGAACAATTGAGGTCAAGTGTCTAGGGGATTGGGCTTACCGGGAAGTAGAAAAGGCGGTAGCGGGGAGACATTCTCGATTCGATTTGATTCGAGTGGAAACGAAGCGAAGGATTGAGACCAAAGTGAAGCGAGTCGAGTGGAGGGGCGGCTTTTATTCGGGCCCGATTCGTTTCTGCGTTCTGCTTTCTACCCAACCGCCCGCCCTCCACGCGCAACACACGCGCGTTCTCTTCGACTCGGCCGCCCCGACTACAGGCTACAGCCACTACACGCGTAGTTTGCGAGTACTGCCCGCACTTGCTCCCCGCCACTTGGTCGGCCGCCGCTTTCTTCGTTCGCTCCTTGAATGCGACAAAACGTTGGTCGGGCGGTCGTTCCGTTCGCTACAATCGCGGCGAGCTACACGTGTTGATAGCCGTGCGATTGGACGAAAGCAAGACAAATTTTGATGAAATTCCGCCCGTTTGTTTGTCGTGATGATCGGCGAATTCTGCAGTCCGAATTCGGGCACAAACAAGGAAGAAAAAGAAAAGGAAGAAAAGGGTGAGTGGCCGGGATGTCCGAAAACAGAGCGAACAATCCGCTTTGTCTTCCGTCGGCCGAATCCACCGAAATCCGCGGATAAAAGCGGCCCGACCGAAAGCAAACGAGTGGCCACCAGCCGACAGTCCACGGGAATGTCCGCCCTCTCCGTTCGTTCTCCCGCTCTTTTTCTTCCCGCTCATGGTCTTTCAGTCCGCAGATGCGGCCGTCTTCAAGCTGCCCGTCCAACGGATCGAAATCAATAGAAGTGAGCCGGAAGAACGCAATGCGGTCACTTTCTTCTGCTTTGCAGCAATCGACCCAACCGTTCAGTACGACGTCTACGCGCAGCAGTTGTCCAATCGAAGGAATCTCCAGTACCGCGGGATCATTTCTGTTGGGACGCCGGTTGGTCGCAAAGAAGGAAGAACTCCAATCGTAACCTCTGTCTGTTTTGTTCAGCCCCAACCGCTGACTGTCATTTTTGACACGGGAAGCTCGACCACGTGGATTCCACGACGCAATTGCATCTCGTTTGTTGTCCCCTCTCATTCCACCACGTGTTTCTTTCGGGCAGGTCGGGACCACTCGCCGTCGCCTGCAAGTCGGGGCAGGGCGTCTACGATCCGGACGAGTCGGACACGAGCGAGAAGACGAACGAGAAGTTCGTAAAGCGCTACGGAACGGGCAGTGCAAAAGGCGACTATTTTCGCGACTACCTCGCCGTACGTCCTTCTTCAAATCAAAGAGAAGAAGGGCGTTCTCGTTGCAGTTCGGAAATCCCAACGGTCCGCAGTTGAAAATGAAGAAGAAGGTGCTGATCGGCGTGGCGAAAGAGGCGAAGTTCATGGACGAGGGCATCATCGGAATGGTGAGCAATCATTCCTTAGCTCTCCTTTCACTCCTGCTCGTCCAAGAGCTCCCGACGGTCGTCCAGCGGCTCCTCCCTGCTGCACGAGGCCGTCGAGCAGGGCCTTCTCGATGCTCCGCTTTTCACCACGTTTATGAAGCGATGCCCAGCAAACATCCACACTTGCCGGGATGGAGGTGGGCAGCAGGAGAGAAGCGATCATTCTTTTCTTGCTTTAGGTCAAATCGTGCTTGGCGGGCTGGACGACGAAAACTGCGGGCCGGTGGACGCGTGGGTGGACGTCAGGCGGCACTCGCGCCATTGGGGCTTCCGCGTGGACTCCGCTTCGATGGGCACCGGCCACTCGCATCGATCGGTGAAGGCGATTAGCGACTCTGGAACGTCCGTGATTGTGATGCCCCGAAAGTACGTGGAGCGCTTCGCGGAAGGAGTGGGCGCCCGTCTGCTGCGCGGCCAATGGTTCGTCCGGTGCACGAAGGAGTTTTCTTTCGACCTGGAGATCGACGGGCGCACGTACTCGATCCCCGCCAAGCACATGCTGCTGGACCGCGGCCACGACGACTGCGAGTTGGCGCTCTTTCGCGGACAACGACGCCGACGAGTGGATCCTGGGCGATCCGTTCAGCAGGTCCACTTGCTGTTCACGTTCAAGTGATTGGTTTTTTGCTTTGTTTACAGAGCCTACTGCATCGTGCACGACCTGCAGAAGCGGCAGATCGGCTTTGCAAAGGCGAAAGAAGTGGACGATGCCGAGGAATAGAAGCAGAAGTGTGTGCTGCTCTTGCAATAGAATGGCTGCCTTTTTTGTGTGCGATAAACTTTAATTAGGACAGAGCCGACTGTTTAGTGGAAACGTTTAAAAAATCCAGTGATTGCTCTTTCCGTCATCTACACACTTCTTTCCTGTTGCGTGAACGAAAGAGAGCAACATTCGGGGGCCGTGAAGGCAGAACGGCCACGTTGATGCCGGGCAGCGGCTGCTCAAACAAACGAGCGGGATCTGTTGTTCGTTGATGACAGCGATCGGCGGGCGAGAGGACACACAGCCGGCAGGAAGCCGTCTGCTCATCCCGCCGACCCCCGGCTTGTTTCTTTTTCGCTTCGAGAACATGCGGACGTCCGGCGGCCTCCTGATTCTCCTGCTCGCCCACCTCTTCGCGGACGTCGCGGCCAAAAAGCGATCGTTTTCAATCAAAATCTCGCGGCACATCCACGGGCGACCCGCAAGTGCGTACTTTCCTGGTCAACCATTTGATTTGAATGTTCCTGTCGGTTGCAGAGAATGGAAAGCACTTTGTGATGCAGTCGTACGGCCAGGGGCTCTCCAATCAGGGCAACATTCAGTACCGCGGAATGATGAGCCTGGGCACGCCGCCTCAGCCTTTCAGCGTTGTGTTTGGTGAGCGTCTCGCTTTCATCCGATTAACGAGCATTCATTTCCATAGACACGGGCTCGAACATCCTTTGGGTGCCGCGGAAGGGCTGCACGTCCAGGTGTTACCCTCTTCAGGGCCCGTACGCGCGGGCGTGCAAGGGCGGCCAAATGCTCTACGATCCGGCCGCGTCGAACACCTCGGAGGACGCCGGAAAGCCCTTTCAGATCGCGTACGGCACGGGCCAAGCACACGGCGAGTACTTCCGCGACTACTTTGCGTTCGGCGACCCGAGTGGCCCGCAGATGAGGCTGAAGGAGAAGATCGTCTTCGGTGCGGGGATGCAAATGGAGGTGACTTCCGTCTCTTCCTACAACTGTTCATCTTTTTGTTTGTTTCAGTTCACGGATGAAGGTGCTGCTCGTTGCTGAATGCGTTCACTAATCGTTTGAACAGGAATCCTCGGCCTTCCCTCCTTTGCGTCGCTGAACGAACCCGGAACGTCCGTTTTTCATCAAGCACTCGAAGAGGGGCTGTGGGATCGGCCGATTTTCTCCACCTAGTGAGCAGTCCGTCAATCTTCTCCATCCTTTTCCTTCATGCAGCATGAAATCCTGTCCGGGCAACTGCACGGAAGGCGGCGTGATCATGTTTGGGGAAGAGGTCGGCGGAAGAAAGAAGGGTGCAAAATCGAGAGTTGGTTGCAGGACAAAGAGAACTGCGGCGAGATCGAGGGCTGGGCCGATTTGGACGCGGATTCCGACCAGTTCCTGTCTTTCCTCCTTGCATCTTCATTCTTTTGGTTGCTTTCAGCTGGAAGTTCACGATCGACTCCTCTTCGATGGATGGCGCGGTCTTCCGAACACCCCAGAAAGCGATCACGGACACCGGTTAGACGACCGCTCCTTTCATCCAATAAATCCAATGCAGGCACTTCGATCATTACCGCCCCCGAAAAGGTCGTGCGGGTGTTCATGGCGGTGCTCGGCGCCCAGGAGTACGACGGCTCGCACTACGTCTCGTGCAACAAGAAGTTCAACTTCAAGGTCAAGATTGGCGGCAAAGTCTACGCAATCCCCAGCGAGCAGCTCCTGATGAACAACGGCGACGGCTACTGCGAGGTGCTCCTAACGCCCGGCGACTACGGCTTCTGGATTCTGGGCGGTGAGTGCAAGAAGCAGGAAGAGATGGGAGTGACCCCTCAATTGCAGACCCCTTCATTCGATCATGGTTTGTTTTGAGAGGTGCCGATTGGGCAGCTTGATTGAACTTTCGATTGCAGGTGCCAGATTCACGACGCGAAAGAAGTGAGCTTTCGGCCATTACCACAGCTTATTGCTGCTTGCAGATGAAAGTCGGCTTTGCCAGAGCAAAGCATTGAGGACCAAGCGCGGTCATTTGAACCCACTGACGTGTACGAATGTTGCTCAACGAAGCGTGTGTAAAATAAACAATAGCAAGAAGACTGCAGCCAATGATCCTTTGCCCGTCCGTTTATTCCCGTTTTCAAGTCAGATGCGAGAGTAGACGCCCGACTGGATGGCTTCGAATTGCTGCTGATCCAACGGGAGGTACTTGCGCTCGTCCGCGTTCCAGTAGAAGAGGAGGTCGCCGTTGCAGGCGGCCGGGTCGAAGCCCTGCTTCTGGAGGTCGGCCTTCTTGAGCTTGAAGGTGCCCGTGCGGTCCACTTGTTTGCAGATGCGGAGGAAGAGCGGCACGGCGTAGGCGGGCAGGTGTTCGGGCAGGCGATCGGCCAACTCCTCCAGCGTTTCCTGCAGAGGAGATGAGAGGATGGATGAAAGGAAGGGCTCACGTTCAAGTCGCCGCCCTCGACCAGCGTTGCCCCGATCATTCCGGCGCGTCCCTCGCGGCCGCGCACCTCCACGCCGAAAACGGCGACGTCCTGGATGCTCATCACGGGCTGGAGCACGCCCTCCACCTCCATCGTGCTCACGTTCTCGCCCCGCCAGCGGTACGTGTCGCCGCGGCGGTCCTGAACGAGCGGAATGAGTGGAGAACGAGTGAAAGAACGTGCCTTGAAGTACAAACGCCCGTCGTAGTCCCACAGCAGGATGTCGCCGCTGGAGAAGACCGCGTCGCCCGGCTTGAACACGTTCCGAATGATCTTCTTGTCGCTCTCCGTCTGATCCAAGTAGCCCGCGAAGGAAGTCTGCACGCACTGCTTGATCACGCCGACCATTTCGCCCGAGTCGCCCGGCTTGCACGGGATGCAGAGGCCGTTGGCGTCGCGGCACAACTCGTTCGTCTCCGGATCCACCTGCAAGAAGCGAGTTCTTGCTGAGTGCGAAGAAACTCGCCTTGAGCAGACGGAGCGGGTAGAACTTGTGGACGCCCGGGTAGGTCGGGATGAAGCCGCACGAGCCGATGTGACTGTCGATGTTCACCCTGCAAACAATCGGATGAAGCAACGGGAGCAGTGGAGGAACTCACATGTTGCTGTTGCCCTCCGTGCTGCCGTAGAACTCGCCGATCTTCTTGATGCCGAACCGCTCGACGAACTCGGCCCAGATCTCCGGGCGCAGGCCGTTGCCGTACCTATCGGGAATTTAAAAGTAGAGAACAAAAGGAGGATGAAAAAAAGGAGAAGAAGGAAGAGGAAAAGTAGAAGAAGACGTTCAGAAAGCGGAAAATAGCCTACATCAAGCGAATCCGATGCCGCCGCTCTTCGTCCTTCTTCGGTTGGGCGAGGAGATAGCGGCATATCTCTCCGATGTACTGCGAAGCCGTCGCGTCCGTCTTGATGGCGTCGCTCCAGAACTCGCTGGCTGAGAAGCTGCGGCGGATGATCGCCGTGGAGCCGCGCACAATCGTCTGCCCGATGCCGATGATGCCGGCCGCCGAGTGGTACAGGGGCATCGCTGCAAGTGGGTTACTTCCGTATGATCAGGCAGCGCTTCTCACTGATGTAGATACGGTCGGTGCCGCGGATTCCGAAGGCGCTCCCGCTCGCGAGCGTCATGAAATGATAGCGGAAGTGCTTGACGATTGCGGCCTTCGGATTGCCGGTCGTTCCGGACGTGTAGATGTAGCAGAGAGTGCCTGCAAGCGGGTGATGAGCCCCGCCACTCTGTCGTCACTCACTCTCGAAGTTGAGTCCTTTCGGAATGGGCGGCTCGCTCGTGTCCTGCGCCTCGACCGTCAAGTCGGGGAACGAGTGGTTGTTCGGGCCAACGGTGATGATCTCGGTCGTGTCTTTGGGCAGCAGTCCCTCGTCGATTGTCGTGAGCAGAGCTGAAAGAAGTGATCATTAGAGGAAGAAGACGAATGGACGAACAAGGCAGCAGTTGGGACGTCGTGACGATCGTGTGCGTGTGGGCGGTGTGCAGCGAGTGGGCGAGCAGTTCCTGCTTCAGGTGGGTGTTGATCCACGCGGTCACCACGCCCAGTTTGCTCAGGCCGAGCCACAGGGCGAAGAAGTCGGCCGAGTTCTCCATGAACAGCGCGACGACGTCGCCTCGCTGCAGCCCGCGTTCCTGCAATCCCGCCGATCACTCGCTTCTTCCAGACGAAAACTCACTCGAAAGTAGTTGGCGTACTTGTTCGAGAGCTCGTTGAGCTCCTTGAACGTGAACGAGCGGCCCGTTTCGACCTCGATCACGCACTCCTTGTTCGGAGTCGTGTAGACCCAATAGTTGAAGTAGAAGTGGAGCGGTTGGTTGCGGCGGAACGCGCGCCGCATTCGCCACTTCAGCGAGGCCAGCAGTTTGAGGCCGCTGCAATCGAAGGAAGATTGGAGAACGGGGGAGGGGAACGAACTTGAGGTCGCGCCGCAGGACCTTCCACGTGGGCGCGAAGAAGACGCGCGAGAGGTCGACCGGCGGCTGGTCGGCGGCCGTCCGCACGGCGGGAACGAAGCCCTCGTTGGCGAACTGGAAGGCGATCGCCGCCTCCAGCGAGTGCACGATGTACGGGAAGAAGGCGGGCACGACGGCCGGCAAGTGAGTCGATTGTCCCGTTTCGTGCTCGTCCGAAGAAAGGGGGCGATTGGGCGGCAGCTGAAGGACGAAGAGGTCAACCGCGCGCTCCCTTTTCTCTCTCTCACGTTCGAAGAGCTCACGGTCGACCGACGGCCCCAGACGGCGATCGTCCGCGGGATGCGGCCGACCAGCGTCCTTCCGAACATCCTCGAACGTCCCGAGCGGCCAACGAAAAGGCCGCTTGCAGGGGGTCAGTGAACACAAACGAATGAACGAAGCGGGCGACTGGGCATGTGCTCGAACGGAAATTTGCATCAATTTGTGTGGACTTTGTGGGCATGCACTTGCAGTGCATTTGGTTGATGCGATTGGCTGTTGTGCGTTGAATCAAGCGAAAGAGGATGTCAAGAACTAGTTGTAAAACGGCGATTTGTCCCTTTCTTTCTGATATTGAAGTTTCTTGCTGTTCGTCAATCTTTCGTCTGTACGTTCTGTTCTCCGAAGGATCGTCTCGCTTGCACAAACAAAGCTAGACGTCACCAATCCGTTCGACTCTACGCTGCTAGACCAACGGTCATGCTCTCGTTCTGTTAGACGCAAGTGTTCATTCACTCGCGAACAGCCTGCTTGCTCGATCCGAACAACGCAGGGCAGATTGCAAGCAGAGAGGGATGGAGGGTGCAGGGAGAAGGCAGACAAAGCCCACTAATCAGAGGCAAACGCAGCAGAAACAGCGGCGTTTGTTTGCCGACCGCCTGCTTCACGTCCGTGACCCGCCCGCCCCCCGCCAGCTGCCCGCAAGCCGTGGGGACAACGAATCCGCGGATTTCGCGTATAAATCCGTCGTTTGAACCCGCCGTTCGTTTATTTCCGATCCGAAATGCTGCGGCTGGTCGGCGTGCTCGCCCTGCTGCTCGCCGCCGAGTGGGGCGTGAACGGCGAGTCGTTTTCGATCGACGTTGAGCGGCGCGAAAAGAACCTCACCGAACGTAAGCGACCACTCGTCCACTCCCTTCATTTCCTCCCCCTTCGTTTAGTGGCCGAACACCTTGAAGGAAGCGGCGCCAGCGGGTTCGACAACGAGACGGGCATCGTCCTGCATGACCACTACGGCGTGCGGATGAAGAGCAAGCAGAACATCGAGTATTTGGGCATCGTTTCGCTCGGCAATCCGTAAGCTGTCATCGATCAACCGGTCGCTCATTCTTGTTGCAGTCCGCAAAAGTTCGAGGTCGTCTTCGACACTGGAAGGTGCGAACAAGTCGACCTTCCGGGCTCTCACTCACTTGTTTAGCGACATCTTCTGGGTGCCGCAACGTGGCTGTCGGGCGTCCGGTCCGTACGCAAAGCACTGCCGAATGGGCCGCTCGTTGTACAACCCGCGACGATCGCGTTCGTCCAAGCGGACTGCTCGGCGCTTCCGCATTCAGTACGGGACGGGTGAGCGACAAGAGTAATTTGAGCGGAAGAGAGTGAATTGATTGCAGGATCGGCGACCGGCGGCTATTACACGGACGTCTTCGCTTTCGGCTCGCCGAGCGGCAAACAGTTGAAGCTGAAGTCCCGTATTCGCTTCGGAGCTGCCCGTTCGATGTCCTTCTCCGATCAAGGGATCCTCGGCCTTCCGTCGACGGACACTTCGAGCGGCCGCGGGACGTCCGTCTTCCATCAGGCGGTCAAGGACGGGCTCATGGACAAGCGTGAGTGAACAACGGTCGAGTGCATTACTTTATGTTCCTTTTGCAGCCATTTTTACCGCCTATTTGCGGAAGTGCGGTGGCTCGGGGACCTGCTCGCAGGGCGGAACGATCACCTTCGGTTCGGAGGACACCACCCACTGCGAGGAAGTGCAGAATTGGGTCAGAGTGGACTCCGGCGTGCCGCATTGGAGGTTGACGGTCAATCTATCTCTTTTCCCTTACTCTCTTTGGTTGCAGATTCGCGATCCAAAGCTTCTCGGTGGGCGGCTTCCGCAAGAGCGGCCGCATAAAAGTGATCAGCGACACGGGCACCTGTTCGCTCTTCCATTGTTCCTCCCACCGCCCACTTTCTGGTTTGCAGCGGACATCATCGTGCCGACGGGAATCGCCAACCGAATCGCCCGAAAGCTGGGAGCGCGCAGTCGTGGCGGCGATCACTACCTCTCGTGCGGCAAGAAGTTCTCCACAAAGCTGAAGATCAACGGCCACGTCTACTCGATTCCCTCCACTCAGCTGTTGCAGCCGACCGGCGGCGGGCGCTGCCGCCTGGCGATCTCGGGCGGGGCCGAGGGGTTGGGCGTGTGGATTCTGGGCGGTTCGTTCTCCGACTGTTAGGCATCTCTTTATTCTTTGGTGTTCTGCAGATCCTCTCCTCCGCTCGTACTGCAACGTGCACGACGTGGAGAAGCGCCAAATCGGGTTCGCCAAAATCAAGTAGAGATTTCTAATCACTCCGCTGCGAGGGGAGCGAAACGAAGAGATGAATAAAGCAAATGTGAAGCCGGTGCCCACTCACTCCCCTGAATTATTCATTTGGTCCGTGCATCAATCACTTGCTCTTCCTTCCGGTTTGCCCGATGACTCCCGCTTGGTGTCCCTCGGTGTCACTCGAACGACGCGGGCGGGCGGATGAGAACGCTGTTTGAACAGCCCGCCCGCTTGTCTGCTCCAACGCGAAACGAACGTCGATTCGGACGATGAGTGAGTGATTGCAGAACGTAGGGAACATCGAATGACGCACTCGGAAACAAGCGGGCGGTTGTTTGGACATCCGCCGCCGAATGGAGGGGCAAGAGTCGTGATGTTTCGTTTGATTTCACCCCGCGAAACACTCGGAAATCATCACCGCTGGGCTGGCTATCCGGATTCGAGTGTTCTGCGTTCAAACAATTGCTTTGGTTCAGTAAAGACAGTGAAGGCCGATTAGATGAGGTGTGCGGGAGGAGGAACAAGGACGGAACGCTGATCTACGAGGCCGGCCAGCCCTGCAGCCAATTCGCGTCGCTCGGAATTAAATCCGATTCGGTTACTCAGTTCTGCTACGACATCTTCCAAAAGGGTTTCCATTAACAGACGGACTTCTTGCTGTCCGCTTCCCCCAACCGTTACTTCTTAATTCAAGTACTTTCAATGAACCACGATTGTTTTTTTGATCAGGAGTTTATTCAACAAAGCAGACGAATGAGCAATGCGAGCGGCCACATCGGCGAGAAGATGGCCTCTTAGACCTTAGTCGCGAGACACGTGATCCTCCCGACCTGAAATTGCAATCGGAGGTGGTTTGTCGTTCCAACACTCAAGAAATCGTACTGTACGCATGCAGCTCGTCCATGTATAAATTAGGTAGTCCAACCCGTTCACCCCGCAGATGACGTTCCAGCGCGTGCCCCCGAACTCCTTTTCGCAAGCGGCAGAGATCGCAATCATGGCCTCGCGCAACGAAGTCGCATTTCCCATGGCCTGCAAACGAACGAGTGGTTAATCGACGCGTTCAACCACTCACTTGATCGAGGATGGCGGCCAGCTCTTTTGAGCGGCAATTCGGGTCTCCGGTGGGTGCCTCGGTCGTGGTCGTTGTGCTCGTTGTGTTTGTTGTGCTCTCTTCTTCGGGGCCGAAGACCCCAAACACCCGCAATCCCGCGATCACGGTGTCTTCGAAGGCGTCCTGAAAGCGAATAGGCGGCTTGAAAGTAGGGAGGAGAAAGAAACTGACCGCACGGACCTTGGTGCACAAGACGGCGGCAAGAACGAACGGAACGATCGCGTTGGGCTGCATTTTCTAGTGGCTGGCGTTCGTTGAGGGAGTGAATGGAAAAATGGCTGAAAGATGAGGGCATTCTTGTTTATACACCGTTGAAAGTGGAGCGTCGATCGTTGAAACTGTTTATTCGACGGACCTCCCGTTCGACCGCCGTAAAGCAGGCTGAAGGCAGAACGGGTGTGTGGAAGAGGTGTGAAAAGGATCGAACGGCCGCAAAAACGGAAGGTCGATCGGCGGCGGCGTAAACAAAGGGGAAAAAACGCAGATCAAAGGCGACCGGAATTGCTTAGCGCAAACAAAAGGAAAAGCAGTCCAGGCCAGTTTTGGGTGACTTTAGAGCAACTGCTAGCCGTATACTTCAACGAAACGTCGACGGCGGTTAATCGAAAGGCCGCTGAAGATTGCCGCAGCGGGAGCGTGTATTGAATGCCCGCTCGGCTGTGAATCAACCTGCGGAGCCTTTCAGGCGGCAATTCGACTGCCAACGAGACGATTGCTTTTCGTAATCGGAAGGTAACGTTTATTTCTTCGACAGATATCAGAGAACTCATATCAGGCATCGATTTGAAGTCAAAGGAATGATTAAAGTAGTGATCTTTCCGCGAGTGGCGAAGAAGCAAGCAAATCCGATGGATCAGCGGCTCATTTGTGTTCAGAGTCGAGCGAGCAGTCGGCCGCCCTCAAACAAGAGCGGAATGGCGGACGAGTCGAAGCAGCCGAGTGTGCGCGGGGACCTCGCGACGGCCGTCGAGCGGGCGGCCGGCGAGGAGTCGAAGGCGGCGTCCGTGCAGAGCGACTCGATCGGTGAGTGGACGGGCGGGCGGCGGTCACTCCCCACTTTCAGAAGGCGCGCCCAAGGCGGCGAGCAAACGCGGCCGCCGCTCGCTGCCGAACGCGACGGAGCTGCGCTTTCTGCGGGTGCACGGGCGGCCGGAGGTGGCGCGCGTCCAGCTCCTTCTCTGCAACATCTCCGACCGCGCCATCTTCTGGAAGCTCAAGTCGAGCGACGGGAACATCTCCGTACGTTCTCCTCACCTTTCTGCTCACTCCATTGCAGGCGCTGCCCTCGGGCTCGGGCCACCTGGCGGCGCGCGCCTCCGCCCGCTGCGTCCTCTCGTGGCACCGCGCGCCCGGCGTAGGCGAGTGGACGGCGGCAGCCCCGCCGAAGCTGCTGCTCGTGACGCGCTTCCTGAACGCGCGCGGCGAGCACACGGACGACGTGACGTCGACGCGGCTGCTCGCGCGCGTGGCCGCCGGCGGCTCCTGCGCGCCCAACCGGCCGCCGTCGAGCAGCTCCTCCTCGACGCCATCACGCCGCCGGCGGCGGCGGACGGGCCGGGCATCGACGAGGTGAGCATTCGCAAGTGAGTTCCCCTCGTCTTTCTCCTCTTTCCTTCGCTGCAGGGCGCTAAGCCCCGAGAAGACGGACGAGCCGCCCGCCGCCCCGCTGACCGCCTTCCTCGTCGCCCTCTCGCCCCCGCAGCTGTGGCTCCTGCTGCTCGTCGTCGCCGTCCTCCTGCTCGCCCTCTACAACGCCGCCCGTTGAAGTCCATGAAGTTGTTTCTTTTGTGCCTGCTGGAGGTGAATAAACGTTGTGTTCTGTGAAGTGGCTGAATCGACTAAAGGTCGCTTCACGGGTCAAGAAGCACTCAATGGAACCACCACCGCTTCTTTCCGCCCGCCTCTCTAATGTCAACGAACACAAGCGCCATGAAGCGATCCGATGACAGTGAGAAGATCGTCGAACGGGAAGTCGATTTCGCGCGGCCGGGCGAAGAAGGGCAACTGAAGAAATTTCTCCGGCTTTCTGCAAGAAGAAGAAGGGACTAAAATCAACCATTGGATAATCGACGACAGCGCGTAGCGAGTGGAAAGCAGCCAGTCTTCTTCCCTACCTGCTCGTCCAGCGTGGGAGGCGAGCATGAAGTCCGATAGGCCGTCCGCTCCTCCGAACGCCCACAGCTCGTAGTCGTCGGTGCGGAGGTGGCAGACGACGAGTGACCGCTGGACAAAGATCCGAAGCGTCCTCATGGCGGGTGTCGTCAGGTTTGTATTGAAAGGTGCGTGTAGTTGGTCGAGCATTCTCACGTGTAAGCGTTGTGTACGTGAAGCGTTCGTTAATAACTCTTCTCTCCAGTCACACTTGTCTTCTGACCGGAAGACGGCCTGGTTCGGAATTTGCGCGCACATCTGCTGCTGGTTTCTCTTGCACCAACCAGTGAGCACAAATTCTGTCCGTCTCGATGACTTCATCTTTGGGCAGAAAACGAGTGAACGGCGGAAGGGAGCAGGTCGTGTTGAGAACAACGAGCGGCGGCCACTCCTTCTATTCTGCCGCATAAAAAGAGGCCTTTCTCCGCTTTTTCCACTCGAAGATGAAACGCTCGCTGGGAAGCGGAGAAACGAGAAAAGAAGTAAGTTCAAGCGTTTGTAATTTGAAGCCGATCGGTGCTGCAGATCCGGTGCAAACAGGCGAATCCCCGTCCTCGTCTTCGTCTGCGGCCCTGCCCCCGCGAATCGCTCTTCTTCCACCACTTGCGGCACAGGACAAATAGGCGATGGAGTCTGCACTTGCCGAACAATGACCCTCGCAATACGCTGCAGTTCCTCGTGAGTTCGGGGCAGAGATTCGGAAGTTGGAGCACTTCATGAAGCCGAACTACATTCAAGTCGTTCATTAATGCAGCTTTCTACTCGTTGCTTGCAGCTCGTGAGTCGCGTCTATTTACACGTCTTCTTCGGCCCGCAGCTGGAGGTCTCATGCGACGTGTTGGTGGAAGCTGTGTGCAAAACGTAAATCCGCAAATTCTTCCCGTCGGCCGTCGATCGCCTCCTCTTTCCGGCGGGCGAAACGACGGCCGCCTTGCTTCGGTTGAGTTCGGTTCGCCGGTTGGACTTCCGGCTTGTTTCGGTGGAGTCGCCGCTCGCCCGGCAGATGTTCGAGGCGATCGAGTGCGTTTTACTAGTGGAGCAACGCGTTCAGTAAGCAAGTCCTCGCTGCAGGGACGCCCGCACTGGAATCGTTGGACGTCGACGTGTTCTTCGCGTCGAATGGTCGGGAAGGGTGGATGGACGGGCCGTTCACCCGACTCCCGCCTTCGCTCGTTCGCTTCAAAGGTTTCGGCAGCGACGTGGGGCACTTGTTCGGGCGCGAGCATCGATGCGACGAGATTATGGTGGACATTTCGGGTGATCGAAGCAACGAAATGCCCACTGACTCGTCGATTGCAGACACGAAGCTCCTCTACCCGCTGAACGCCCGCAAGGTCGTGATCAAAGGCCGAGACATCGAGCAGTTCGCGGACTACGACGGGTGAGCAAGAGACGACGCGCTGTGCACGGGACCTCTTTTAGCCCGCTCCCGCTCGAGTCAACGGAGATCCTCGAGTTTCCGTGCTGGCTGGAGTTTCCGAAGGAGTGGGGCGCGATCGAAGGGCAAAAGCTGATCGACGGCGTTTCGCGGGTTATCGAGCCGCGGAAGACGCCCTTCTTCGTGTTGCGCGTCGAGGCTCGACTGGACTACATTGCGGTGGGTTGAACGACGAAGCATTGATCAATCGGTCGTTCAGAGAGTGGCGGACATGACGGCGCAGTTCGCGGAGATCCTGCAGAACGCCGACCGCCTGCTTTCGGAGGTCGAGAAGCGAGAAATCCGGTTGCTGGGACTCCGCTTGAAGGTCACCGTTTGGCTCTACGAAGCGGTTCGTTCAGCAGCTGGCAATCATCCACTCCTTCTGCTTGGAGGCCAAGAACGACCTGAAATTCATGAAGAAGTTCGAGCAGTACTTGGAGCCGAACTACGGCCCGAAGACCGACGGTAGTCGCTGGATCCGCGTGTCGACCATCAGGCAGACGGAAGTGACCACGGAAATCAAGTGGCACTACTACGACGACTCGGGCAACGAGCGCATGTACGAGCGGGAGTTCGACGAGCTGGAGTTCGACTGCGGAAAGACGCGGGAGCAGTTCGAAAGACGAAAAGAGGACGGCGAGAGCCCGGATGAGTGGGAGGAACAGGAGTAGGAGCCGTAACTATGCTCTGGCATTGATGTTAGTTTGTATGAATTCGGTAAACTAGTAGTGAGGAACTCCAAACCTCTGCTCGAGCGGCGACCAAAAAATGACGGAGGTCGGCGACCACTCGCTCGACGTCTTCGCTCGTTTCAACGCCAAACGGCCGTCGGTTTCAGCTGTCTTAATCGACTTACGGTCCGCTAGCCGCCATTTGCGGCACGCCTTACCGAACGAGCAGCCGACGGGCACGTGTGGAGAAGAAGGTGGACAGACCTAAAGAAGCGAGTGCATTGATCGATCAAAAACGGATCGTTGTGCACGGGCAGAGACGTCGCCGCTTCCGCCAGCCTCTAGGAAAAGCGGGACGCAAAGAGGATGAAATCGTGGGGACGTGGCCACAGAAATGCGTGATCTTCGGCAGCAGGAACTCCCGCAGCGCGTGGACGAGCGGCGACGACTTGCACCGGCTTTCGGCAGCTCCAACTGCGGCATGCCTCGGAGAAGAGTGTGCAAGTGCTCTTTCTTCAACGGCGACAAGACCTCGGGCCCACTCGCGAAGAGCGGCCGGCTGCAACCCGCTCGCACGCTTAACTCCCGCACGTCGCTTCGTTCCAACCGCAGTAATGGCTAGAGCGAGCCGACAGCCGCCTTTTCGTACTTTAACATCAATTTCAAGGACCGCGCGATGCGCCGCCGTCCGCCTTCTTTTTGCTTTTGTTGGGAGTTAAGAAGGCGGTCGGGAAGGAGGGGCAACAGAAGAACATTCGCACAGGGCGGCGCGTGCTTGCAAGAAATTCGGGGCATTCCACAAGTCGCTGTGCTTCAGCTTCGTGCTCAACACGGGTTTCATCCGCGCGCGGCGAGCATTCGCTTTCATCTTCGGCGGCGTCGCGTGGGTCGTCTTGGGGATCTTCGAAACGGTCGGTTCCGGGCCGTCGATTGCGCCCGCTTTCCGGACGCAAGAGTCCATCTGCTTCATGCCGTTTGGAAGTGATCACAGGGAATTGAGTCGTTTGTTCCTTCCAGCCAGCGGTCGGTCTTCTTTCGACCGCCGGTTCTGCAGAAAAATGAGCGAACTGACCACGCAGGGCGTGGTCGAGGAGATCCCCGAATGAACTTTGCCCTGCTGCAAACAGAGAGGCCTGCGGGACATGCCGCCGCCCATTGAAGCCAACGCTCTCCGTTAGGTGGGGAGCGGGCGGGTGGTGCAGAGTTTGAAAGTGCGCGCGGCGTGGCTTCGAACGCAATCATCGGCGTCCATCCACTCGTTCAAGCGAGCGGCAGCGGCAGTCCACTCGCCTACCTCATTTTCGCTGCCTCTACTGCTCGCCTTTCTAACATTTCTATCCGTTTTAGCCTTCCAATGGACGTTGAGAAGAAGCCGAAAGGAATAAAGGACGACCAGCAGATCCTGCCGAAGCCCAAGCCGAAGATGAAGGCGGACGTTCGTCGCGCCCTGATGGTGCAGGCATTGTGTACGATTCTGGAACACAACGACCCGTCGAATGCTCCGAATTACCTCCGCGAGCGAGCGGCTCTCCGCTTGCGCACGCTTCGAATGTTCTCCTGCAGCCGCTTCTTTCCGGCCGTTTTTTTCACACCGAGCGAAAAACACGAACGTGCCAACGGAGTGTGCGTTGTTTTGGAAGACCAAACGGACAGCGGCATGAGCGGAGCTTCTGAAGACGGCTTGTTTCTCCGTGTGGGCGACAAGAACGCAAGTCTCACATCGATCCGCCAACTCCTGAAGTTCGGGCGGCGGCATGTCCGTCGGCTGTCCGTCGTCGTTCGCTACGAGACCGAGATGACCTTCCACACACTTCGTGTTTGGACTGAAGTCTTGTCCACGTTCAAGAGTGAGTTCCATTCTATAGTTTATTCTACTGGTTCGTTCAGCTTTCGAGAACTTGGAGTCCATCGTGTTGGAGTTGTGCCCAAAAGATAACTCGCCATGGATCGTTCACTTGCTGCGCGACTTTCTGCCGTCGAAGATCGTCCGGTTTTTGTTGTATTCGCACCATAGCTGCTTGCTGTTGGCAAACAAAAAGCGATTGCCCTTGATGGAAAGAGCGCGGTTTGTTCCCGATTGGAATGAAGGGACATGTGCGGGCGCCGAGCTGTCGAGTTGTTTGAGGTGTTGCTTTAGGTCTTGCTCCGCTGTTCCGCGTGCGTGCTCGCGTAATCGAACTCCAGCAAAGTCTGTCGGAAACTGCAGCAAACGGGCAGTAAGCTGGAGAGAACAAGCAGAAGACAGAAATGACTATTCGTTTTTAGGTGCGACCGAAACGAAACAGTGGAGAGAGTTGTCTTGAAAATTCATGCGACAGAAGGAACGGTCACGTACGACTTAGATGACACGCGCAGTTTCTGCCATCGCGACTGGACTGAAGAAGACGCTCAAACGGCGCGAAAGGCGTTCGGGAATCTCCGCTCCTTGAACGACCACTTCGTCCTTCAAATCGCCCTCGGCATGTGTTTAGTTCGTTCATACCACGTAAGTTCTCAATTGTACACCCTCTTTATGATTTGTTTCAACAGAACCAGTGGCACAATTTCGGGATGGCGATGGGCTGCTTGATCGGACGCGCCGTTCGTCTCGCCGAGTGCGCGGCAGCAGTGGGCATTACGTCGCTTGTGGTTTACGTCCTCATTTGCACGCCGCGCCCCAGGAAGTACTTTGTACGTTCTCGTTTCTGCCTTGCGTTGAGCAATGAACGAACTTCTGCTCGTTTAGAGCACACACGAACGATTCGTGGCTGCAGAACGGGAGTTCTTCGCTGGACGACCGGAATTCAGCTGCCAAACCGAGAATTTGCACGCCGAGTTGGTGGAGCAACTCGGCTATTGGCCGTCGACTCCTTCTCATGTGCGCACTTGGCGGACCGGCTCAATGGAGATGTGTTTTGTTTTCCTTTAATGTTTATGTAGTCAAATGAGCGGCTAAAATCAACATGTGGCGCCTAAGTTCTACTCTCTTTCACTTTCGTTTGCGTTTAATAAAATGTGTAAGCTTCTTTGAATCGTTAGTATTTGGTTTGGTGAGAGGACGGACGGGGGGATCAACATAATTCCGCAAACACACTTTGTCTACGGTGACCGCAAAGAACACGCGTCAAATATGACTGCAACACGAAATGAATGAAGTTCTCTGCTCACTCTTCGACGCGTTGTTAAAACGCAAGTGATCGTTGACGTCGATGGTCATGAGAAGAAAGTGGGCGTCGGACAGGAATTCGCGCAGCTCCTCCATGAACTGGGTGAGCGAGTGGCTGTATTTCTCCGCGAGGAAGTAGAGTTCAGTGTTGAACTGGCAGAGAGTCAGCAGGCGGCGGCGTTCTTCTTTACAAACAACGAACGGGCGGTCCTCTCGTCGCTTGTCGATTCACTGCTCAGCGGAAAGGCGGCGAGGCGGGCGGGCAGCTCGTGGGCGACCTCCAGCCGGCAGCAGCAGAAGACTGCGTTGTCCGCGCCGCACAGCTCGAAAAACGACCACTCGTTCGCGAATCTCCTTTCAGTCTCTTCTAGTGGAGTTCTTTTTCATACTTCGGCATCCCCGCTTTCATCGACCGGTTTATTCTGCAGCGGAAAAACGGGGAACGAGCCGACCTCCGAGGGCTCACTTGCGACGAGCGGCGGCTGCAAGCGAGTGAGTAGGAGGACCGAGTGGAAGGCGGGACTTACCGATTGACTTGGCCTCGTCAATCAGTTTAGCGAGAGCGTCGACGATTTCGTTCTTGATGTCGGCCTTGATTTTGGCGAGGAAGTCGGCCTTCTGGTGCTCCTTCTGCCGCCGACTGCGGTTGAAGAGGACCTCGCTGGTGGTAGCCAAATCAAGGAACTTCACACGGATTTGGTGCAGTCGGTCGGTGAGCTCCTCCATGCTCTTGGGGGGCGGCTGAATGCGCTCCACGGGCGGGTCGACTTCCATCGGATCACAAGAGTTCCTGTCCGCCTGGCTGCTGGGCGGGATCGGCGAGCGCGTCTTCGCGTAGAACGCAACGTGGGGCGTGTAGCCGGCCGTTCGGATCTGCGACAGCTCCACGACCGGCACAGCTTCGGTGTCATCGAAAATGCGCCACTGGGAGGTAGTGGAGCGGCGGCGGCGACGGGCGCAAATCACGTGGCCGTCGGTCACTTTGTTGCCCACGATCAGGACGACCGCGTTCAGCGTGTACGCGGCGCCGCTCTCCCCCTTGCCGCCGGCCGTCGGGATCGTCTCGAGCGGGATCTGGCGCGGCGGGAAGGGGACACGCGTCTCCTCTGAGAGCACCACGCCGCCGTCCTCCGTTTGCACTGCAATGCGGGAATGAGTGAAGGAAGAC
Source organism: Aphelenchoides fujianensis (assembly GCA_024699865.1). Taxonomy (NCBI): domain Eukaryota; kingdom Metazoa; phylum Nematoda; class Chromadorea; order Rhabditida; family Aphelenchoididae; genus Aphelenchoides; species Aphelenchoides fujianensis. The sequence continues at coordinate 72,810 of JAMPIO010000174.1, read as the reverse complement.
GGGCGGGCAGTCACTGAGGGGCAGCTCGTAGTGGACGACCAAGCAGTCGGGCAGCGAGACGGCCTGCGTGGTTTGCTCGGCCGTCTTTCCGCACTGGCCGCACGTGGACACTTTGCCCCACTTCCAGCGCGTTTCGACCCAGTCGTTCCCGTCCGCATCTTCGACTGAAACTCGCGGCCGTTACGTTACTCTAAGGGCGGCGACTCACTGTAGCCGATGGACGGCGCCCTTCCCTCCGGCTGGTGTTCGCACTGGCCGCCCGTGGTGAGCAAGAGAACCGTGGAGAAGAGCGGGAAGTCGGCGAAAAAGCGGCTGGTCGGCGGCCGGTTCTCGAGCGCCACTCCCACGCCGCTCAAGTCCCAGCAGGCTTGCATGACCACCTGGACGAACTCCGCGACGCTCTGTGGCTCGAAGATTTTGTACTTGTCGTCCAGCTGGCCGAGCATGTGGTGAAGGGGTTCCGCGGATGGGGCGACGCGCGAGTTGTTGAAGTCTTGCATCGACCTCGCCATCTCGACCAGGACGTTCAACTGCTTCTGCCGCTTCTGCAAGTGGGCGGGATGCGGAGACCGGAGGCGGCCACTTACCGTGTCCTCCATTTTGATGTCCGCCGTGTGGAGGGTCCACTGCCGCAGCTGCTCGAGCGAGTCCACAAGGGCGGGCAGCGACGCGAACGCCAGCACCACCGAGGACAACCAGCAGGTGTTCCCCAAATTCCCGAAGCCGCGTTGCTCCTTTGCGACGAGCCCTCCGACGGGAGTCGACAAATCGCTCCGAACCGACACTTCGGAGCCACCGGACGAGTTCGCTCGGGCGGCCGCCTTCGCTCGCTCCACCAGTTTGTCCAACTTCTCGATGTCGAAGATCACCTTGCCCGGATCTTGGTCCAAGAAGAGGCAGTCGGTGATCTCCTTCATGGAAGCCGAGCAGTAGACGCGGCCCGATTGCGAATGGGAAATCACGAAGTCTGAAGGCGCCCGATCCCCGAACAACCGCACAATCCACAGACTCACTCTCTTCAGAAGCCATTGCTGATCGCGGAGACGAGGACGGCGGGGAGAACGAACGAACAAGTGAAGCCCCGCCCCTCGCCGAATTGCAGGGACTGCTGCCAACTCCCATGCAAATCACAAGACGCAAAAATTGCAGCCACAAGCTCCGTTTATCAAAAGAGGCAACCTCCGTTCTTTGCTCGCTTGTGATTACGGATTTCTGTTCATCGGCTGCCTGGAACTGCAGTCGGCGCTGTTCGAACGGCTTTCGAGAACCTCCGTCCGTTGAACGACACGTTCCTTCTGCACATGCCCTGCCACACATACGATTGCACGGAGTAAGTTCATTTCTCTGGTGTCTTCCGATCACACGTACCATGTTCTGTTCGCAAGCAGCTCCATTGATTACTCAAATTAGTACTTAAAGTGACCGCTTACGCACAAGAAGCGGGCGTTTCGCGGGCGCAGATTCGAACGAAGGTTGGGCTTCCGGATCCTTGGAAGAAGCGCGAAGTGTTCGATTGCTTACCCATTTGTTTACCTACTTGCTTTCTGCGTGTCTACAAGCAGTACGAAAAAGTGCTGTCAATGATCGACCGCTTCTTCAGCCAGCAGTAGAAACACACATCCCAAACGGCGTGGGTCGCCGCCAACACAGCGCGCGCACTGGACGGGCGACAGCTCCACCAGAGGAAACGGATCGTATGAATGTTCGCAGTTTATTTCATAGCAACAACAACACGAAGAATAACCAGCATGATGACGACACAAGGCGGACGGCCCCCGAAACGACGGACAGCGGGCAGCGGACGGGCTCCGCGCACTGGACGGCGAGGAAGAAAGAGCGGACGTCGCAGAGGAGGAGGTGCTCCGCCGGCTCCAGTCGGCCGCACTCCGCAAGGTGCTTTGTGAAGCACTCGTAGAATTCGTTGCTGAAACTAGTGGATTACCGTCTTTCTTCTCTGCGAACTCACGTGCAGTCCGCCGGTTTCTTCCCGGTGAAAGGAAACTTCTCGAGCGAACACACCGCGCCGATCTCCTCGTCGCATTTGAGCACTCGCTGGAAGTCTGCATGAGCGACTGGACGAGAGAAGAGGGGGCGGAGGACACACCGAGCTTCCCGCCGAAATCTGTCGTGTAATTCGAGCAGCGATTCCACGCGGCGAGGGGGGCGGGCGCGAACTTCTCGAGCGGCCCGCCAGGCGCCGCGTGCAGCTCGAAGCACGCGCTCGCCACTCGGGAGCAGGCGGCGAAGCGCCAGACGGCGGCGCAATCCGCGCGTTCGACCGCCGAGCTCAAGCGCGCGAGAACGTCGCCCTCGTCGTCCGCCAACTCCCGTGCGCAGCGGTGCAACTGCTGGAAGCAGAAAGCCGGCAGTCGGTCGGAGCGGGAAGGACGAACTCGGCGGCTCTGATCGTCGCAAAAGTCCACTTCCAGTGGGTACGTCTGATCGGCGGCGGCGGCGGCGAGACGAGCGGAGAGGAACAAAAAGAGCAGGCAGCCGATCATTTCGGCAGCGTGGGCTGGAGAAATGAATCGAAATAAGATTGAGTTCGTGCATGTCATTTTCTCTGCTCTTGGTCAACATTCTCGGACGCTAACAACTCCTGATCCAAGCGTTCCACGAACATGTGTTTATTCTTCTCTCACAACGGACCGGAGGATCACAGGGAGTTGTCGGTGGAGAAGAGGGCGACCATGCGGCGGCTGTGCGCGTCCTCGAAGCGGGCCTCCTTCGCCGGCCAGTAGCGCCCGTTGGAGAGCCACAGCGAGCGGCCGGTGAACGCGTCGCGCTCCCGCTCGAACCACAGCGGCCGGTGGGCGAGGGCGGAGCGGCCGCGTTGCTCCTGCAGCCGCCGCAATCAATTGCCGGCCGCCCAACCAAACACTCACCTTCTCGAGTCGCTTCTTGGCCTCCTCGGCGCGCTCCGGCTCGCCGTTCTCCAGCAGCCGCTGGTCGGGGCGGGAAGCGCGAGTCGGTGGGCGGCAGGAGGGGCCGCTCGGCGTCGTGCAGCTCGTTCAGCGCCATCGTGAAGCGCGTGAAGCCGTAGTGGGCGGCGGCGTGCTCGTGGGGCGGCGGCGCCTCGAACAGCGCCACCTGCTCGCCGGACGCGACGATCCTGCAGCAGCGAGAGGAGTGAGTGGGTGGAGGGGAGGGGACCACTCGCTTGTTCAATCCCCGATCCCACTGGCCGAGCAGCCGGACCGCCCGCTCGCCCGCCCGCCCCCGCACGCGGCCCTCCACCGCGTTGCCTTCCACGGCGAACTGCAGGCGGCACTCGACGCCCGTGCTGCTGCGGATCACCATCTCGCCCTCGTTGCGCACCACCCGCTTCTCGGCCTCCGCGCGCGCGTTCTGGATGATCGTCGTCACCTACAAGAGGATGAGAGAGTGGACGCCCAACCTCCCACCTTGTTCCACGAGTACTCCTCGCCGTTGGCCAGCCGCAGGCGGACGGGGTGCAGCGGGGTGGCGCTCACGGAGCCGTCGAAGGCGGGCGCGGTCATGCCCTCGAGCGTCTGCCACCACGTCCAGCCGTCGCCCTCGGCGTGGCACGCGGAGACCGCCGGGTGGTGGGCGACCTGCAACGATCGAATGAGTGGATGGACAGCCCTCTCCGCTCGCCTGCTCCGCGTGGTACCGCCAGCCCTCATCGGAGACGAAGTCGAAGGTCTCGCCGAGCAGCGGGTTGAAGGGCTTCCGCTTGCGGCCTACGAGCGCCGAGTAGCCGCTGAGCACGAAGGCCGCCACGCCGCACATGCGCTCCGTCTCGTCGGCGGGCAGTCGGTCGAGGAGGCGGGCGGCAAAGCGGAGCTCCTCGCAGGCCGCCTGCAGGATGCCGAGCGGCTCGTAGGCGGCGATCGGCAGCTGGCGCTTGAGGACGGCGAGCATCGAGATGGCGCTGCCGGGGATCTGTGGGCGCGGCAGGCGGTCGCGGCGGGCGAGTGGTGGGCGGGCGACCGGTTGGGGCGTCTTGCCGGCGGAGTTCCGCTCGTCCGGCGACTTCGCCGTCCACTCGGGCGGCAGCGGCGAGGCGAGCGGCCGCCGGTCGGAGTCGCTGGAGGCGGGCGCCGCCGAGCGCTCCGAGCGGCCCGTCCGCAGCGAGCGCGAGCGGCTGGCGGGCGTCGTGCCGCCGGCGACGAACGGCGTCTTCGGCCGCCCCTCGGAAGTGTCCAGCGAGGGCGGCTCCATGGGACGGTCGAGGTGTCGCGGCTGAACGGAGAAGCCGCGCCCTCGCCGGCCGCACACGAACGGGAAGGCGGCGGCGGAGGCAGCGAGGAGCGCCGATCCCGCGACTCCCGTCCACGCTTCGGTCGACATTTCGCGGGCGAGCGGCCGGACGGCGGGCGGACTGCAAAATGCGACTGGCTGCTCGTTTGCCCGTCCTCTTCTCCGGTTCGTTCTCATGCAAAGCGGTCAATCAGCGGAGAGCTGCTCAGCCACTCATTCGTTCCATTCTTCCCGCGCGAACCGGTCGGATGGCTCGTCGCGTGATCCGCGCGGAACGCGTGCACGGGCCGGGCGAGGAGCAAGAGGTGCGCCCTCCACTCCGCCCGCCCACTCACCTCCCGCTTGCAGGTGGCCCTCACGATCGCCAACGAGCGGCTGCACGCGAACGGCGTCTTCTCGAACGTGTACCGCGCGGAGTTGCTCGCGCCGCTGCAGCGGACGGTCGCCGTCAAGAAGGTGTGGCTGTCGAAGACGAGCGCCGAGGCGGCCGAGCGGGAGATCGCGCTGCTCCGTCGCCTCCGCCACCCGTGCGTGATCGACCTGCTCTACCGCTTTCGGCTGACCGTCGGCGAGGAGGTGGGCGCCTCAGACATCTCTTTTAATCGCTTCCCTTGCTGCAGGTGTGCGAGTGTCTGGTGTGCGACTTCCTGCCCACGGACCTCGCGAAACTGCGCCTCTCGCTGCCCGGCCGCCGCTTCGACGCGCTGGACGCGAAGCTGTTCGCCTGGCAGCTGTTCGCCGCCCTCGACCACGTGCACTCGCTGGGCATCGCGCACTGCGACCTGAAGCCCTCGAATCTGATCGTGGACCCGCATTTCGGCCTGCTGCGCCTTGCGGACTTCGGGAACGCGAAGGTGTTGGGGCGCGGCGAGGAGTGCAGCTCCTACCAGGTGACCCGCTACTACCGCGCGCCCGAGCTCTGCTTCGGCGCCACCTCGTTCACGCTCTCCATCGGTGAGTGGCGAAGAGGCCGTTCATTCACTCGTTCTTCTCGTGGCTGCAGACCGCTGGGCGGCCGGCTGCGTGCTCGCCGAGATGCTCGTGGGGCGGCCGCTGCTGTGCGGGCGGGACGCCGTCGACCAGGGCCGCGTGATCGTCGAGTTGCTGGGCTACCCGTCCGGCGAGCAGCTGCGGGCGATGCGCGTGGGGCGGCCGCGGCTGGTGCGGCGCGTGGGGCGCGGCTTCGAGCACGTGAGTCCCCCTTCTTTGTGCCGCCCACTCGTTCGTTCGTTCAGCTGATCGCGGGCGTCGACTTCCCGCCGGCCGCCCTGGAGCTCGTTCGGGCGCTGCTGGTCTTCGAGCCGCACCTCCGGCCGCCCGCCGCCCTCGTGCTCGGCCACGCGTTCTTCGACCAACTGCGCCAATTCCCGCCGCCCCGCCGCCACAACGGCCGCCCCGTCCCGCCGCTCCACTATTGGATCTACGAGCAGGCGAGTCCCCCTTCCGCTTGCTCACCCCCCGCTCTGCAGAAGACCCAATCCGAGCACTCGGCCCCGCACCCCAGCCCCAAGAGCCCCGCCGCCGCCGCCGCCGACCGGAACGGGAACACGCGCACCCGCTGGATGTGGTTCTGGTGATCCGCTCGGATAAACTCTTTCACGAATGGACAGCGGGTTTATTTCGAGTGCTCCTTGCTGAGGAGGAAGTCGTCGGGGATCTCGGCCGGCTTCTTCGGGCGGGGCGCCTCCTTGGCGTGCGGCTGCTCCATCGTGACGGTCAGCTCGTCCTTGGTGCGGCGCCGCAGGTCGGGCGGCGGCGGCAGCTGCGAGGGCTGCGGCTGCTCCAGCTCGTCGGGGAACGCCTCGTCCGGCCCGTCGTCCTGCAGCCAAACTAGGAGTGAATGCCCCAGCTCCACTCGCCTTCCGGGCCTGCAGGGCGCGCTCTATGGTCTTCTGCTCGATCTCCACCGGGTGGCGCAGGTGGAAGCGGCACTGCAGACTCGCGTCCACGCTCATCACCGCCGCCACGTTGTCGAACTCCTGGCAGTAGTAGGGCGCCGAGAAGATGGTCACCAGGTGGCGGTTCGCGAAGAACTCGTACCTATGGGATGAACGAGATGAGTAGAGGACCTGTCCACTGAACGAACCCGTCCTGAACGACCTGATGGGCGCGCACGACGAGGTCGAGGCCCATCTGCGCGCAGAACTCCTTGCACGCGTCCTCGCCGAACGCGAACGAGACGCCGCGCGGGCTGTCCGCGTAGCCGCTCACGTCCGGGTCGGGGTCGGCCCACAGGAGGTCGCAGACGAGCCCGAAGTCGGGCACGTCCAGCGGGCGGCGCACGAACGACAGCTGGCGCCAGGCGGTCAGCTCGCGCGAAATCCCGCCGTGCATGCAGAAGATGCGGCGGCCGACGCGCGCGCACAGCGGCAGGCAGTTGAAGGCCGTCTGGACGACCTCCCACGCCTGCTCGCCGAAGCGCCCGCCCGCCTCCTCCCAGAAGCCGTAGCAGCGGTTGATGGTCGCGCACTCGTGGTTGCCGCGCAGCAGCCACACGGCGCGCGGGTGGAGCAGTTTGTAGCAGAACAGCAGCACGATCACCTCCGTCGAGTGCGGCCCGCGGTCCACGTAGTCGCCCAGGAACAGGTACGAGCTGCAAGCAGGGGATGAGGCTGTGGATTGTTGCCCTACGTCTTGGGCGGCGGTCCCATCTGATCGAAGAGGGCGCACAGGTCCGTCTGCAGCGAGCGCGTGGGAATGTAAGGAGAATGTGGGCGCTCACGAACTCCCCGTGGACGTCGCCGACGATCACGAGCGGCGGGTCCAGCTCCAGCATCGCGTCGTCGAGCATCAGCTGCAACAAATGGGCGGTTCGTTGCATTCCCTCGCCTCGCTGGCCGCCCACCTGCTCGCGCGCCCGCAACGCGATCGTCGTGACTTCGGCGGCGGTCAGCCGGGCGGCCTCCGGGTCGCGCGCGTGTTTGCGGAGGCGGCGGGCGATCGCCTCCACCTCCTCCTTGGCGCGCCGTCTGGCCGCCCGCTGCTTGGCGGCCGCTTCGCTCTTCCGCTTCGCGGCTGAAAGAAGTGGGTGGACGGCGGGGAGGTCGGGCGGCTCACCGTTCTGCCCGCTCGGCGCCTCCGCGTTCCCGCCGAGCTCCTGGCTCTTGCGCGACATTCGGGCAGGCCGCTCGTTCGGACTGCGACAAGTGGAGAGTGAGAGGCGTCCGTTTGATCGAACAAGGCGGTCATTGCTCACGCAAGCAACTCAAGAGTCGCTCTGCTTATTTCGTCACCATTCGTTCCTCTATGCAAATCAGCGCGTACAAAGGCGAAGCAGAACGAGACAACCGGACATTTCGCTACTGCGTCCACTCCGCCCTCCCGAACGAGCGATGGCGCTGAACATCGAGCCCACGAGCGCGAGCTTCCCGGCGGCCGGCGGCACCGCCAAACACGAAGTGGTGAACACGACGGACAATCGGCTCGAAGTCAAAGCGAGTGCCCTCCCACTCCCCGTCTGTTGCAGGTGAAGTCCTCGAACAACGAGCACTACCGCGTGAAGCCCGTCTACGGCTTCGTGCCGCCGAAGGGCCGCACCGCCGTCGAGCTCATCCGCCTGCCCGGCCCGCCCAAAAAAGACAAGCTGGTCGTGCAGTGGGCGGAGGTGCCTGCCGAGGAGGAGGATCCGCAGGCGCCGTTCAAGGCCGGCGCCCAGGCCGGCGAAGTGATCCTCCCCCTGAAGGCCGAGTGACTCGCTTGAGAGTGGCCGCTCTCTTTCCGCCTCTGTTCTGTCCGCTCTGAATAAACTCCGATCGGAACGAGTGCTCGCTTGGCTTTGGGGAAGGGAAGAACGGAAAAGAAGTCAAACGTGGCCTCCGATCGCTGGCTTCGTTTGTTTCGTCTTTCGTTTCGCAATCCTGCGCGGCTCACATCTGCTTGCCCGTCCACAAGTCCACCAGTTTCGTCAGGATCCACTCGTTCGTTTGAAACAGAAAGCGGCCGTTGGGGCAGAGGAACTGCCCGCGGCATTTGAGGGCCGAGTCGTCGGGAAGGTAGCCGGAAAGGACGGTCTGATGATTGAATCTGGGCTTTCGTTTGATGCGAACAGGAAGGAGCGGTTTGGACGTCGTGTCGCCCATCCTCCGCTCAAAACGAGCAGGAATGAGCGGACTGGGCACGGCAGGCAGTCCCGTCGATAGGGGACGCTTACCGCGAGCAATCTTTTGAGCGGACTAGTGCGCAGGATTGCGGTGATGATGGCGGGGTTTGCTGCCGTCAAGCGGACGTCCACCGCCTCCTGCCGGGTGCGCGACGCGAGAGGTCGGACTGCGGGATCTTCGTGTTGAGCTTACGATTGAACTCTACGAATGATCGGTCCTAGCAAGAACCACCCCGTCCACACCGCGGAGTTTCGAGCGACCAACGAAAAGCAGGCGGCCCTAGCCACGAAATGCGCAAGCGAGCAGGCGCGCGGGCGCATGGCGACTTGAACGCGCGCGTTGTGTGAGGTCGACTCAACGGTCAGCACCCGCTTTCTGCCCACTCGCGTGGTCGAGCGGCAGTCCGATCGCCGCATCCTGTCCTCTTCCTAATCCTTTGCGCGATGGACGCGAAGAAGAAGCCGAAGTTCAGGCTGGGTGCTCGACGAGCGTTGATGGTCCAGGCTTTGAGTGCGGGCTTGGTGCACAACGAACTCGAAGGAGGAGCGGGTCTGCAGCTGCGCACTCTGCGGATCTTCTTTTGCTGCCGCTCGTTCTCGACCACCTTCTTCGCTCCAGACAGAAAGAGTTTCGTGCCTCCAAGCGAACAATTCGTGTACATTGAGCTGGGTGTTTCTATCGAGTTGTACGCGGCCTCGAGTTATTTACGCTTGACGGAGACCAACCTTCATCTGGATTCTTTGGTGCGCTTTCTGCAGTTGGGACAAACGCACATTCGTCGTCTCTATCTGATGGTGCAACGTTGGAGATCCGATCCTGTCCGCTTCGACCTCATCCGCAACTTGCTTTTGGTCTTGCGGACGTTGAAAGGTTGCCACTTCAATCATCCGTTTTGATTGCCTTTTGCAGGTCTCCAGAATTTGCAGGAGATCAGCGTGAGCGCGTTCCGCCAGCGCAACGACACGTGGATCGTCCCGCTGCTTCGCGAGTTCCTGCCAGACTGCGACCTCACTTTCTTTTCATCGAATCCTCGCGATCACCTCATTTTTGCGCGGCGGTCAATCGAACGCGCGAGCTTCTATTCGTATTACAACCGGCCGCTCTGCAAGTTCTCCCTTTGATGGTTTTTGAGCTAATTTCTCTTTCAAACGTCGCGCCCCTCTTCCGCTCACGTGTACGTCAGATTGTGATCGAAAACGGTGTTCGGGCTATTGCAGCAAACGAGCCGTAGGTCGACGAATTGGGCAGAGCACAATTTTGTCGTTTAGCTTCGAGAAGAACGAGGTCGTGGAAAAGGTGTCCATCCGTCTTGATTGCTACCGCTCCTACTTCCACAATCCGTCCATTGCCCTCCCTGAGTGTCCGTTCACCGAAAAGGAAGCTCGCGACTTCCGCACGGCCTTCGAAAACTTGCGCTCGCTGAACGACACCTTTGTTCTCCACGTTCGCGTCGCCGAGCTCTTTCTTATGGACTTTGCGGCCCGTCTTTGTACCGACCTACTCCTCACTAATCTCGAGTTTAGATACACGAAGCTCGTTTCAACTCGCTGCTCGTTTACTTTGTGGGCCGCTCTCTGCGGGTGGCCGGCTGTGCGAAGCGAGCGGGACTCTCGCGTGCCCACGTGTTCGTCAAAATCGACCTGCCGGATCGTGTGAAGAAGCTCGTGAGTTTGCGGTAGAAAACCAAGGAGCTACGAGTGTTCAGGAGGACCACGACCGGGCGCTGGCGAGCGCCGCCCAGTTCTTCGTCTCGCGCACCAAGTTCTCCTTAAAGACAGACGACTTTGATGCCGCTATAATCGCCGAGTTCGGCCACCGGATCGTGCAGGTGTGGACGTGGCAGTTGGCGGTCGGCATCGACGTGAATTTTGTCTTCATTTAACATCCGGAGTGGATAAACCATCCGTTGTTTCTGTTTGTGACAAGCCATGGAGAGAAGGATGTGGCGGATCGCAGCAGCAGAGTGCCCTGCCGACTTTCCGGTCTCGTCGATGGGCGGAGAGCGTTCTTCTGTCTGCACTGACGGTGGGCAACACCAATCGGCTGAGGCTCGGGGTTTCCGCGATCAAGCGAATAAAAACCACCGTTCTTCTTGCTCGCCGACGTCCAGCGGGAACGGCGGCCTCTAGCCGGCCCTCCGCCGGCTCTTTTGCCTGTTTCTCCACCCACCTCGACCGACTGCTTCGGCTTCTGCGTTCGGCCGACGATATCAGCGAGACGCCACAAGCAGTCGTTTGGAAATTGCAATCGACTCCCAATAAACCAACTTCTTTTCTACTGTCCTTTTTGTGCACGAACAAGTGATTGAGTGCCTGCCGCTTCACTCCCCTCTCGCGCCGAAATCACAGCTGACTGGACGGCCGCCCGCGAGCTGCACGAACGGACCGTCGAAATTGAGGCCGCGCTCGACGACGGGCGTGGGCGTCTCCAGAGGGCGAAAGCCCGACCGGCAGGCGGAAACGCCGCCCTGTGCGCTCTGAAGCTCCTCGACGGCGTCAAGACGTTCGGCGGCGAGCAGCTGGACATTGAGCGGAAGCTCTATGTCACCCAAAAGGCGTGGACGATTCTTCATCGAATAACCGTCTTGTTTCATACGCTGTTGTACCCGATTTCATTTGAAGCGAGGTGTGCACAACACATGAACTAGAATAGTTTGAAGAAGAATTGCACGTTCTTCTTATTTGAGCTCACATTTTGAGGGTCAATCAAAGGCAGCGACCATTGATCCAAACAAAGCAATACCGCTTTCCTTGATTGCGTTCCGACAAACTGCGATCGATTTTCGTTCGTTTTTCCCACCAGTCGACGCATGTGCTCAAACTTGCGAATTGCATCGCTCGGAACGCGGATCGAGGTCAGCCGAGGCAGGCTTCTTCCTCCACTCCGCCCACTCCTTGGGGCCGAGCATCGCTTTCGCTGGCGATAAAGGCTGGCGGTTGAGCAAAAAGGAAGCAGTTTTGACCAACGAGAATCGCCGCGTTTCAGAACACAACTCTCGTGCTATCGATCGGTCCACTACCCGCGAGGAAAGCAAGATGGCGTCCACTTTCCTGCACGAACAAGAAGTGCGTTCCTTCCGTCCGTCCTCCTTCTAACCCCCCGCCCGTTTGCAGCAGCTCGACGCCGATGTGGTCTCGTGGATGAACGAGTCGGTGAACGAAAAGACGTCCGGCTGGGAGCGTGCGACGCCCACGCCCCAGATGCTCCGCGAGCAGAACAAGCGGCTGCGCACGCTTTTTGCGGACAGCGGTCGGGAGTACGGACCGGATGCGAAAACCAAGGCAGAAATCGGACAGCGGCGGCAGGCGGCCACCAAAATCCGCAACGAGCAATTTCTCAAGGTGCGATCCCACTCAAACGAATCTTCTAATCCGTTCCTCGAGACAATGAAGCAGATCGGAGCCGCTCGCCATGTGGACCTCTGCTTCGTTATCGACGCCACCGCCAGCATGGAGCCGCACATCCAAGGAGTAAAAGACGCGATCCACGGCATCGTGAGCGAGTTAGTTGCCAAGAAGGCGGGCGGCCAGGGCAGCATCAAGCCGACGGTTAACACCCTCCGTCTCGCCTTTGTGGCTTATCGCGACTACGGGATCACCCCGCACTTTGAGCAGCTGGACTTCACGGCTTCAGTCGATGAGTTCCACCGCTTTTGCTCCGAGTTGCGTGCAGTTACCAACGGCAGCTGGTCCGACTATCCCGAAGACGTGCTCGGCGGTCTCAACAAATCGCTCAAGATGAACTGGAGCCGCGCCACCAACACGAAGATCATCTTCCACATTTGCGATGCGGTAAGAAGTTGTCTTTTCAGAGGACCATCACCACCTCTTCTGCTTTCAGCCCGCGCACGGGATGCATTATCACAACGCCAATGACAACCTGGCCGACCGCTTCCCGAACGGCGACCCCGACGGCCTCACTGCGGATGGCATCTTCGGCAAGATGGCGGAAGTCGGCATCGACTACTACTTTGGGAAGATCACCAACGAGACGAACACAATGATCGCCCGCTTCGCCGACGCCCTGGGCGATCCGATCGGTCAGTTCGACATCCGGGACGTGCACGAGATCTCCGGTTCCGTGATCTCGGCCGTCAGCCAGTCGGTGAGCTGTTCGATGCGGAAGACGGGCACGAACTCCGCCCGTCCGGAACGCGCCTACCACCTCGACTCGACCGTTCCGACCAGCTGGTGGGCGTACGAGGTCCAGAGCGGCCGCTTTCTCGCCTACGAGCTGCCCAAATCAATCGACGACGTGGTGGACGACGTGCCGCTCGAACGCTGCCGCCCGGAGAGCGCGCGCATTCAGCTGGCGGCCAATCCGTTCGCCCGTGGAGGCGAGCGGCTCGCGTACTACGGCCGCGACCTCCGAACGGGCGAGGACGTCGTGCTCAAGGAGTACCGCCGAGTGGGAAGTGCCGCGGACTCGGCCCGTCGTCACGAACTCGCCAACCAGCTGCAGACGGTCGCCTCGTACTTCGCGGGGCTCTTCATGGCCGCCTGCGAAGTGAATCTGAGTGCGGACAAGATCCCGGCCAATCTCAAGTTTCTGATGATCAAGACGCTCGCCCTCGGAGCGGAGAAGGATGTCCGCTACATGAGCAGCGAGCCCCGTCTGCCCCCTTCTGCAAAGTACATCCGCTTCACCAACAACCTGCACTTTGTGATGCCCGAAGCGTGCCTGAAGTCAAAGGGCATTTCCATCGAGCTGCTCCGCTTTGTGGTTGCGTTCTCCCACTACACGTACACGGCGAGTCCCCCATTCATCCACTCTCTTTTATCCTCACCATTTGCAGGTGACGAACGGGAAGCTGATGGTGGTCGACCTCCAGGGGACCGTCAAGCAGGCCACAGATGGCGGTCGTCCAATTCTTTTGCTCACGGACCCCGCCATCCACTCGGAGGATCGCACTCGCTTCGGCGCGATGAACCACTCGAAGGCCGGAATGTCGTTCTTTTTCGAGAACCACGTGTGCAACGAGTTCTGCTGCGCGCTCAAGCTGCCGTCCGAGGATCGCCGGAAAGGTGGGTTGTTGATCGTGCACGTCAATCATTCGTCTCTTTCTTTAGCTGCTCGCTCTCCCCGCTCCGACTTCGCGCATTCCTCAAGCGGCCTCAACGACTCGGATCTCGGCCACCCGGAGCTCCACGGCTCGTCTTGGCGTCCCGTCGTCTCGTGTGAGTTCTTTCCTTCGCTCTCCAGTTCAACACAATCTTCAGCCTTCCGCCTGCCCGTCTCGAAGAAAGTGGACAAGGACGAGCAGAACCTGATCGAAGCGAACCGCTGTATGGAGCGCGTGCTCGAGGTGAAGAGGGAGCGCCAAATCGAGCGCCAACGCTTTCGCTGTTGAAGAAGGAGAGCACAATAAACACTGCCTTTCCTCTTGTCCATTACATTCTTTTGACTCCGGGCCAAGCAGAAGCAGGCGGCCTCAGCGGCAGGCGCAGCAGAAGGCAGACGCGAAGGACAGCGACAGAAGCTGCGCGGGAAGCATACCGCCGGTCTGCCGCCGCCCGACCAGATCTCCGCGCGCCACTTCAGGTACGTGGGCCCGCTGCGGACTAACCTGACGGTAGGTGGGCATCGATGTGCTCGTCATTCGCTCATTTGTTGCAAACCAACGAGCTGAACGACGACCCGGGCCGCTCGCCGCCGCCGGACGCCCAGCTGCAGTGGGGCGACGAGCAGAACCTCTTCTACTACGTCGGCTCGAAGGACGAGATCGTGACGTGCAACGGAGTGCTCGACTCAGCCGCCCGTCCGCGGGCCGCCGGCCCCAACCCTAAAGCGGAGGTCTGCAACTTGAAGGCCATCCGCGATTATTAGGCGGCCACTGGCGTCAAGCAGTTTTGTTCCGTGTTCTGTGAAAGGTTGAATAAAAGTTGAGATTGGAGCGGTCGGGTGAAGTGTCAGAATGATTTCTTTTCAGTCGGAAAAGAGGGTGATTTCCGGCTTTCGACTACTTGACCTCTTTTGGTCTTGAGAATCAGAGTGGGATCCATTCGTTACTTTTCATTCGGGAAGCCACGTTCGGAGTCAACAAGGGGTCTCTAAACGGCATTGATGGTATGTTTTGTTGTTCGATAAACAAACGAGTGACTCACTCCTGCTTCTTCTCTTTGCCGCCGTCGGAATGCACGCGCACATCTGCGGCCGTTTTCCGCCCGCCGAACGAGCGGCGCGAAGCGATTTGGGCGTCGTTCGGATTGCGTCCTGCGAAAGACGCGCGTCCAGCGGTCGGCCGGCGAAAGAAAAGCGACGGGAAGACGGCGGCGGTCTGCCGGCGCCTTGGCCTCTTTTCCACTGCGTTCGTCGCGGGCGGGAGACGCTGATTTGACCACACTTTCTCCCCGATTTCGCTCGATTTCGTTTTGATTTCAGGCCGTTCAACGTCGATTGGGCGTAAACGAGGCCTGCAATGGCGCCCACGACTCGCTTTAAAATAAAAGCGGGACATGCTCCACGAACCGTCAAGAACCGATCCCGTCGATCGGTCGGCGGCCAGCGAAAGGTAGCTTTTTATCCATTTTCCGCCGCTCACTTCCATTTCCCGTTTAGACCGCTTGTCGGCACTGCGGATTGGAATTTCCGACCGCACGGAATTTGAAGAATCACGAGCGCGCCCACCTACGACCGACCGGCTTCTCGTGTGCGAAGTGCGGAGCGAAGTTTCTTCGTTTGCCCGATCGCAACCGCCACGAACGGCGTCAACACGAGTACTTCCGCCGAACCGCTAAATGGAAGCACTGGCAGCGTTTGGGACAAGAGACGACGGTGGGCGCACTTTCAGCTTTTTTGCACGTATTCCTGCCGTTTATAGAACACTGATGAGCAGAGCGAACAAGCAAGCAAACCGTGAAATGCGTTCCATGCCTTGCTTGTTTGTTTCAGTGGAAGTGCCCGCGCTGCTTGTTGCACTACGCTCCGCATCTCCGGGCCGCTCATCTCCGCGCTCACTCGGCCACCAGCGGATACGAGTGCCTCCTGTGCACGTCTCGCTTTCGGCACACGCAAACTCGCAATCGCCACGAGCGCTTGAAGCACAACTATGATCGTTTACGAGATGGGGAAAACGGAGAGCAAGGAACAAGTGGAACGATCGCTGGACGTCCGCTCAAGAAGGTCGGTTTCCACTCGCTGCTCTCCGCCTTGTAATCTTTCTTTTAGCTTCCCTGTCGGTACTGCGGAGTCGAGTATCCGATCAACAATTTGACGAGACACGAGCAAAATCATTTGAAGCGTTCCGGCCACAAGTGCACCGTCTGTCGCGCTTCCTTTACTCAACTCTGTCACCGAGATGAGCACAAACGCGAAATGCACGCCTACGATCGTTACGCAGCGGGAGCTGAAGTCGAGGTGAGCGACAACTCGTTTTTCCACATTTCTTTGTTCCGTTTGCAGGCGCCCACTCGAGGCGCTGAACAAGCAGTCGATCAATCGGGCGAGGATTTGACGGGCGAGTCGGAGGAGGAATCAAGCGACGAGACCAACGACGAGTGGAGCGAGGACTCGACCGATGAGCTGACGGACGACTCACTCGACGACGAGGAGCCGACCGACCAGCGGGCAGAAGAAGAAAGCGGCCAGCCGACGGCTGAGGAATCCACGAGCGACGTCGAACGGCCGCCTACTCTCGCTCTCGTTCAGCCGGTCGCTCGTCCGGAAGAAGTGGTCGCACAGCCGGCTCCCGTTCGTCCGCAAGGAGCTCGTCTGCCCACACCGCCCCTGCCGATCGCCGCTCCGCCCGCCGTCCAACGGCCGCCGTCTATCAACGGCGATCCCTGGCTCCAACTTCTCGCCGTGATGCAAAAGACGCCGCAACTTCTCTACTACGACCTCGAACACGTGAGTCCGCCCTTCGTCTTCCGTTCAATCCTCTTTCTTTTCTTCAGCACCGCCCGAAGTTCGGGACGCTGCTGCCGGACGTTTGGTGCACCGACCGTACGGCGAAGATTCTCGTGCTCCGCACTCGCTCGGCCGATTTCACGGAGCTGCCCGACTTCCCGCCGTCCGCATTCTGCGCGAAGATGACGCGCTGGGAGCTGCCGCGCCCGGACGACCGCCCGGCTTTCGTCCACGTGTTCGTCAAAGCGGACGCCGCGCAGTTGGGCGAGCGACTGCGAAGCGAAATGGGCGACGAGTCGACCTTCGAGGAGTTCGCCGCCGAAGTCCTGCCCGCCCTCCAAGTCCAGTCCGCCCAGCTGCTCGCTTCGCCCACCGACCGTGATGGTGAGTTCGAGGGAGTGCGCTCAATTCTTTTCATTGCTTTCAGGCATGGCCGCAGATCGGGAGTCTCTTGCGCGTCAAGGAATCCAAATCGTCTGATCGAGAGAAGCTGTAAGATCCCTGCCTTCTAATTGTTGCTTGTTGAAATAAATTTTGTTCTTGTTTCTCCGCCGTGTCATTGGAAGAATAAGCAGCAAGCGGATCCTCGAGTTCCAATCAGCAGACGGATTCTTGCCGGGGAGCCTCCATTTTGAGCGTCTTCCGGCCGCTTGGCTTCTTCGCTGTGGAGGCCTTCTAGCGAGGACGGAAGGGGGACTCCGAATTGGGCTTCGAGGGACCCCACGTGACGAGCGGTTGCTTGTCCTCTTCGTGGTCCATCGCGGCAAGCGGCAGTGAGTCGGCGTGGAGAACCCAACAAACCTTCCGCCTTCTCCACGAAGTTCTTGCCGCCCTTACGCGAGTAGTCGGCGACGAGCTCGGGCTGTCGGTCGCCGAAGTCCGCCGACTGCCCGGGTTTCAGCCCTCCACGGGCGCACCCCAAGACGGTGGGAATGAATGAAAGGCGCAAGGACAGACTTTCGAGTACTGCCGGTCGTTGGTCGTGTTCGAGAGGTGGACGATCGCCCGCTCGCGCGGCCAGTACTTCGGGTCGATGCGGAGGACGCGCGGCTCGACCACCATCTTCTCGCGCCGTTGTAGACGGGCTCGCTGAAGCCGCTCTCGCCCTCCACGGCGGCCATCGGAAAGAACGGACTGGATTTGCGGGCGGCAGCGATCGAGTGAGCTAGCAGAAACGGTTGGAAGGGGGCGACTGGAAAAGCGGCGAGTTCGTCGCGTGCGCGCAGAGGGCACGTCGTCTTTGGCCCGCAGTTCTCTCGCCTCACCCGCCTGAACGCTCACGGCGAGCGCGAGAAACTCCAGCCTATCTTCGACTACGCGCCCTGGGCCGAGAACGCGGACGGCCAAAAGAAGTGAGTTCGTCGCAGCGGTCCCCGACTGCCTCCTCGCTGCAGGAATATCGACCGTCCTGTTCGGGGCGGCGGTCACCAGCGCGAGCGGCTCTCCTTCGGTCGCCACGTGTCGGTAGACGAACTGCGCGCCTTGAGCTCACCAGAGGACACGCTCGTCTTTTGCGTCGAGCTGGAGATTGTCGCCCGCCGGCACCGTCTGAATAATCGAACAAGGCCACGAATTCGAGCCACTCGCGACGGTCGACCTGACCGTCCACTCTTGCGGAATAAATACGTGCTTTTCGCATTGTCCAGCGAAATTTATTTGGTCGGGTGCACCAACGGGCAGCCGAGAGTGCCCGCGCAGGGGAGGTTCGAAGCTGAGCGTCACTCGGCTAGAACGCAATCAGCGGCGTCCACCCGGTCGTCGGTCATTCCACTCGTCTACTGCCCGCGCCCGCCCACTCGCCCACCTCCCGTTTCAGACCTCTCGATGGACGAGAAGAAGCCGAAGATCAAGGCGGACGTTCGCCGCGTCCTCATGGTCCAGGCGCTGAACACGAGCTTGCCGCACAACAAGCCGTCGATTGGTCCCAACTACTTTCGCGAGTTGGTGGCTCATCGACGTCGTACTTTGCGGATTTTCTTCTGCAGCCGCTCGTTTTCGACCGTCTTCTTCACTCCAAACGAGAAGCAGACGAACCAAAAGGCGCCATTGCTTCTCCTCAGCAACCGGGCAGGACGTTTGTCCTCTGCTTCAAGGGGACCTCTTCAATTGCTACTGGAGTGCTTGAACGGAGGCGTCGGCTGGTTGGCTCGATTCCTGCTGTTGGGTCGTCAGGAAATTCGGCAGTTGGATCTGGTGATCCACTCCACACGGTCGATTACTTTCGTGACACTTCGAGAATGGGCCGAAGTCCTGTCGTCTTTCAGCAGTGAGTTCTTTCCGTTGTCCATTTCATCTCTGCTATCTCAGAACTCGAGCACTTGGAATCCATGCAAGTGATGATTCAACGAATCCACAAGAAGCCGTGGGTTGTCCACTTGCTTCGGAGCTTCGTGCCGCCAAAGATCGCCATCTTTCTTTCGAGCTGCCACCACGACTTCCTCTTCTTCCGCCCGACCCCCTCTGCGTTCATTGGAGGCGTGCAGATTGGGCCCAGCTCGAGCGTTCGGCCGTGTACGTTGATCTAACTGCGGCGAGGACTCGCCTTTTTCAGACCTCGCTCCGTTCTTCCGCGTGTCTACTCCCACCCTAAGGATCAACAAGAGCATTTTGGCAATTGCTTTGCACGGACCGTAGGCATAGTGGTGCAAGAAACGAGCGCTCTCGTTTTAGGTGCGAATTGAACGAAGCCGTGTACCTCGTGAGTATCGACTTCAGCGACTACTCGCCTCTGAACGGGGCTCGTTTGATCGCGCCGGACGCTTTTGTGTGGACCCAACGACAAACCCGAGCGTTCCGGTTGGCCTGCAGGAATCTTCGTTTGTTGAACGACAAGTTCGTGCTCCGCCTCCTTCTCCCGTGGTTCCAACTCGAGAAGTTCGGGGTGAGCACATTTCAGTAGCCATTCGCTTGAGGGATGTTTAGAACGATGAGACGAGAGTCAAACGGTCGTTGTTGTGTCTGCTCACTTGCTGCTTTCGGCTTTCCGGCTGCGCGATTGATGCGGGCTTCCCGAACGTGCACCTCCGCACGCAACTCGTGCTGCCGAATCGCAGGACACAAATCGTTTGTTTCCTTCTTTGTGGCCGTTTACAGTCGTTCAGGACGCGTACAGACGACTGCGGTCGGCGGCGAACGCGTTCTTCACCGAACAACAGTTCTGCAGGGAAAGAAGCGCTGCTCGCTTGGCGACGTTCAAGCAACCCTTCAACGACAGGAAGCTCGCCCGCGTGTGGACGACGTGTTTCGACGTCGTTCTGTTCGATTCCGTTCTTGTTCGTGACCAGAAGTAAATAAACCGCTTTGTTGTTTGCGGTTGAAGCAAAAAGGTCGATGGGAAGTGTCGAGTACGTACTTCTTTCCAGCCACTCGGTACTCGGCTTCGAAGAATGAAAAGGGGATGTCTCGCTCCCGTCTTTTTTGTCAACTGTGGAAAGAGCGCGTCCATCTGCTGTCGGTGAATGCGGACGACGGAATGTCCGGGAGCTGTTCGGGATTGTCGCCCGGCCGTCTCGAGATCGCGTGCCCGAACGCCGCGATCGGTAGCTGCCGGGTAAGTGGGAACGAACGGAGGAGCGGGTGCGTGGCTTTTTCATTCAGGCTTGCAAGAAGCAGCAATTCAGAAAGCTCTCCCATTTTGCACCCTTCCCAACAACCCCAAGCCCCCACACAACCGAACAAACGACTCCGAATGGAAGTTTATCGGCGAAGAGACAGAGATGACAGAAGACGTGGGCACGAGCGAGCCCCTCCGCTCATCCCTGCTGAGTGCCGGACATGGCGAGGCGGGCGGCCTTGGCGGTGGGGCGGTAGACGTGGAAGGAGCAGGTGAGGTCGTCGGCCACGCTCATGGTCGCCGCCGCGTTGTCGAACTGGCCGCAGTAGTGGGGCGCGGAGAAGATGGTCACGAGGCGGCGGTTGGCGAAGAACTCGTACCTGCAAGCAGTGGGGTGAGAGGAGAGCGCTCTTCGACTGCACGAACCCGTCCTGGACGACCTGATGGGCGCGCGCCACGAGGTCGATGTCGAGGCGGGCGCACGCGTCCACCACGACGTCCTGCCCGAACACGTACGAGACGCCGCGCGTGTTCGCCTGCCAGCCCTTGGCCCACTGGTCGGGGTCCGCCCACAGCAGGTCGATGCCCATCGAGGGATTGGGCGGGTCCTGCGGGCGCGGCAGCGTGCGCAGCTGGTCGATCGACTGCAGCTGGGGCGAGAGGCCGCCGTGCTGCAACGAGCGGGGGGAGATTAGAGCGGACACCTCACTCCACTGAACACACCATGCAGAGGATCTTGCCGCCGACGAGGCCGCACAGGGGCATCCAGTTGAAGGCGTCCTGGAACGCGTTCCACAGCCGGATCGACTTGTAGCGCCGGTTGCACTCCTCGAAGAAGCCGTAGACGCGGTTGATGGCCGGGCACTCGTGGTTGCCGCGCAGCATGAAGAAGTTCTCCGGGTACTTGATTTTGTAGCAGAACATCAGGCAGATCGTCTCGATGTTCTGCCGGCCGCGGTCCACGTAATCTATGGGGGGATTAGAGGATTACTGGGGCTGCTGCTCGTTGCCTACCGCCCAGGAAGACGTAGTTGGCCTCGGGCGGGAAGCCGTTCTTGTCGAACACGCGCAGCAGGTCCGAGTACTGCAACGAACGGGGCGATGAGTAGAGGAAGCGCCCTAGACGCCTCGCCTGTCCGTGGATGTCCCCGCACACTACCAGCGGCGGCTCGACCTCGATGAGCGACGACTGCGACTGGAAGACGTCCTTGGCCATCTGGCAGAGTTGCTGCAGCTCCTGCTCGCTCACTTGAGTCGTGAGGCGGCCGCCCGCCATTCCTGCAACGAGCGGGGTGAGTGGACGGGCGGACGGAGGGGAGGGGCACTCACCGACGTTCAGCAGGCGCGAGATCATGTTGTCCACGTCCACCGGCTGGGCCATTGCGGGAGTCGAGAGAGCGGAGGGGCGAGAGGGGAGGTGCACACGACGCGAGTGGGTGCGCCCGCCCGCTGCCGGCCGGCTTTTATGCGCGCGGATTTGCATGGAGCGGGCGGTTGGGCGATCGGCTGGGTATGCAAATGGGCGGCGACGACGGAGTTCGCTTCGAGGTGCTTGTCGACGGCGTTCTTTCACCAGTCAACGCGAATGCCCAAGCTCCAACTCGCTCAACGGTTTATTCCCTTTAACACACGACAACCACAACAAACCATCACTTCACAGCTGCTTCTCGAGCGTCTTCTGCTGGGCGCGGGCGAAGACGTCGACCGGGCGGGGCGTGTACGCGGCCGCCTCCTCTTCGTCCACTTCTAGGCGGCCGATTGGGGCTGCAAGCGGGCGAGTGATGGAAAGAAGAGTGGGCACTTGCCTTCGACTTCGCCCGCGTGTCCAATAGACTCGGCGGAGATCGAGCGGGCGATCGGCGGCCACGCGAAGTCGCTCGCCGTCTCCACGGCCGAGTCGGGGAAGGCGGCGTGCAGGAGCTCGTGGAGGTCGAAGAAGGCCGCCGTCTGCACGTCCTCCTCGTCCTCCGCACGCAGCAGGCGGCCGAGCGCGAAGCGGTCTGCAGCGAGAAGTGGGCGGGCGGAAAGGCGGACGAACCGGCGACGTTGAACTCGGGCAGCGGCCCCAAGAGGCCGCCCGGCGCCCGCTCGGGGTCCATGTCCACTTCGGCGGGCGGCGGCGAGTGGGCGGACGCCGAAGAGATCGCCGTCAACTCCGAGAGCACCTCCGCGTTGTCCGCCGGCAGTTCGGCCGCTCCGTGCTCCTCGACGTCCGAGACGGCGGTCACCTCGCCCGCCCACTCGTCCGAATCGAACTCGACGGAGAGCTCGCGCTGATCGACGGCCGCCATTTCGCGGTGCAGAGAGAAGAAATGAGGCGAGCGGGCGATCGGGCAAAAGAGAGTGGGAGGGCGCTCGTTTCATTGGATGGCGAGGAGGCGGTGAGGCGGACGGGCAGCTCGTGGACGACTTCCAGCCGGCAGCAGAAGACGAGCGAGTTCTCCGCGGCGCCGCTCGTTCACGAATCACACTTCAGTCCGTCGTCTTGCTTTCTTCCAACACTCCGACATCCCATATTCATTCGAACGGTTTATTTGACAGACGAATGACGGGCGGCCTTCCAGCGATAACTTGCGGCGACGGGGAGCGGCTGCAACCGAGTGGTGAGCGAGAAGACCGAGTGGAAGGCGGGACTCACCGGTCGAGCGCTTCTTTGGGGCGGCCGCCGTCGATTTCGCCCGCTTCGTGCTGCCGGCCGTCAGGTTCTCCATCGCATTCACTGAAACAAGAGGGAGTGAATGGGCCGAAGGCAGCTGCCACTCACCGAAAGCCGTGCGGCGGGGGCGCGTCGACTCCGCCGGCTGCTCGACGGCCGCCGTCTGCCGCCGTTTGGCGCGCGGCGCGTCGGCCAGCGGCTTCGCAACGGCGACCGGGCGCTTCGCGGCGACAGCGGGCTTCTTCGCCGCCGCCTTCGAAGTGGACGGGGCGACCGGCTCGGGGACGACCGGCAGAACGGGCGGCTTGGCGGACGCCTTGCGAGCGCCCTTCGTTTTGGGCGCCTTCGGTTGGGCGATGGGCAGCTTGGAGGCGGCGCGGCCCTTCGGCTTGGCGGGCGTCTTGCGGAAGACCTTCGGAGCGGGAGGCGACGGGATGGACGCCGCGAGCAGCAAGCGGGGAGGAGTCGACTCGCGAGCCGTCTGCATGTCCACGTGTTTGCTGGCCTCATCTGAATTCAGGGTGGATGAGTTTCGCTTCCAGCCGCTGCACTCACCGCTCCCCACCTCCTGCGGAACCTCTGGAACGAAAGCAGTCAACCAGCCAGCCGACCGCCCACTCACGCTTGGTGTTCGGGATGACGAAGAGGACGGTGCGCTCGGTGGTGGGCGGCAGCTGCGGGCGGACGGGCGCGACGACGCGCGTGGCCTCCGCGTTGTCCTCGACGTCCGCGTCCGCCATGAAGTCGACGGCGGGGCGACGGCTCGGGATGTTGCTCCAGTCGGCTGCAAGAAGACGCGGAGTGAGTGAACGGCAAGAGGACGCACCGCAGCTGTCGCGCGGAATTCCGGCCGCCTGCTTGGGCGTGGACGTGAAACGCGGCCGGAAGGCGGCAAGCGGCGGCGTCTCCTCGATCACACTCGAGAGCGAAAGCGGGCGGACGGGCGGGGTTTTTTGGAGCTCCGCCGCGACTTCTTGCACGAGATGGAGGGGGTTGTCTGAAGCGAGGAGATTGGGAGAAAACGGAAGCATCCAACCGACCTTGGGCTTCGCCTCCCGTCTCTTCCGCCGCCTCGTTCAGGACGGCCGTGTGCAGCTCGACGGGCGGCTCCCGGACCGCCTTCTTCGGCACCCCGCGAGTCGTCGGCTTCCACGCGGTCGGGCCGTCTGCAAGCGGGAGGAGTGGGAGAGCGGGGAGAAGACGGAACGGACGGCGCGCCCGCCGTTTGGGCATTTCGGCGGCGATCGCGACGGTCGCGCGGCGTCTCGGCCGGTCTGCGGCGGGCATTTCGAAGCGAGTGGCGCGAGTTGCAGGAAGAACCAAACGGTCGATTGCCGATGCAAATTTCTTCGTTTCGGTAGGCAGCAGGATAGGCAAATGCGGGCAATTGGTTCGTGTTTGCACGCCCACTTCTTTTTTGTTCCACCCGCTCTCCTCATTCGAGCTCTCCGCCTCGCCCACCTACCGCCAGTCGTCTCTCCGCTCTCTCCGTCCGCTTCGCGATGCTCCAAGCGCTCATCTTTCTGTGGGTCTTCTACGAGATCTACCGGTGAGTTCCGCCCGCCCGCCGTCCACTCGCCGCTTCCAGCTTGACGTACCCGACGGAGGGCGTCGGGGAGGCTGCGCCGTCCACGCGGACGGGCGTCGGCCGCTCGGAGCGCTCGACGCACACCGCGGCGCCCAAGTCGCCGGCCGCCCGCTCCCGGAAGTCCCGCCGCGCGGTGCCCGTCGAGCAGAAGTGGGTGTCGCCGTTCGAATGAGCTCCCCCTCTCGCTTTTGTTCTCCGTTGAAGGCGTGAAATAAACAGTTTGCTTTCGACCGGTTGGTGGTGTGGGGAGCATGGACACCCCGTCGATTCCATGAAAGTTCGTTGGTTGAAAACAAATGCCGTCTTGGTCTAGAGAGTCGGCGAACTTTTCTCGACTTGCGCAGTCTCTCAAACACGTGCTGCCGCTCCCATGGAATCGCGTTGCGTCGACTGCTTTTTCCCTCACACTCTCTTACTCAACGCTTCTCCGATAGCACTCTCTCCTGCCGCCAAGCCACGAGTCTCCAAACGAACATGCGCGCATAACATTTCGCACAGCGAGGTCAAGCGACTGCGCAGCAGCGTGGGAGCGTCCATCTGCGCGTCGGCTTGTTTTGCGTTTGACCCTTGCCTTCAATCGTCAGTCACTGCTTGGGCTTTTCGGATCCGGTTTGCTCGCCAAACTTTTAAAACGAGTAGCCGGCTTCCGTTCGTGGTTTTCGATTTTGTGCGAGCTTTCCGCGTGGTATTGCCGCTCACGAATTGCTCCTCGTTTTCAGCGCATTATGGCCGAAGTCGTCCGTCGCACTTCCCGCCGCAAGCGAAAGCTGACCGCCGCGAACTTGCCGATCGTCCAGCTGGCGTCCAAGCAGCTCTGCGCCTGCGCCAAGTGCTGGAAGACGGCCGTCCTTCGCCCGACTGCTCCCCATTCTGACCGTCTGGCCGCAAAGAAGCCGAAGCTGGCGGCAAAGGGGAACGCACTGCCCAAGCACAAGCGCCAAAAAGCAAAGAACAACTCGTTTGTCTACGAACTCCGCGAGGTTTCTTTCGACTATGACTTGTCCACACGCACGAGTTTGCAGGTTAAACACCGCTACCGGCTGTCGGCGGACAGCCGTTATTTGTACGTGTTCACGCAGCGAGACGAGCTGCTCATCGTGGACCTTCAGCGGAACGAGCAAAAGTACGTTCCTCCCATTTTGTGTTTTTTTCTGAACAGTTCTTTTAGACTCTTGAAGCCGCGAACGAAGTGGAGCCTGGACGGCGCCGTGTGGGACTTCGTGGTCGTGAATGCGAACACAATGCTGGTGAAGACGTTCAACGCGATGCGGATCAACGGCAACGGATTGCACTTGCTGCGTTTTGCGGCCGACGCCGACCGCTACGATCGCGTTCTCCTGCACGAAACGGACGACTGGTTTCCGCCGACTTACGTCCTGACGGAAATCAGCGGTCCAAAAACCGACGTGAAGCGGGCTGTGCTCCGCGACGACATTGATGAAGCGCTGATCTTCTTGCGGGTGAACGTTGCCGCAGCCAAAGCGACCGTCGAGCACACACTCGCGCATCGTCTGAACGAATCCGCTTTGTTTGCGGCCACTATGAGCGACGATGGCCGCGAGCTGTACGTGATCAACGAAGGGAAGTCCAAGACGCTTGACGTCTACTCGCTGGCGCAGAAAAAATGGACGCGCGAATCGCTGAACAACGGAGTCTACGCCTCCTACCCGGTACGTCCGTTTGTTTGTTTGCAGCAATCCCCTCGTTAAACTTCAGTTCCATTCCGCCGTCTCCTCACGAATGATCTACGCGAAAAACCTCATGTGCAGCTTTGCGCGGTGTGACTTGCGGAAGAAAAAGTGGGAGAAGCTGGCGATCGATGCGCACGACATCGTCGACGTCCATTCCATCATGAACCCAACGGACGGCGAAGAGGACGGCGTCGTGGTCATTCGATCAACAAAGAAGTCGTACGACGTTGACGACTCCCCACTCATCCGAATCAAGATCGAGGGGCACATGTTCCGGTTCGTTCTGCATTCTATCCACCAACCTACTTCTTTCCGTTTGCAGGGCGACGGACTCGCTCCTCCAGCACAGCTTCATGGCTGTCCGGAAGCTCCAGGAGGGCGTCGAAGTCGAGAAGACGCTCAGCGAAGCGATCATGGCCTACAAACGAGGGGAAAGAGTCAAGGGCCAGCGGTCGGGCAAAAGTCTACAGCAGAAGTTCTTCCCGAGCGTCTACGAGGGCATGGAACTGATCCCCATTTGTGACCTCCAGTAAATCTTGTTTTTTTTCTCTTTGCTGTTGTTGGTCTTTGGTTGAGTGCAAAAATAAACACGCTAATCGAACGGAATCCTTCGCGCTGAAGAGTGCCGGCCGACTGTTCGGCTGGTCGCTCGCCTGTGATCGGAGAAGCGCAAGACGGTCGACAGATTGTTCTGTCCGGTGGTCAGTGGACGACAGCCTGCTTCGAAGCGGACACAAGCACCGTACGCAATCGAAATTTGCATCAAGCAAGAGACGAATCATTCGGTTGCACTCTCCACTCACAATCCGTCTGACTTTCGGCCAACCGCCCGGTCGTCCCGCTCTCCGCCCTCCGATGTCCGCCTCGCTGAAGTCGCCGGCCGCCCGCTCGACGTCGGGCGTCTCCACGAAGACGGGCGCGCTGAAGCCGAAGGCAAAGAAGAAGGGCGTCCTCGGCTGCTGCGGGAAGAAGAAGGC
Organism: Aphelenchoides fujianensis; assembly: GCA_024699865.1. Lineage (NCBI taxonomy): Eukaryota > Metazoa > Nematoda > Chromadorea > Rhabditida > Aphelenchoididae > Aphelenchoides > Aphelenchoides fujianensis. Next base: position 46,176 of record JAMPIO010000174.1, on the reverse strand, counting down.
GGCGGGCGGCAAGAGCTCGAAGAAGGGCAGCAAGAAGAGCGCCAAAGGTGAGCACAGCTTCTTTGTACTCCCTTCGACTCCCTCCTCTCGCTTGCAGGATCGAAGCGAAGCCGCCGCAGCTCGTCGAAGGCGCGCGGCAAGCGTCCGGCGGCCGTCCGCACGCGCTCCCGCCAGAACGCTCTCCAGCGCCCCGTCCCGCCGCCCCAAGTCGCCCCGCAGTCCCGCCAACAGCCGCCGCTCGCGCCCCAGCAGCCGCCGCTCGTCCAAAAGTTCACGATCACCCCGCGCTTGCCGACCGCCTCGCCCAAGCCGCCCGTCCAGCGGCCCGTCGAGCAGAAGACGCCGAACAGCAAGGCGCCCGCTCCCGCTCTCGTGAGTCCCTTCCTTCCTTTCCGTCTGATCTCTCGCCTTCCAGCCGGTGACGAAGAAGACGGGCGTCGAGAGCGAACTGACGATCCGCTCGTTCGAGGCGGACGGCCGGCTGCACCGCGCCTTCTTCTACCGCGTCTCCCGCCCGCTGCCCGTCCGCCCGCAGCCGAAGGCCGAGACGCGCGTCGAGCTGCCGGTCGACAAGACGGCCGAGGACCGCACGCCCACCGCCGCCCGCCCGTCCACCGGCCGCACTCCGAAGGCCAAAGGCGGACGGTGCAAGGCGCCGAAGTGCGGAGGGCCGGACGGGAAGTGCGCCTGCTTGCCGACTTTCCACCGCGTGCTCTCCGTCTCGACGGTCGGCTGTTCCTGCGACTGCAACGAAGGCGCCACCAAGGGCCAGCCGAAGGGCGAGTCGAAGGTCTAAAAGAACTTCCTCCTTTCTGCTGCTCACTGGCCGCTTGCAGGTGATCAGCGGCCGCCTGGACGCCGAGACGACCCAACTGATGGCCGAGATGGGCGCGCTGGTCGCCCGTCTGCAGCAGAAGGTGGACGCCCAACAGAAGAAGTGAACCTTCTCGCTTGTCCGTGTTGTGAAGAGGTGAGCAGGTGGGATAAACCGAGCGAATGCACCAGCTTCTCAACGAAACAAGTGAATCGTGGGTTCAACGCAAATAATCATTGCTCGAATGTTCTTCGATCTTTGCTGATGACAATAAAGCAACGTGCACTTGTGGAACACCCGAATGAAACAGAAACTTTTCGGCATTCGATTGCTCACGTCCCGTTCGGGCAACGAACGAACAAACGATCACGAGAAAAATGGCCGCATTTCGTGGGGAGCAATTGAATCAGCCGCCATTCCAACGTGCTCCCTCGCTGGGCCGGTGGGTTCAAAAGGGGCGGAACGGTGAACAGCGAGTTGTTTCGTTCGTCGCTTCGAAATGCGGCCGTTCATCGCCCTTTCCGTCCTCCTCCTCGCCGTCGTCGCCCAAATGCCTCAGCAGCCGACGGGAGGCCAGGAACCTCCCGCAGAGCCCCCGAAATTGCTCCAACCTCCAGTCCAACAGCATCAGCAGCCGCAGGCCGAGAACCAACGACAAGAGCAGGAAGGTCAAGACCAAACGGCCGATCGCCGTCGTCCGGGCAACGGCAACAACAACAACGTTCGGTGCAGGCAGTACGAGCGGCAGATCCGGAACAACCGGGGCGATACCAAGTGCATTCCGGCCGGCAATTGTCGAGGTTCCTCCCTTCTTTCCTTCCAACCACTCCTTTCTTGTTTTTAGGCACTCGGGACGACGTTCGCGCCTGCTGCGCGCGGAACCCGTGCGACAACTGGCGTAGCGTGTGCCGCCAAGCCTCCAACTGCCTGATCGACTCGTGCAACGCCTGCCAGCCCCGCTACTACAACGACCGATGGGACGAGGTGTGCACTTGCCGCCGCAACTGATCGCCTGTTGATCCCTTCACCGGCAATCTTCTATTCGGGAATAAACGTCTCAATGTGCACTCGCTTGCTTCTCGTCGATTGAATCCGTTAGTTAAATGGAAGGTGCATTTCTTCGTCGATCTCCGACCTCTCGTTTGGTCGACGGTTGTAGCGTTCACTCACACTCATTTGTAGCGAGCGGTGAATGGGCGAATGAACCAATTCGAACGGAAATCATCGTCTCACGCGTGACGGCCGCGTGTTTGCCGATCAAAGTGCAGTCCGCTCGCTGACGTCGATTCACGGCCGGCCGAACGAGCAAAAGACGGAGCGGCCGAACAGCGAATGGGCGGCCGATTCAGAGCTCCACGAGATGAGTTCCGTTGCTTGCTGGAGAATTGAATTGATTCTCAGATTGCAGTGCCAGTCGTTATACTTCGACGACGAGTGGGATCAAGGGTGCCGAATTGAGCGCGCCGTCAATAGAACCCACCGCCTTTTTGTTCTGGTGGTCGTTGAATTGGCGCGAATAAACGCTTGATTGTTGACTGGAGAGTTCGATTGGTTTCATGAGTTACCGGAAATAGTGTCAATCGGGCATCAAGCGAGAACATCAGAAGAGCAGCGAGCCCCCAGCTGAGAGATTTCGGTTTTTAGCCGCATCCAGCAGCAGTTGTGATCACGGCGCAAACGCAAATGAAACGTTGTCTGAATTCTTTCATTCCTCTGCAAAGCGCTTGTGGATCTCGTTGCCAATGAAGTAATTTCTGCAACCACCGCTTTTTGTAGGCTTCCCCACGACGTTCGAGTTTGCTTTCTGTTCCGAACTTCCATGTTTGTGCAGGTGCGCGTTGTAAAACAAGCGTGTCCAATTGTCATCGTTTTGCCAATGAACAGACGGATAAAACGGGATCAACCTCAGTCGTAAAGCCAACATTCCTCCTAATGATCGCCCACCTCTTCTTCCTGCTTTTGCTTCTGATTCTTCCTTCAACCAACGCCAGACCTCCGATAGATCGCGGGCACAAGAAGCAGCAGTCTCCGCCCGGCAATCCCACGGGTTTCTTTTGTTCCAACGCTCCAGATCGATTCCTTTGTTCAGGCAGGGGAATTATTGAACAGTCGGATGGCGTCTTCGAGCTCAAATCCCACGCCGAAGTCACCAACTCGTTGTACACAGGTACAAGGAAGATAGTAGAAGGGTTATTGAGTGCTGATTGTAGTGGAAGTGAGCGTCGGAACGCCGCCGAAGAGCTTCCTCGTGACCGTGAGCTCCCTTTCTGGCCGCACGTTCATTCCGCTCCTTAAAGGTCGACACGAGCAGCCGGGAGTTGTGGCTGCCGGCTGTCGGATGCGAAGGCTTCGGGTCGGCGAGCGAGCGGCTCTGCTCCAACTCCTCCGCCCTCTACGAGCCGTTCGACTCGCGAACCGCCGAGCAGGTGGCGGGCGGCGGGCGGACGGAAAATGAGTGGGCGGATCCTACGTACATCACTGGCCTCCGCTATCGCGACGTCGTTGCGGTAGGTGAACGAACCGATCGAACGGTGAATCCACTCGTTGCAGTTCGGGAACGCGCGTTCGGCCCATTCGCTGCGGTTGCGGAAGCCGGCGGTTTTCGGAGCGGCCGATCTGCTCTACCGGGTGGATCGGGGGGTTCTCGGCCTCGGCCTGTCCGCTCCGTCAGATCGAAAGAAGTCGCTCGTTGAAGAAGCGTTCGGCCAGGGACTTCTCGCTCGTCCTCTCTTCACGCTCTTCTTCGCGAAATGCCCGCAATGGACGGACGCGTGCACGAAGGGCGGGGTCCTCACTCTGGGCGGGTGTGTTCCCTTTCCCTTCATCCAATGGTTCCTTTGGAGGGAAGACCACAAGAATTGCGGTCCGGTGCTCGGCTGGGCACCCGCCTTCTCGGCCGGCGGCTCGTGGCAACTCAAAGCTTCCGGCTTGGCGGTCGGCCGCTTCGTCCACCGGCAGGAAGCGATCGTCTCGTTGGATTCGAAAGGACCCTCCCTGCTTCTGCCCGCCCGCGTGCTCAACGGAGTGCTGCGGGCGGTGGGCGCCCGTCCCGCCAAATTCCTCTATTTTGTGGATTGCAAGCGGTAATTCGAGCTGAAGGTCGCGATCAACGGCCACACGCTCACGATCGGCAGGGACGCCCTCACGAACGACTTCGACGGCGAGCAGTGCGTGCTGGACGTTGGGCAAGCGGAAGGCGAGGAGTGGGTCTTCGGTTCGTCCCTCCGCACTTCCCGCTCGTCCACTCGTTCTCCTCGCTTTCAGGCACTCCGTTCTTTCGGGCGGTGTGCACCGTCCACGACTTCCAGCAACGACGAATTGGATTCGCTCTTCCGAAGCCGTAAAAGGAATCAGGTTGCATCGCTGTGGAAGGAATAAACCATCGCAATCAGCAAGCAAGCAGAAAGGAGTGATTCGAAGCGAGCGGCTGCAAAACAAGACCGCAGACCGAAACGATTCCAATGCAAATTCGTCTGATTGGTCGACTTCGCTCTCCGTTTCGTTCAGTTCCCGCCATTCGCTCAATTGACTCCCGGCAGAGCGCCGTCGATCCCCGAGCCCCTCCTCGTCCGTCCGAACCGAAGAGCGAAGCGGGAGTGTTGGACGAGAAGCAGCGATCGTGTGCACAGACGACATGAAGCCGTCCACGGCGATCTTCACGTGGCTCCTCGTGAGCGGGATGGCGATGAGGTGGGTGGGCGGACGGCAACGAAAATCTGACCGCCTTCTTGCAGTTTCGCCCAAGACCCGGCCACGACGACTTCGTCGACTGTGACGCCCGGTGAGTCTCCCCTCCTCGTTCCTGCACACCGCTCGCTCTCGTTCAGAAGTGGCGGGCAATGAGACGACGCCGCACACCTCGCCCACGCCCACTCGCCCCATTCCGTCGACGAACGCCACTGAAACGACGGCGACCGCGTCGTCCAACTCCTCGCAGTCGACCCGCCCGCCCGCCTCGTCGCTCGCGCCCACGCCCGCCGGCGAGCAGAACGCGACGACGACCGTCCGCCCGCCGCCCGTGACAACGCCGACCACCCACCGCCCGCCGACCACCCACCATCCCGGGAATGCGACCACGGAGGCGCCCACCACTGAAGAGCCGACTGAGGAGCCCACGACCACGACGACGACCACCGAGAAGCCGACTGAAGCGCCCACTTCGCCCCCGACTGTTCCTCCGCCGCCGCCGACTGATCCGCCGACCGAGCAGCCGGTCGTCACGACGGAAGCGCCCGCCCCCACGACGACGACCAAGGCGGGCACTGCGGTAAGGCGGAGAAGAAAGCTCTTCTGACCTCCCCGCTTCTTGCAGGCGCCCGCGCCCTCGGCCGGAGAGGGCAGCGGAAAGTGAGTGGACGAATGAACGAAGCGGAATGACGGCCGGCGGATTTCAGGGCCCCGAACACGACGCTGATCATCGTGATCGTTGTGGCGTGCGTGGTCGTGCTGATCATCAGTTCGGTCATCTCCGTGACCTTCTTCTTCATCCACCGCTGCAATCGGCGGGCGGCGGCCGCCCAACGCAACCAGGCGGCGACCGTGCAGCGAGGTGAGTGGCCGAATGAAGGCGTCCGTCGATTGTCGCTCGTTCAGCCCCGCCCACGCGTGGTCGTCCGCTCATGCCGGTGCCCTCGCAGGCCGCCTTCGCCACCCACAAGCCGGATTTGCTGCGCGCCGACCAGTTCACGCACCGCGGCCCGCTCGTGATTCCGATCGACGAGAACGCGATGATCCCCGTGAGTTCTCCTCATCATCCGCGCACTCATCCACTTCGTCCAGAAGTCGCCCCTGCCCGAGGACCTGACCCCGCCGGCCGAGGGCGCGTTCGGCGCCAGCGGCTCGGACGAGGCCCCGCCGCCGCCCATCGTGTTCGACGACGCGCTGAACGAGGTCTACGACATCGGCTCGGAGGTCGAGAAGGTCACGAAGGACGGGAAGCCCGTGCCGCCCGCCAAGCCCCGCCCCAACAAGTCGAAGGAGCGCCAGCAGCAGCGCAAGGAGGGCAATCTGAAGGCCATTCGAGAGGACTGACGGCCCCCTTCGTTCCGCAATAAACCCTTCGATCGAACGAGAGTGTTGCTGCTTCTGACAAGTGGGAGGAAGAAAGGTTGTGGATGTCTGATGCTCGACTCCAGTGCTTGGCGCCATCACCTCCGCTCCATCGATAGAACAGGCCGCAATTAACGCGAAGGGCCGCTCAACCGAATGCTTTCTGTTGTCTTCGACTGATGCAAATCTCTTCGGTCTGCCTGAATTTGCATCGACGAGCACGAAAGAGGACGCGGAGCGCGAACCAAATTCAATCGGGCCTCAATCCTTCGGCGACAAGCGGCTGCTCCAGCGACCCCAGTGACCACCGACGAGTGCAGGATGTTGATCAAGGTGGGGGCGAAGAGAGCGGGTGATCACTCGTCGCTTCCAGGAGTACCGCATCCCGATGCCGCTGACCCTCGAGGAGTACCAACGCGGCCAACTGTTCTCCGTGTGCGAGGCGTCGAAGAACGAGACCGGCGGCGGCGAGGGCGTCGAGGTTCGTCTGCTCCCCCTACTCACCACCCACTCACCTCGTTGCAGATCGTGAAGCAGGAGCCGTTCACGTCCACCACCCTCCGGCCGGGCTACACGCTCACCGGCACGTACACGTACAAGATCTACCGCCTGCGCTCGAAGATCCCCTGGTTCTACCGCAAGCTGCTGCCCGAGACCGCCATGGTGTTACACGAGGAGGCGTACAACGCGTTCCCCTACTGCCAGACGACGATCACCAATCCCGGCTACATGGTGGGTTGATCGCCCTCTTCCTCCGCAATCCACTCGCCCGCTTGCAGAAGGACAACTTCCACATCGTCGTCAAATCGATGCACGTGGCCAACGACGCGGGCGGACTGGAGAACGCGCTGGAGGCGGACGCCGCCACGTTGGGGCAGCGCGAGGTCGTGCACCTCGACATTCTCGACTCGTCGATCCTGAAGCCGACGGCAAGTGCCCGTTCTTCTCCGCTCATCCTCCTTCTTCTCGCTTGTTGCAGGACGTCACGCCGCAAACGGACCCCCTCACCTTCGTGTCGGCGGCGAGCAAACGCGGCCCGCTGCGCGCCGGCTGGACGGGCAGCGGCGAGTTTCCCGTGATGTGCGCCTACAAGCTCGTCACCGCCCACTTCAAGTGGTTCGGGCTCCAGACGAAGGTCGAGAAGAACATTCACTCCAACTACCCGCGCCTGTTCGTCAAGTTCCACCGGTCGGTCACCGATTCTTCCTCTTCAACTCATCCCCCGCCTGATTGCAGCGAGCTGTGGTGCTGGCAGGACAAGTGGTTCGGCCTGACGCTCGAGAACATCCGCCAGCTGGAGGCCGAGACCGTCAACGTCCTCCGCAAGCAGCAGAGCCAAGGCGCCGTCCGCGGGATGGCCGCCGACGAGGCGCCCTGAAGCTCGCCCTTTGACCGCTAATAAACACTCCTTTCCACTCGGTCGATTGGGGAAGAAAAATCGCTGAAAATGAGGGTTGATTGACGGCTGATCGTGAGAAGCGGGCGAAAAAACGAACTGCCTTTGAGGTCATGGAAACGACGGTAAACTTCCGGCGGCAACCCGTGTGTCTTTTTTCTCCTTGGTTCTTGACGAAGATGCTTGTTTCCGAGCGGTCGATTGATGGGGATCGCTGGAGATCAATTTCCTGCCGAGTAAACGAGTGGATTTCGATGATCGGCCCGGGAATTCTGGTTTGCGGGACGAATTTCCGAGTGGCGGCGAGCGGCGGAGAGCGGGCGGCCGAAAATCGGCGTTCGAATTGGCGCCGGTCGCCTTCGCCGTTCCGCTCGGGTCCGTTGGGCCGATCGCCTCGCCGCCGCCGCCGCCGCCTTTCGTCTGCCTGCCTGCCTGCCGCCATTCCGCCGACTCGCCGCGTTTCGTCGGCCTCGCGCCCGCTTGCCGCTCGCTTGCCGGCCGGGCGGCCGCTTTCCCCCGCTGTTTTTCCCTTCGGTCTTTCCTTCGGACCGCCGTTCGCGTTCCCTCCGCTTTCCCAATCGATCGTGATCCTCCTTTTGCTTGCAGGTTCCCCAAATGACTCCGCTCGCGCGCGTGTTCCTCGCCGCCCTCGTGGTGCTCGGCGGAGTGGTCGGGGCGGACGTCCCGCCGCCGGCGGAAGGTGAGTGGGCCGAATTGCCATCATTTCTTCGACCGCCCGCTTGCAGACTCCTTCGACTCGTGCGCCGCCCACTACCGTTCGGACCAGTGCGTCTCGGCGGTCCTCCCGCTCCGCTCGGCCACCGGCGTCGAGTCCCGCCTCCGCTGCGTGATCGTGGACGACGGCCGCTCGAAGGAAGTGCGCATCACGACCGTCGTGCAGAACGCCCTCCAACTTCCCACCGAGCCGACGAACGGCGATTCCACGATCGGCTACCAGTGAGTTCTTTTCCGCTTCCCTCCACTCACCCGTCCGCCCTTTGCAGGATCACCGACCTCCCGCAGTTGGCCGCCCTCGTGAACGAGTCGGCCTCCTGCAGCCAAACGCTGAACATCACGTGGGATCGGAGCATCACCGGCGGCCAGTTCATCGGCCAGGCGGCGAACGGCCACGTGCACACCTTCCGCTTCGAGAAACACTACGGTGAGTGCCACGGATTCGGGCGAAGGCGGGCGGAAGTCATGGGAGGAGTGGGGCACTCGGCGGGCGGAACCACCGCAATCCTTCTGCTTCTCTCTGATGTATCCGCTTTCAGGCACCCAACTCGTGGACCTGGCGTCCATCAACCTGACCGGCCTCGTCCATCTGATCAACGTCTCCAACGAGGTCATCCGCGAGCTGCAACTCTCCGAGTTGCGCTGCGTGAAGCTCGAGCCGCGCAACACGAACTGCACCGACGCGCCGACCGTCCCGCCGCCCGCCGGCGACCGCTCGGAGTTCGCGGGCTTCAAGAGCAAGGGATTCGTCCGCCTGCGCACCCCGAAGTCCCTCACCGTCGCCTTCAACGCCACGCGCACGGACGGCAAGCGAGTGGTCAAGTGGTGGGCGTACGTGCGGACGCCCGAAGACAACCGGCGGTTCGCCAAGGTGCTCACAATCGGCGAGTGAGTCCCCCGCCTTCCACCGACCATCCGAATGACCGCCCGCTGCTTTCAGCTTCGAGATCTCGACCGGCAATCGCGGGCACACGATTCGCGTGGCCAGCGAGAAGACGGGCGCCCGCGAAGGCGAGTGATCTCCTTAATCCTCCCTCCAATTCCTTCTTCTCCTTGCAGACTTCACGGTCGACCCGGCCGACGTCCGCCTCCACCTGGTGAGCGTCAAAGAGGTGCCGGCTTCCGGCAACAAGACCGCCGAACTCCGCGTCCGCGTGGACGACCAAGAGCGCCCGATCGCCTGGCAGTCGCTGGACAACGCGAACATTTCGCTCCACACGCGACCGGCGGCCGACCAAGCGGCCTTCCGCGGCTGTTTCATGGGTGAGTGGTCGAAGGGAGGAGGACACACTCGAGGGTTCTCTGCTGCAGGCATCGGCTTCGCGTACGCGACCGGCAACTCGACGGAAGTGAGCGCCCGTTCGGGCAACGCGATCAAGCAGCTCGAAGACAAGCCGGCCGTCCACGGCGACGTCCTGCAGGAGATCGGCGGCGACATGTTCGCGGCGTGCGGCCTCGCCGATTCGACGTTGTGGCTGGACGGCAGCTCGCCGCTGGGTGTGGTCGCCGAGTACCGGCCGGACGGACATTGTGAGTCCTTCTTCATCCTTCCAATCATCCCATCCTCCTCCTTTCAGCCTTCTTCTTCTACGTGACCCTCACGTGCGCCGGCCTGTTCGTGCTCGCCGTCATCGGCCTGATCATCGTCCTCGTCCTCCTGCACCGCAACAAGAAGGAGCGCACTCGTCTGGAGTCGGAGACCCAAACCGCCGTCCTCGTGGACGAACAACCGAGTCCCTGAGGACTTCACGCACAACCCATCAGTCATACCTCTCGTTAGTTCACGCACCCACCTGCTTTCCTTTGGTTTCTTCCTTTGATACCTCCTCGTAGATGGTCTCATTCCATTCTTTTGTTCTCTCTCCCTTTTTCCTTTCTCTTAATCCACGCACGCACTTTCGTAATTTAATGTAAATAAGAAGCCACCGCAAACTCCTTTTTTCCCACGATCTGCATAGGAGGACGTAAAGAATAAAGAAATTCGTGAGACGAGTGTCGGCTTCTGTGCGGTTGGAAGAGAATCAATTGGAGGTGCGGAGGATTGGAGGCCCCCGTCGAGGAGAGGAACAGGGATTTCGATGAAAGCGGAAAAGAAGGTGCTCTCTTTTCTCCGTAAACTGCTCAACAGCGGAATCGGTCGGTAAGAGGGCGAGCCGATTGAACGGCTGCATGTTCTGGAAACAAGTTGTCGTTTGCCTTTGTGGACGGGAAACAGCGCAAGGCAGATTCCGCATTGTCCACTGCAATACGACCGACCATCTGCCGATCGTGATCAAGAAGGATCGACACGAAGCGGATTCGAGTGGACTACGAAATGTTTATTCTTGAATTGTCGGACGAGGTCTAGTCTACGGAAATGAACGGGCGAGTAGTGTGCACACGGCGGATATTTGCGGAGAAGAATCGACTACTCACTACTTGGAGAAAAGAAAGAAGGAGGAAGGCTGTACAAGTACAAGTGTGCGAAAAATAAGTGGGTTGATTGGGAAGAATTCGGGGAGCTTCTCGTCGCGCTCAGTCCATGCTCGGGATGGCGTCCAGGCGAACGCGCACGCTGCCGTCGACGGCGGCGCTCTGCAGGAGTTGGTCGACGGTGAAGCCGCGGAAGGAGTCCGTGAACGAGTCTGCAAGCAAGGAGGACGAGGAAATCAACGGAAAGAAGGTGGGACTCACCAATGCGATGCACGTCCTGTCCGTTCCCGTCCACCAGCGTCTGAACGAACGCCATGTCCATCGGGGGGTCCTCTTTGAAGGAGCAGATGAACGGCGCGTCCGGATGCAGGGCGGGCACCAACTCCACGTGGAGCACCTTTCCGTCGGGCAGGCGCCACTCCTGCTCGGGGGCGATGCGGCGGCGGAAGGCCAGCGAGTGGTCCGAGTGCTTGATGTGCCGCAGTAGGCCGCTCAATCCCTTCGATTCGAACACGAAACTCCAGTCCGGCTGAAAGCGGATGGGTTGAATCGATCGTCCCGTTCGTCCACTCACCTCAACGACCGCGCGCGGCTCACGACGCTGCTGGAGGCTCGTGAACATCGAGCGGAGGGCGTCCACCGGGTAGACGGATTGCTGAAAGCAAGAGGCGGCAATGAATGTGCGAAAGAAGGAGACGAACCGTTCCCGAAGCGCTCGGCTGCGGCTGCTCCGCTTGGCCCACGTGCTCGAAGGACGAGCGGCGGCTCTCCGCGTCCATGGCGGCCGGAGCGGACGGCTCGACCGCCGGGGCGACGGGCGGAATTTCGGCCATCTCCTCGTCGCGAGTCAACTGATCGAATTGGCGCTGAAGGTCGGCCTCGTCTGCGTCGATCGTGATGATCTCCTCGAGCACCTCCACGCGTTCGGCGGCCGGCGGAGCGGGCGCGGCGGCCTCCGGCTGCACGTTGTGGCGGGGCGGGACCTGAACGACGAGCGGAAATCAACAAATCGAACCGAAAGGAAGCTCACCGGCGGCGGAGCGGTCGGCTGCGTGTCGCGGGCGGCCGGCGGATTGGGCGGCATCGTTTGGTAGTGCTCCAGGAGCGAGGTGAGCGTCTCGCGGATGCGCTCGCAGTTCGTCTCGCCGGTGGAGGCGGCCACTTGGCGGGCGACCGTGTCGAACACCTCGGCCGCGTTCCCCGCGTGCTGCTGCGCGTTGGCCAGCAGGCCGTTCAGCCGCTCGCGCAGCGCCTCCAGCGATTCGCGCGTCTGCTGCGGATTGCCGAGCGTCTGGAACGTTTGGTAGGCGGAGTAGTTGCGGAGGATCTCCGTTCCGCAGTAGAGGGCCGTGTTCAGGCTCGACTGCACGACGCGCTGGATCGCCTCCTGCAGCGTGCCGGCCGGCCGCTGGGCCGTCGTGCGCGAGCGGGCGGCGCGCGGCGGCGGGCGCGCGTTCGGACGGGGCGAGCGGAACTCGTGGGCCGGCGGCGGCGTCGGCTCCTCCGCGTCGTCCTCGGCGAGGTCGATGAGCGGCTGCTCGGCGCCCTCGAGCACCTCCGTGCGCGCGCTCAGGATCTCCGGCTCAAACGTGAGCGTCCAGCGCTTCCAGCCGCCCACCGGCAGCGCGCTCTTGAAGACGCTCGTCGGCTGGTCGCGCGGGTCGCCGCTCACGTCTAAATCGATCGAAATAAAACAAGTGGAAGGAGGAAAACGAACCGAATTCGACCGTCGAGTCGCCCTCCAGACGGAAGCGAATGTTCACCCAAATCACGTGAGTGGTGGGCTCCACGCGGGTGTGCAGAACGAAGCCGTCGGCCTCCTTCGCGATGCTCAGTTTGATCGAAATCCCGTCCGCGAACGGGCCGAAGCGCTGCGCGAAGTTGAGGGCGGACAGCTGCGAGAGGACGTCGAAGTTCTCGACGATCCACTGCAGCTGCTTCTTGCCGTCCATCTCGCACTTGTGGATCTGAACGGACGAGATGAGTGGAGGGATCGGAAGACGGGAACGAACCACCGTCTTCACGCTTTGGACGCCCGTCGATTGGGTCGACGCACTCGAGTTCTGGCGCTCCATTTCGATTCTTCTGAACACGGGAAATTAGACGGCGGGGAGCGGTGAAATGCGAGCGAAATCACGAGGAATGAGCGCGACGACGCGGCGGGCGGGCGGAACGTCGAGAAGCCGCCGGCCGCTTCTTTCGTGCGTTCGGCGGCTGAAAAACACGTCGCCCAATCGCAATTGACGAAATCCAGCCGGCCGTCCGTCCAACGGAGCGGCGGCTTGTGGCGTGAGCGGCGGCGGGTTCCGCTCGTGAATTTCGCAAAGTTTCGCAAACGGCGGCGAGCTCATGTGAGCGGCGGAGTGCGCACAGCGTCCAGCGAGCACCATTGATTCGTGCGCGTGTGGACGAAGTTTCTTTTGATGACTGGAGGAAGTAATAGTTTTGCGGCGATCGCACTCGGATTGCTTTCGGCGTTTGACAGTGAAGCTGCAGATGCCGGGGAGGAAACAACGTTCACATCAACAACAAAATTCACTCGTTTTTCTCGAAATATTGTCAGCTAACAATAAGTAATTTACAGACTGGAATCGAGGCTTTCGTTCAAGTTCGAACAAAAATTCGTCCAATAACCTATTTCGCTCGTTGTTCACTGTTCTGATTACCCTGCTGCAAACCCGAGAGTAATCGCTTCGTATTTCCGTCTTTTGTTGCCCGAACGGGCGGAAGTCGTTGGAAAGCGAAGTGCCTACACTCGCCCGACCACTCTGCCCGCTCGCCGCTCGTCTTCCCGCGTGTTTCCAAGGGGAATAGGCCGGCGGACGAGAGGAGCGGGCAGAAAGATCGACGCGAATTCGAAGCAACCAACAGCGAAAAGAGGACCCGAAAGTGTCGCCTATAAAAGCCGGCCAACCCACAAGAAACATCCGAATTCTCCCCCTTCGTTTGATGCGACTCTTCGGCGAGTGTCCGGACAAGAAGACGACGACGATGGGCAAATTCGACGGAAAAGTGGTGATCGTGACCGTTCGTTCCCCCTTCCTCCTTCCTCCCTCTTCCATCCATCGCTTCAGGGTTCTTCGAGTGGAATGGGGGCGGCGATCGCGTTGGCTTTCGCCAAAGAGGGCGCCTCGTTGATGTTGCACGGCCGCAACGAAAAGGGCGTCCAAACGACCATCGATTCCATCCACAAGTCGAAGGCGGCCAACGCACAGGTGGACTTCGTGCTCGGCCCGCTCGAAAGCGAGAAGACGCTCAAGGAGTTGGTGAAGAAGACGGTCGACCGCTTCAAACGAATCGACGTCCTCGTCAATGCCGCCGGGGTGGCGTCGAAGCCGGACGTCCCGTTCGACTCGATGGAGAATTTCAAGTTCGTCATGGACGTCAACTGCCGAGCGTTCGTTTCGTTCACTCCCTTGACTTGAAACTCGCTTCTCGATTGCAGTCCAACCCAACTGTCCCTCCTGTGCGTCCCGCACCTGCAGAAGACCAAGGGGCAGATCATAAACATTTCTTCCATCGCTTCGACTATTCCAGTGAGTAGGCGGAACAGAAAGATTTGACGGCCGTGGATTGCAGGCAACAATCATGCCCTTCTACTCGATGACCAAGGCCGCCCTCGAAATGTTCACAAAGAACTACGCGATCATTCTCGCGCCCAAAGGAATTCGCGTGAATTGTCTTGTGTTCGTTCTTCCCCTCGTCCATCCCGTTTGAAACCGAAATTGCAGGCCGGGAGTCGTCCGCACCGGCTTCCAAGAGGTGATGTTGGCCGGCAAGGACGTCGAGAAGATGGTGGGCGACAACCAACGTGCATTGATCCGATTTTTCTTGCTGCAGATCCAAGGAATGGACGCCGCAATCCCGGTGGGCCGCGTGGGCACTCCGCAGGACATGGCCGACGCGATCCTCTACATCGCGAACGCGCCCTTCATGACCGGCACCTGTCTGCTGCTGGACGGCGGATTCACGCTCAAGCACTGATTGCAATAAGGGAATAAACAATTGAAATGAGGGAATTAGAGGAAATGTGACGTCAATTCGTTTTTTCTCCTCATTGCTGCTTGCCGACAGCCGCAACTTTCTGCCTGTTCAAATCTCTTTCCGCCCACGTCCAGTGCGGCCACAGTCAAAACGTTCGTTGAAAGCAATAAAACAGGCAGCACACCCGCCCGCACTTGATCTTTTCACCTTCTCGTCATTTCCCCGTTATGCGGATGAACTCAGCGGTCATAAACGACTTGTCCGTTAAGGCGAACAGTTAGCCGAGTGACGCGCGAAGACGGAACGGTGAATCACGAACGGGCAAAAAGGAGTTGAGTGCGCAGAACCGCGCCCATCATTCACGTTCGTTGTCCGCAAGTTTGGACACAAAAGCGGACGTCGGTGGACAATCAAACGCGTTGATGATAGTCGTTGCAATGTTTCTTTTCGGTTTTATTGTCCATACGATCCCGATTCCGCTTTTTATTGAATGCGGACTGTTGCTCTTAACCGACCACAACACACCGCTCGTTCATTCGGTTGTTGGAGGACTGTTTGGCCTCTCCTGCGATCACCTCTTTTTTACTCCAAACTCTCAAATTGCTTTAGGGTTTCCAACACGCTCGACCGGCAGCTATGGCTGCGAGCGGCGACCTGAACTACTGCTGTTCGACTCATGTGCACAGACTCGCTTTTGTCATTGGTAAGATCTTAGGGCTTTGTGCGCTCTATCGTCGCGTTTGGAGGCATTGTGACGATCATCGTGAATGTCCTGCCTGCTATCGGAACTTTCATGACGGGAGCATTTTGGCTGTAAGTGAGGAAGTGGATCCTTAGTTACGCGGCTTTCAGGTACGCGGGCGCGTTCTTTTCGATCATCAGCGCCGTCTGCCTGCTCATCGGCAATCGAAAGGAACTGACCATCTTTTATTGGCCGTAAGTCAACGCGTTTTCATTCTTCCACTGATTCCTTGATTGCAGCTACCTGATCATTCAAGTAAGTAAAGGAACTGAAGACATCTGCTTGAATCATAAACCGACAGACGCTGTTCACAGTCGTTTACCTTTTCACGGTCGTGTGGTTGTTTGCATTGGCAGGCATTTCTTTTAGTGCGGCCGATTCGGTCGACGACGTGAGTCGAAGAAAGCATGCGATCTGCTTGAAATGTTTGCGTTTAGATCAACGTTGACACTGATACTGCCGCTGCTCAGAGGGCCGCAAGAATACTCGGCATTTTCAGCATTGTTTTCGGTTTGATCTACTTGGTGATCGCCATCGGTCAAATCGGTAACAAAAATCAAAGGCTCTATCGTAAGGCTGCTTTCAGTGTTTCTGGTCATCGTCTGGCGTGACTACTGGTAGGTTCTTTCAGCAACGGTACGCCATTTCATCTCGGCTGCTCGTAGGTACGTCCGCGATGAGTGCTGCCTTTCGGTCGTTTACCGTGGCACCCCACCGACCGCGACCGTCGTCACCCAGCCGGCGCCCCCCACCGTCGTCACCTCGTACCCGACCCACGCGCCTGCGCCCATGTACCCACAAGTGGTTGTCGTCGATCCGCATCATCATCAATAAGCAACGAGCTTCGTTCCACAAATGATTGCTTCGTTTTAGCCACCACGGGCAAGAACTGCGTGAAATGGCAACAGATCTAGTCATTGATGCTTTTTCAGCCATCACTATTGAGTGAGGATGATGCCAGAAATCCCTCTTCAACACGCGCGTTTCAGTCAAATCGGAGCGTTCTGATGCAAACCTTTTTCTTCGTGAATAAAGTTCTTTTGTTTGTTAACAAATCAAACGGTAGACAACCAGAGCCGGTTGATGTAAACGCGCGTAGAACGTCCACTTTTCAAGAACTAAACGCTAAAACTCTTTCCTCTTTTGGCCGCCGTTGTTGTCATGACGCCCGAGCGGCCGAGCGGCGAACGGCGGCCGGCAGGTGGAAATCCGCCGCGTGCTCGTGAGAAACCCCTGGAAATCATGGCGCCTCCGGCGGCGGCCAAGGTCGCCATGGATTCAATCGTTCTCGACTGCTCCAGCATGCGGCCAATTCTCAACTGGGTCGACAAGGTCATCACGGACGACGAGGAGATCGGCGATGGAAAGTGAGTTCTTTCGCTCAATTTTGGACAGGTTGCTGCTGTAAATATTTGCGCGAATTTTCTTGACCACGTGCGTTATCGACCGTGACCAAAAGCTACCTGCCCGCTCATAAACGAGGCATACAATCGAATAGAATGCCGTTTTTTCCAGTTTGCTGTTGTCAGGGAGCAATAGAAGCGGAGAGATTGATCGGGAGTCAAAACACGAATTGCCTTTCGCCTCGCAAAAACCATTTTGCTTTTCGGCAGACAACCTCCAGAAGGGACGTTGTAGCAGCCGAAAACAAACGCAATCGTTCGTCGCTTTTTGGTCAAAAATTTCGTTGTTGGTTACGCACTGCCAATTTACTTTCTCGTCGTTCTTGAGGTTTGCAAGGCGGGTGAGACATTTCTTGTGAGTGACCGAAGACAGCGGACATGAATCCGGCTCAAGTGCGTCAAAAAAAATCCGGCCGATGGGTCGAGCGTGCGAGCGTAAGGCGGCGGACGGCCACCGGCCACGCGGATGCCTGTGCGTAGGACTACGAGCCCACGGAAACCGCGCATAAGAGGTCCCGTAATAGTGGTCATTACATTCGACTCTGAATTCAGTAACAGGAGTTCGCATCTCCCCAAGGCCTTAGTTTTTTGCCTAAAGATGTCAACGATGACGGAGTTTATTGGCGCTGCACTTAATCTCAAGAACGAATTGATCAAAGAAGACGAACGAACAATGAAGAGTCACAAATGGTTGTTGAGAGGATTGCTGGTGTTTGGTGGTGGTGGAAAGAATGAAGTGTGTGTAGAGAACGAAGGTACAAGGGTGGAATGCACGTGTTCAATGGTGGGCGGGGCTGTTCGCGAAGAGGGCGGTTGTCGCGTCGTTGCTGCGGGGATTCCGAGTGGGCGGGCGGACGGCGAGGGGCAACGGCGGGCGTGTGGGCGGGCGGCGATCACCCAAAGCGGAGGAAGTTCGGCTTGCGGTTCTCGCGCTCGAATGCGTCCTCGGCGGCGGTGGATCGGCCGAAGCGCAGGAAGTTGTTGTTCGGGTCGGCGCGCTTCCCGAATCGCAGGAAATTCGGCTCGCGGCCGGTCAGCTGGAAGTCGTCGGCGCCCGACGCCGCCCGCTTGCCGAACCGCAAGAAGTTCGGGTCGGCGCCCGACTTGCCTGCAAGCGGAGGATTGTTTCATTCGACCGAATGGATTGAATGGAGCCCTCCCGTCGAACGAAAAGACTCACGCTTAAAAGCGCGCGTACCGCCGAAGTATTGGCCGAGCATTTCCTGGTCGCTGATCGGAAGCGACAGGTAGAAATCGGAGAGGGCCCGGGTGTTGCCCTCGGCCGCTGCACACGTCTGCAATCACAAGAGTGAGCAAGAGAGATTGATGGAGTCGCCGCTCACCTGCAGGACCAAAACGATGGCCACGATCAACGCCGAAGCGACCGTTTTCGTCGCCGTCATCCTGTTGGCACAGTAAAGTCCCTTCCGAGGGCGCCCATCCCAGTTTTATACCCGCCCGCCTAATCCAATTCGATGCGGAGATCGCCGATGAATGCGCGGGGCTTCCGACCGGCCGGGCGCCAGCTGGGCTCTCGCCCGCTTTCGTCACGAATCCCGCACGAAAAGCAGCAGCTGCACGCCGCCGCCGGTCGCAATTCGCTCATGAATGCCGGCCGGATCGTCGCGAATTCGTAGGCTTCTTTCTTGCTGCGCCCTGAATGGTCGCCCTTTTGGCGGGCGGAAGTGCCCGGCGGTCTGCTGCACGACCCCCACGTCACTCGGCCCTACGAATTCCGGGACTTCTGACCGGCGGGTGGGCGGCCGAGTGGGGGAGGCGCGGGAATATCGGCGGATTGCAACAAATTCGGACAGAATTTCGCAAAGAACGCGCGAATCCCCGCCGATCTTCGAACATTTCGGCCGTCTGGAAGCGAAAACAGCCGAGAAATCCGCTTGTTTTCCACGCGTTCGTGCACAAACAGACAGCCGAGAATAAACACAAAGAAAGAAATGGAAATTCGTGACGTAAACGAGCATCAACAACCACCGTTCGTTGCAGCTGCAAGATCGGCATCTACGACATCGCCTTCAAGCCGGACGGCTCCCAACTGCTCGTTGCGGCGGACAACCGAGTGCTCGTCTACGACCCGAACGATGGAACGCTCGTTACTTCGCTCAAAGGTTCTCCTTTGCATCAGGCAGCTCAATGCAATAGAGAGCGGTCGTTCAGGACACAAAGACCTCGTCTACTCGGTGGCGTTCGCCTACAACGGCGAGCGGTTCGCTTCGGGCTCGCTGGACAAGACGGTGATCGTTTGGAGTGATCAACACGAAGGGCTCCTCAAATACACGTGCGTTACATTGAATTGAGCGGTTAATTAAAAGAATGTTTGTTCAGACACGCCGACCCCGTCCAATGCCTCGCGTTCAGCCCGACCGCGATGATCCTCCTCAGCTGCTCGATGAGCGACTTCGGTTCGTTCCTCTCGATCTCGGCGTCCTTTATCCATTTGTCGTGGAGGAATCTGGGGACAGAGCGAGAAGAACGTGAGCAAACAGAAGGTGAACAGCCGGTGCACGTGTTGCGCGTGGAGCAACGACGGTTCCTTCTACGTGATCGGCATGTGGGACGGAAGTGTGTCGATTCGGTCGATTGCGAGTGCTTCCGTAAGCTCCTCTCTTCCTCTCCGTTCATTCTTTCGTGCAGACGGCCGAAGAAACGAGTCGCTTCGAGCGGCCGGGCGGCGAGCCCGTGTGGGGGTTGAGTTTCGCCCAACCGAAGCTGGCGAACGCGCCCGAGACGCTCGCCGTGATCGATTGGAACCAGTCGGTCGGTTTCTACACGTTCGACGATGTTGGAAGGGCGGTCAGTCAATGAAGGCTTCATAGATCATTCCCTTTGTAGACCCACCGATCGGACAAGCAGCTCAACTACGACCCGACGCTAATCGAGTGCCTGAGTGGCGGCCAGTTTCTGCTGCTGGGCGGCTCGAACAAGCAGCTCACCATTCACACGCGTGACGGTAACGAGCTGGGCGTCCTCGCGCAAGCCGACTCGTGGATTTGGGCCGCAAAGTCCCGTCCGAATCAGGCGGCGAACAACGTGACCGGTAGGCGGCCACTCGCTTCTTTCTGCTTACTTCTTCCATTCTTCTAGTGGCCATAGCGTGCGTGGACGGGACACTTGCGTGCTACCAGCTGATGTTCAGCACCGTCCACTCGCTGCACAAGGACATCTACGCCTATCGGGACATGTTGACGGACGTCGTCGTCCAACACTTGGGTCGGCAGCGGAGCATTCGGATTCGATGCAACAACCTCGTACGGAAGGTCGCCGTCTACCACAATCGACTGGCCGTAAGCAACAAAAATAGAAGGAGAAGGCGAAAGTTCGTTGCAGATCCAACTCTCGGACAAGATCCTCATCTACCGGCAGGCGTCCGGCGAGAAGGAGGGCGAGCAGGTCGAGTACAAGCTGATGGATCGAATCAATCAGAATCTGGAGTGCTCACTTCTCGTTCGTCTCTTTTCACTTTTATTCCCCATCGTTCTTTTAGGTGGTCACATCGCATCACGTGATCCTCTGCCAGGACCGCCGTCTGCAATGTTTGGACCACAAGGGCCAAAAGCAGCGCGAGTGGACCACCGAGACGGTCATTCGCTACATCAAAGTGATCGGCGGGCCGCCCGGTCGAGAGGCGATCCTGTTGGGACTGCGGAACGGAGTCGTGAGTCCCCGGTAGAGCAGAGAAGTGATTATTTGTTCGTTCGGCTGTAGGTGAACAAAATCTTCGTGGACAATCCGTTCCCGGTGGAGGTGATCCGACTGAAGAATGCGATCCGCTGCCTGGACGTCTCGCTGTCGAAGCGGAAGTTGGCGACCGTCGATGAGAATAACGTGTGCATGATCTTCGACACGATCACCAAAGAACTCCTCTCTCAAGTGCTCTCAATCTTCTCTTTTGAATGATCACTCAATTGCTTAAAGGAACCGAACGCGAGCAGTGTGGCGTTCAATTTGGAGAACGAAGAACTTCTCTGCTTCTCGGGACAACACTCGCTCTTCGTCAAGGTGCTGTTCTCTTCCTTTTCCCTTCTCTTAGGTCTTCTTCTCGTTGCAGTCCCGAAATTTCGTCCCCTACCAGCAGCACATCGACGTAAGCCCTTCTCTCCCCCCATTCCTTCTCACAACAAACTTGAAGGGCTTCGTCGTGGGGTTCACGGGCCGCCGGTTCCACTGCCTGCACGCCTACTCGATGACCACCAACGAGCTGCCGCTCACGAGCCAACTGCTGCAATATTTGGACGTGAAGGCGTACAGGCGAGTTCCCTCCGCTGTTCGAGTGATCCCCTCGTGTTTGCAGTGATGCCTACGAGTTGGCCTCGTTGGGAGTGACCGAGAAGGATTGGAAGGTGTTGGGGTTGGAGGCACTCGAGAACATGGAGTTCCAAGTGGCCAAGAAGTCCTTCCATCGGATCAAAGACTGCCGTTCGTTGCTGTTGATCAACGAGGTCGAGGTGCTCACCCACTCCTCCCTTTCTCCCCCTCAACTCTTCCGCTTGTTTGAGGACATGGCCGCGTGCGGGAAGCCGCAGGACGTCATCCGGGCGTTCATCTACGCGTACAGCAAACGCTTCCGCGAGGCGTCCCACCTGCTGCAGAATGCGGGCGCCGAGAACACGGCGCTCGAGATGTTCGCCGACCTCCGGATGTTCGACCAGGCACAAGTGAGCTCTCCGCTCTCTTCCTCTCCTACTGGAGTGTTCAGGACTTCCTTGCGGACGCCTCCGAAGAGACCCAAAAGTCGCTTCTTCGCCGCAAAGCCGAGTGGGCGTCGAATGCGAACGATTTGGTGCTTGCGGCCGAAATGTTGATGGCTTCGGGCGACTATGACAAGGCGATCAAAATCATGATCAACAACGATTGGATCGACAAGTCCGTCCCATCCTTTCATTCATGCCCTTCTTCGTTCGTTCAGGATCCTCCAATTGGCCACTCGCCTCGACCGTTCCGATTCGAACTTGATCCGCGAGATCGGCGCCTACTTGGCGAACAAAGGCGAGTTCACGGTGGCGGCCAACCTCTACACACAAATCGGGGACATCCGCTCGATCGCCCTCATGCACGCGAATGCCGAGCATTGGGAGGATGTTCGTGGTTGACGGCCAACAATCTGAATTCATTCGATTCGCTGCAGGCGTTTGCAATTGTGGAGCGCCATCAAACGCTCGCTCCGGACGTGTACCTCCCGTACGCTCGCTGGTTGTCCGAAAAGGACATGTTCGACGAAGCGCAAATCGGTTCGTTCTTGTCGTTCTTTCGTTCATCCCATCGGTTTGAAGCCTACGGGAAGGCGGGCTACGACAACGAAGCCTTCGACGTGCTCCAGCAGCTGGCCGAGAAGGCGGTGCTCGAGAGTCGTTTCCTTGATGCTTCGTACTACTTTCGGGTGATGGCCCGCACCTATTTGGCGCGCGTCTACGCGCAGGAGTCCGAGAAGTCGGTGAAGAAGCGGATTGCGGAGGCGATCGAGAAGGCGGACGCCTACTACGCCTACGACTCGATCTTCCGCTACGTGGTGAGTTATCTACGGAAGATGCACTCAAACATTCCTTGTCAGATGGAGCCGTTTACCGAGAAGGCGGTGGACGTCCTTTTCAACACGGCCCGTTTCTTAGCGCTGAAGCCCCGCATTGAGGGCATTTCCCAAGTGTTCGTCCCCTCTCATCCTTCTTCTTTTCATGCTTGCTCGCAGGAACGTTCTCTACACGCTGGCCAAACTGAGCAAAGCTTCGAACAACTTCAAGACCACGCGCGAAGCCCTCACGCAACTCCGCAAGTACCGAATTCCTCCGAAATTCCAGTCCGAAGTGGACATCTCGAGCCTGGAGGTGCGCGCGAAGCCCTACTCCGACGTGGACGAGTTCCTGCCCGTTTGCTACAGGCAAGAACGAGAGGGGAAGCAGGTAATGAGTGGAGGCCTTGCAGCTGCGGGACCACGAACCCGATCCTCGGCAGTCACTCGTGTGTGCACTGCAACGCCGAATTCATCTACTCGTTCCTTTCGTTTGGTTCGTGCTACAACCACTAATTCGATTGAATCTTCTTGTTCAGACGTCCTCCCGATCGTCGAGTTCTCGCTGGACGGCGACCTCACGGACGAGGAGGCGGCCGAAGCGGTGAAGGCGGAGCCGCCGATGGGCGGCGAGCCCCTCACGGCGGCCGTCTTGTTGAGCGAACACCGCGTACTTTTGCCTTCTCCGTCCTTGCGTTCATCCTTGGGTTGCAGAACCGCGACAAGCAGGGCCTGCTGGTGTTGGACCGGGAGGCGCTCACCGGCCTCGAAGCGGGCCACGTGTTCGTGTGCCGCCCGTGCGACGCGCTGCCCACTCGCTTCTTCTTGAAGGTGATCGCCGAGATCGCTGTCGTCCAATGCGAGCATTGCTGTCGAGTGAGTAGAGCAAAAGGGCAGGGAGAAGAAAGACGTGAGTGTTCGTTGCAGTTCTTCAACGCCGACGACTTTCAAATGGCCGTCCTGCAGAGCGGCCAGTGCCCCGTTTGTCGCACGAAAATCCAACTCTACGACGCCGGGCGGGAGGCGTACGAGGACGACTTTGGGGATTGATCGAATCGATTGATCGATTGATTGCATTCGATTCGAATGAACGGACGGGAACGTTTATTGAGGACCAGTGGCGAGAACAAAAAGGAAAGAAACAATTGAGAAATGAAGGGTGATGCGAGAAATAAAAGAAAGGAGTGAAAAAGATGGTTGGATGAGTGATTAGATGGTGGCCGATTAGTGAACGGAACACACCCGAAGGAGCGAAGAGAACGGGGATCAAGTACACAGCAGGGAGCTCAGAAGCAGACGCGGAACCCGCCGGCCGGCAGGAGGCCCAGCCGCTCGAGGAGGCCGAAGCGGAACGTGAGGCACTTGCCGAACAAGAAGCGGCTCTCCTCCAGCTTCTTGGCCGCCTGCTCCTGCGCATCGAGCAGTTGCTGCAAGCAGGAGACGAATCATCGAAGATGCGGAAAGGGGAACGAACCTCGTATTGTTTGATCTTCGACTGCAACTCGTCCACTTGGTGCTGGAGGTCGTTCTGCTGCATGCGGGGCTGAAATCCAAGGGGATCAAGCGAGGAGCGGGTAGGAGAAGAAGACGAACCAGGATCCCGAACTGGACGACGAAGTAGCCGACGATCGCTGCAATCTCAAGATCATTTCGTTCGATCGAGAGCGAAACAAACCGAAGAACAGGACGCCCGCCGCAATCCGAACGTTCGAGTTCGCGAAGAGGCGCCCCAAACGGTCGGCGGCCGTCTGGAAGTGGGCGGACAGCTGGGCGGCGATCTCCGCCTGCAATTCAGCCGTGAGAGGAGCGAATGAATGGAAGAACGGAGAACTCACGTGTCCGCCGCTCTCGTCCATCGCCTGGCTGATCGACTGGTCGCCGATGGCCGGCGGGTGGATTTCGGCGTCGCCCTCGCCGCCGCCCGCCGCCTCGTCGGTCGGCTCCTCCGCCGTTTCGGTCGGCCGATCGCCCGCTTCTTCTTCGACCTTCGGCTCCGCTTTCGGCGCGTCGGTCTCCGCCTCTTCGTGGGGCGATTCGAGGGTCGCGTCCTTCTCGTTGTCGCCCGCATCTTCTTCCTTCGGCTCTTCGGATTTCGGCGGGAGCTCGGCGGTCGGCTCGGCGGCCGCCTCATCGGTCCTCTCGAGCTTCTCGAACTCGCTGCTCGCCGACGACGAGGAGTCCGATTGGTAGCCGGAGAGCCGAACCGAGGAGGAGGTGAGGAGCGAGTAGAATCGAGTCAAATTCACGTCCATCGTGCCCGATTTTCCGTCGGTCATTGCGGAGAGCGGTGGGCAGAAGACGGCCGGCTGAAAGCAAAACATGAGCGAATGCGGAGATCGAACGAAAACAAGCGCGATCGGCGGCCGGGCGGACCGGCAGGCGGACAGTCGGACGGGTGAACGGGCGTACAGCAAGAAGCGACGGAGAGAGCGAGCGGGAAGCGAAAGGAAACGAGAAGGCGGCCGCGGCCTGCGAAAAGGCGGGCGGGCGTCTCGCCGACGCGTTTCGCAATTCGGCGGCAAGTCGACTCGTCTTTTCGCCCGCACTTGCAAACAAGCACGTCATCCTTCGAACAGTAGGCGGTTGTATGTTGCTCTCCGGCAAACCGATCGCATTTCGCAAGCCACATCACTAATGACTCTGACTGCCGTCATGCGAGCAGGTGTGAAAGCGAAGGAATGAGTAACAAGGAGGTGAAGGTGCGCTTCCTCGCTTCTCGGCTGTTTGTTCAACGGAACGGCCACCTCTCGCCGATTTCCCAATTAAGGCACATTGAGGCGACCGGTTTTGTCGCCGGTTCGTGCCCAAAACAATCGAAAGCGGAGCGAATTTGGAAGGAAGCCGGCGGCGAACACCCGAGCGGGGCGGGCGGCCGGGGCGGCTGCTCAAACACGAACGGCGGCAAGGCGAGAGGGCGCGGGGGTCGCGGAGGTCGGCCGGATGTTCAAAAGCAGGGGGAACGCAGGGAAAACGAACAACAAATCGATCTCCATTCCGCTCGTTCTCGTTCGTTTGCATCCGCAAGGGAACAAGCGAGAATTGAGTCCACCGGTTGCTGCAAATGCACGCGTGGCTGCCCGCTTTCTTCTCCGGTTTGGTCCTCGCTGTGGTCCGTGGAGAACGCAACGTCCACTTGTGCGGCTCACCGCCCTTTGTTGTCTACTCACTCGATCGTAAGCAGAACATTTTTTTCTTGCAAACAGCTTCTTCTTGCAGCCTGCCCGAATGAAATCGAGCCGGAGGACTCGAACGAGAACGAGAGCGAATCCCCGACGACGCTGCGATGCCCGAACGGCGGGGCGCCGTTGAGTCGGCGGTGCGTGACGGCGCGCGACTGTCGTTACCGAGCGGAGGGCGTCGGTCCGGCGATGGGCAACTGCTACGAGGGCCGCTGCTGCTCGGCCGCCTTCCTCTCGTGCCCCAATCATGGCCGACCGTTGGGCGCTCGCTGCCGGTCGACCGCCGACTGCGGGCGGCTGAACGGAGTCTGCAGCGGCGGTCAGTGCTGCAGCCGACCGGCCGATTCGATTTGCCCGAGCGGCTGGCTACTTTCCGCCTTCAAGTGCGCGCGAGACGCCGACTGTCGAGTGGGAGCGGACGGACTGCCCACGGCGGGCGTGTGCCGACAACAACGCTGCTGTTTCCAAGGTTCGTACATTCTTCATCTTCTTCATTCCGTTGTGTTCAGATCGAAAGGGATTGAGCGGCTGCCAGGCTAACGAACGGCCGACCGGCGACTCGTGCCGCCTGCACGCCGACTGCTTCCGCGCCTCGCCGTGGGCGGCGGCCTCGTGTCGAAACGGCGGCTGCTGCGAGCGGACGGACGTGCTCGTCGATTCGACGCCCAACCAATGCGACGACGGCGGCCTGCCCGTTGCGTGGGGCTGTTCGCACGACGCGCAATGCTGGGCGGTGGCCAGCGGCCGCAATCAACGGGCGATCTGCCAGAACGGCCACTGCTGCGTGTCCACGTGCGCCAGCGGCGGCCGACCGACCGGCCGCGGGTGTGCGGCCAACGCCCGGGAGTGCGTGTACGCGAGGCCCGACGGTGCGCTCCTGGTCGGCCAGTGCGAGAACGGCGTGTGTTGCGGGACGGACCGAGATCGTGTGCGGTCGAGAGGACGGGGATGAGCCTCTAGTCTGGCTCATGTACACTCATTGATTCACTAGTTGCGTCCTTACTGCCGCTTGCTGTTTCTTCTTGACGCTCGAATAAACTGTTCGCTTCCACCGTATGTCAGCCGATGTTCTCGGAAATTCGCTGCTTGAATCACTGCTTCGTCTCGTCGGATTTCCTCGAAGACTGCCGTTTGCGTACTTTTGAATCGGAAGTCGAAAATAATCTCCGACGATCGTCGCGTTTCGGCGAATTCGGGCGGCCGTTTGACGCGCAAACTCACGAGAATTCGTCTTCTCGGGATTGCAACCACGAGAAAAACGACTGCTTTACGCTCATTCCGAATCGAAAACAATTGAGCGGCCGCCTGGGTGGTCGCCGGCTCGTCTCGATTCCGCGAGTGCTGATGGCCGTCCAGCGGTTTTTCTCGGCGGGGCGTCGTGGGTGGCCCGTGCGCGTGGCCGGCGGCCTACGAAACGCTCAATCGTCTTCATTAACGCCGTCCTTCGCTCGAACGGGCGCCAAATCAACGGTCAATTGTTCCGACCGGCCGGCCGGCGTGGCCATTGGCTAAAACGAGCGGACGGGACGCAGTCGGTGGAAGCTCGTGGTCGAGCGCGTGGATTTCTTTTGCTTCCGGACGGGTGTACGGTAGAAAAAGCGATAGCTTTCGACGTTTCCGATGGAGATCTTTCGAATTTTAATGATTGGTGGCAACATTCTTCCGCAGTCCATCCTCTACGCTTCTCATCACCATAATTTGCCGCCCGTTCTGTCTTGTCATTACCGCTCACTCTCATTAATTGCTGGCTGCACAATACCCAACCGAACTCCCGGCACAAACGACATTCAGCTAAACAAGATGCCAGTAATCAAAGGTCCAAAAGATGCGTGCGAGGGGGGGCAGATTGGTGGTTGTACTTTGGAGAGAAATGAGGGGATGTAGGCGTCTTTTGTTGCCATTCGAGTGGTCGGTGTTCACTTCTTTCTGTTGAAAACAACCGTTCAGACGGCCGTGTTGTTTATTTTGGTTTAGAATCAGTTTTATTTGAAATTTCTTAGTCACTAATGATTTTCTGTTGCGATTATGCTCCGTTTCCGAGTGCAGTCGTTCTAAAAGTGCCTTTCCGTGCACCCAACGATGCCGGTGGCCTTCCGGAGCACAAAAGAATCTTTCCGCCGTTCTTCGAATGCAAAACAAAAGACGGTCGGTGAGCCACGCGATTCCGAAGCTCACGGCGCGCATTCCGGGAAGCCGAAGGGCAACACGCGACCGCCGCCTTCTTCGAACCGTTGGCAACATTGCAAGTGCACAAAAACCCCACCGGGTTGTCGGCCGGTCGCTCGCGTGATCGACGGACGATCCCTGGAGTTCACTCACCGTGTTTTGGACCGCCCCCACAAACCAAAAGGTCGTCTGTCCGTCGCAAACACGTTGGCGTGATCGTTTGGCATGAAATTTGTGGTCCGGAGACAATTATTTAACGCGACGGTGATGAGTTGCCTGATCACTCGTTACCGGAAGCCAAAGGATTACTGTAGGGCTGGTCCTCAAGTTGTTGCTGTATTTTGAGGGAAGATTGACGTAATGCGTGTGTGCGCCTTCCAAACAAAAGAAGTATTGCGAACGACGAATTGGGCGTGCGGAAGCTGCAAAAACCTTTGATTATTTCGATTTCGGGCACGGCATTTCGTTTTGCTCCGCCTTTCACGCGTTTCCGTTTGAATCGCAACATTTTCGTCGTTGTGGTTGACGTGCGCGTCGAGTCGAAAGAACAGCAGCCCATTGATCGTTCGGTTCTTTGTTTTCAGCTCCAGCAATCGCTCCATTGAAAGAATGTTGATCCCCGAGATCGGCTGCTTCGACAAGGACAAGTTCGGCAACGATATCGTGGATTTGCCGCAGAACACGCCACTAGAGGATGGGTTGAGGAGTGGGTTCCTTTCCGCACATTCACTCACTCGCTCCTTTGATTGCAGTCATGCATCGAGTGGTCGCGTACATCTTCAGCGGCGGCGGCATCGTCCTCAACCTTCTGCTCATTTATTTCATCACGTTCCGGTCGCAGCAGCTCGGCGAAATGCGCCCAATTCTCCTGTTTTCGGCCACCGTCGACCTGATCGACGCCGTCTGCTACCTGCTGCTGATGCCCGTGAGTTCGATGAGATCTCTCGCTTGGGGAACTCTCGGGATTGCAGTTCGTGTTCACGTCCTACGGCTACCACATCACATTTGGGAACGGCTTCTTTTCGTTTCACAACACGTTCGGCAACGCCCTGCTGACGGGCATCACGGCGGCCGTCCTGATCTCCACCTGGGGCTTCATTCCAATCCAATTCTTGTGGCGCAAGTCGTTGGTCACCGAGTGCGTCCGTTCCTTTCGTTCGATCACGAGTTCTCGCTTCGTTTAGTGGCGGTCGACCCCAGGGAATGCGGCTCTTCATTTACGTGGTCGGGACGGCGATAGGCGCCATTCTTGCTTCGATTTGTGCGATCAAGTGAGTGTGAGCGAGAGGGCATCCAGCTTATTGCTTGTTGCAGCTGCTACATCACGACGCCGCCCGCCTACGTGAACAACTCGCTGAAGATCCTCCGCCACTCCGGCTTCCAAGTGGACGCCGACTTTGTGCACGGCGGCGTGGCGGTCGGTCCTTCTACAATCCTTCTCCCTTTTATCTTGCTCGTTGCAGAACGACACGCGAGTGGTCATCTACCACGTGTTCTTCACCGTGTTCGCAACGGTCTCCTATTCGATCATCATTTACTCGGCGATCGTCATCCAACGCTTCCTGAAGGTTCTCGCGCCCCGCATGTCCGCCGCCACTCGCCGCATGCATCAGGACATGACTCGTGTGTTGTTCGCTCTCGTAAGCCCTTCCATCCCTTATCAATGAGCTCTAATGCTTGCGGATTGAAGGCAATGGGCCCGTTGATCAACCACTTCTTGCCGGCCATCCACACGTCCGCTTCGATGATTGCGTGCCACAACGCCGCCGTCTCGTCGATGATCAGCTCCTGCTTCTTGGGTAAGCCATCTGCACTCAACCACGCACTAACCGCCTCTTTTTTGCAGTCTTGACCCCTTTCCTGAACGCGATGTTCACGATGCTCTTTATTCGTCCCTACCGAAAGATCATCATCGGTTGGTGCATGGGAATGATTGGTTTGAAGCCGCACGCGACCTCTTCGGTCCACTCGGTGGGCGGCGGCGGGATCGACACCAGCAAGCACGAATCGAACACCATCGCAATGATCGCTTGAGGCGGTGAATTTTACTGCTTTTTATTCTGTCTTTTCTACAACCCTGAACTCACATTCTTGTAGCAAACGATCTCCATTACCCTTCAATCACTTCTGTCAACCACTTGCATTGGCTTCTTCTCATAACGAATAAAGACAACAAGCACGAATGACCGTTTATCCTCGCGACTGCCCACTCGCAATGCTCACTGCTGCGACTGCTTGGCGAACGAGCTAACGGGGTTGGACTGCAGCTCGGCGATTTTCAGGGCGACCGCCTTGGAGCCACCGGCTGCGGGTTGATCGTCGACGGGCCGCTGGGAGCTGGCGGGCGCGTTCGTCGGCTCCTCGCCCTGCAACGAGCGAGAGTGAGTGGGCGGAAGGGGCGGGACTCGCGCGATCTTGCCGTTGATGACGACCTTCTTGGGCATCGGCTTTAAGTCGCGGGAGACGAAGCAGAGGGCGGCCATCGGAATCAAAAGGAGCTCGACAGCGGCGGTCACGATCCCGAAGACCTGAACGGGCGGGCGGAGGAATGAACGCAAGGGAGCGGCCGCACAAGCCTGCGGAACGAGGCCGATCAGCCCGTGGGCCGTCCGCGAACTTCACAAGTTGCCGCTTCTTCGCGCCGCTCCAGCCCAAGTGGAAGACGAGCGGCGGGGAGCGGGCGGAAAGACCGTTTGATCAATGCGCCGGCTGTTACATGCTCCCTTTCAATTGACTGTATTTTTGCGGTGTTTATTCGTTCTTTTGAGTCAAAAGCACCTCGCTGATGCCCACCGAGTGCTGCTTGTAGTCCAGCCGCAAGCACTTGGCGGCGAGGACGCTGCCGACCGTCCAGCCGGCTGTTCGCGCGTAAGGAGCGGCCGGACTTGACGCGATTCGCGTGGATCAACGGTCTGAACGCTCGAGTGTAAACGAAAACGATTGTGAGCCGACCAGTCTCCAAATCCGGATTGCTTTTGTCGATCAACGCGGCCGAAGGGATCGTGATCTCCGCTCCCTCCAACTCGACGGTCACCTCAAGGGCGGTGGAGTAGCAGACGGACGTCAGGAAGACGTGTCCCGGCTGCTCGAAGAGCACCTTCCGCTCCAACCGCTGCACGAGGAAGTCGTCGGGCACTTTCAGCACTTGGGTCGGAGTCAGGGCCACCTCAAATGAGGAGTGATCGTATGAGAATGGTGTGCATTGAAGGGGAACCGTTTGGAAAGCTCTTTGGATCTTATTGCCGCTTTCTTTTCGCCGCCCGCTCTCCCTCACCAAGAAGACGGCCACTCACGAGTTGGTCGAAGAACACCAAGTCGCCAATTCGAATCGATTTCGCCTCGAGAAACCGGCTGGTTGCATGCGCAGGCCGCACGGATGCCCACGTGGAGTTGTTGCAAAGCGAATCGTCCGCCTTTCGGCCGACGAACCCGAGGCCGCCGGAAGAAGTCGCAGGAGCGATCGTGAGCGTCGTTTCGGCGATCACCGTTCGTTCAAATAATTGAGAGACGAAAGCGGTCGTTCCGGGCGCCAATCCGAGCACCACGTCCACCGGCACGTACACGTTGTGGAACAAGCTAAACAAGAGTGTCTGAATGTGAACAAAGGATTGTTTTGGATCCTCTTTTACCGAAAGAAAACCGCCTTCAAGCAGCGGTGCCTTCCAGCTGCCCCTTTACAGCCTCCCCGCCGGCGCACTCACCGACTGTCTATGAACTGCTCCGATCAACTCTCTCCGCGATCCTTTAACCCTTTTCTTCTTATCGGCTGCGTGCGCAAAGTGGCGTGCATGGACGAAACTACACGATCTCTGGTGGTTGCGCGCGGTGCGGGCAGCTTTGGTTGAGAGGACGAATAAAAAGGGTCAGCTGCCACCCTCGACGACCCCGTCTTCGTTTGCCGCTAGTACGTGCGCTGCAGTGTTTTTTAAACTCCAAACACTCGTTTATCGACTGCATTGCTAACGCCGTGCTTCATTAAATATGCTGATATTCGTACAGAAAGACGGAAAGATGACGTCTCAAGAATGGGATCTATCTACGCGACCGACAAGTCCCGTTCCGGCGGAAAAGCCAGAGCCCGAGCAGGCCCAATGGGTTCAGCAAACAACGGCAATGCTCGGAGATGAGCAGTTCGCGGACGTCGAATTGCACGTAGACGGGGAGATCTTCAAGGTGCGATCATTTTTCCAGTGTTATATATTTTTTCATTTTAGGCTCACAAATTCGTGCTCGTGACGCGGTCTTCGTACTTTCGGGCGATGTTCACCGACGACACGAAGGAGAAGCGGACGGGAATCGTCGAAGTACAGAACTTTGGTGCGGCAGACGTCAAGAAAATCCTCGAATTTCTGTACACAAGCGAAGTGGCCGACTTGAATTCATGTGCGCGTGACGTGCTGCTCGCTGCCGACTTCTACAACTTGAACCTGCTGCAGGTGAGTCTCCATCCGCTCTCTTCCGCTATGCTCGCTGTCTAGGAAATGTGTGTCAAGTCGATCATCTCGACAACGACCGTGCAATCGGCGATGGACGATTTAAAGCTCGCCTTAGCTTTCAAACACCTCGGCGGCCTGAAGAATAAATTGCTGGAGTTTGCGGAGAAGAACGCAAAAGCGATCACCGCTCAAGCGCAATGGAATTGCGAGTTCATTCGCGAAAACCCGGAGCTTGTTAAGGCCTTCGTCCATGCGCTCATTCCCTGAGCTGCCTGTTTGATTGCTAATCTTCCCTTTGTTGAATAAAATATTGAAGCCGAAAGGATACGTTTCTACTTGTAGAATCAGCTAAACAATGTTCTTTGGTCCTCCTTGAAGTGCGGAGTGGACGACCTACCGGCAACCACTCCTGTCGAAAACGCAAAAAAAATAGAAAAAAAGGTCTAGGTATTTGGCATGCCGTCTGCTCGCTCAACGCTCGCGTATTTGGGCTGCGCAAGGGATTTATTTTGGCTTGAACGAGACATTTTAACAACGAAAAATTTGTACGCCACCGAGTAACAACAATAAACAGAACGGTAAACGCGTTTCGACTTCCATCACGATCTGCGCATCTAGCGAATAAAATTGATTGTATACTTGGAAATGTTGCCTTACGACCCCCCGGTTCTCATGAGCAAACTTCACGAGCTACCGCTAAAGCTGCCCTTGTTGTTATGAACAATCGCCAAATGCAAGTCGCAAAAGACGGTCTTAACGGTCGCGTGCTGGCAGAAAAGCTTCGCCCACATCTCCTGGAATCGGGGGAGAAATGAAAAGGAAAGACACGTCCAATTGAGCACCTCGTGGCATTCGGCAATGGGCAGCGAACGATAGCAACCGCGTCTAGGACGTTCACTCGCTTCGAGTACAAGAAGCGAAAGAATGTTTCGACGACGTTCGCTGCTTCTTCTTGATCTCGACAATGCCGTTTGTTTCTCCTTCCTATCGGTAACGAACATCTCCGCAAACACTAGTGAGCTCGAGCAGATGAACTTGACGAGCTGCGCAAAACGGAAAAGATGGATAAGAAAAATAGTCGCGAACCTTGAAAGCTTTACCTTATACGTACACCTCAACGTCTGCAAAATTCTCCGTGTTGAAATTGACCGCAATCTTGTCTAGCATGCTTGCCGGCTCGTTTCCATCCAGCAGTACGACGAGATCTAACGCAAGCCCTCGGCTGCAGGACGACGGGCCGGACGAGGCGTTCCCCGACCGGTACACCCCGTTTTGGCGCGGCCGTTTTGGCGCCGCCGTTTTGGCGCGGCCGATTTGGCGCGGCCGTTTTGGCGCAGGGATGTTTTGGCGCCAGCCGTTTTGGCGCCGCATAGAAATACCGATAAAACATTAAAAATACGTTATTCAATCAGTGTTTTCACTATTATAAACCGTTTATTATCACACAGCACATCAACAAAGCAATTTTCTTTAATGGTTGCTGTAGATGCGTGCTCATTTTTTGAGTGGTAGCCTAGAGCTCGTGTGAAAAGAGAAAAACGGGTGTAGTGCGCAAAATATTCTGCTTTTCTAGTTTGTACTCGAACTTCTGAATGGGACGCCATCGTTGAAGAAACACTTGCATCACACGAATACCCTGCTGAAGGCGTGCAAAAGAGAAAAAAGAAGTGGGTGTTTGGTTGATTTTTGCCTTTTTTGCATGTCAATTGCAACGGCTTAAGGAAAGACTTTTCTCTAGGTTCTCTAGGCTTTGAAAGGTCGTCTAAAAAAGATCTATTTGATCTCGATGCTTGGAGAGATGCATGTAGTAGTCCTCCGCGCATGCTTCATAGTTCTCTTGGTATTTGAAACGGCCGGAACAAAAGAACGATCGATCTGGCTATTCGTTTTGGAAAAATCGTATCTAATCGTTTTGCTCACAAGCACCCTACCCACCTAATAAATCGAAAAATGGCGGGCCCGACGGTCTGTATAGATGTAAATCAAGTCGCAACAGATCTTTCAGCATCTCTTTTACGTAGTATCACGGTCATAACTTTAAAAAGCATTACCTATTTGCATATTGCACCATCGGCGCCAAAACGTTTTTGCGCCAAAACGTCCTTGCGCCAAAACGGCCGCGCCAAATCGGCCGCGCCAAAACGGCCGCGCCAAAACGTCCTGCTTCGTTCCCCGACGACTTCCTCCTCAGCAAGGAGCACTCGAAATAAACC
The DNA here is from genome assembly GCA_024699865.1 of Aphelenchoides fujianensis. Taxonomy (NCBI): domain Eukaryota; kingdom Metazoa; phylum Nematoda; class Chromadorea; order Rhabditida; family Aphelenchoididae; genus Aphelenchoides; species Aphelenchoides fujianensis. Next base: position 12,129 of record JAMPIO010000174.1, on the reverse strand, counting down.
CGCTGTTTCTTCCTCTTGTTGGGCAGACGGGCGGGGCAGCACGCGTCGAGGAGGCGGCCGCCAGCAGGCCATTCAAACTCGGCAGAAAATCCGTCACTTCGCCGACGACCGCGGCTGGCGCGCACTTCTCTGTACTATGCGGATTGGAGGACGAGCAGGAGGAAGTCAACAGTCTGATGCGGACGGCCACACCTCTCCACATTCGAAGGAACAGAAGGGTTTATTCGAGCGGATCACCAGAACCACATCCAGCGGGTGCGCGTGTTCCCGTTCCGGTCGGCGGCAGCGGCGGGGCTCTTGGGGCTGGGGTGCGGGGCCGAGTGCTCGGATTGGGTTTTCTGCAGAACGGGCGGTCAGCAAAGAGGAAGGAGGACTCGCCTGCTCGTATATCCAATAGTGGAGCGGCGGGACGGGGCGGCCGTTGTGGCGGCGGGGCGGCGGGAATTGGCGCAGTTGGTCGAAGAACGCGTGGCCGAGCACGAGGGCGGCGGGCGGCCGGAGGTGCGGCTCGTAGACCAGCAGCACGCGGACGAGCTCCAGGGCGGCCGGCGGGAAGTTGACGCCCGCGATCAGCTGAACGAACGAACGAGTGGGCGGGCACGAAGGCCGGCGGACTCACGTGCTCGAAGCCGCGCCCCACGCGCCGCACCAGCCGCGGCCGCCCCACGCGCATCGCCCGCAGCTGCTCGCCGGACGGGTAGCCCAGCACCTCGACAATCACGCGGCCCTGGTCGACGGCGTCCCGCCCGCACAGCAGCGGCCGGCCCACGAGCAGCTCGGCGAGCACGCAGCCGGCCGCCCAGCGGTCTGCAGCCACGAGAAGAACGAGTGAATGAACGGCCTCTTCGCCACTCACCGATGGAGAGCGTGAACGAGGTGGCGCCGAAGCAGAGCTCGGGCGCGCGGTAGTAGCGGGTCACCTGGTAGGAGCTGCACTCCTCGCCGCGCCCCAACACCTTCGCGTTCCCGAAGTCCGCAAGGCGCAGCAGGCCGAAATGCGGGTCCACGATCAGATTCGAGGGCTTCAGGTCGCAGTGCGCGATGCCCAGCGAGTGCACGTGGTCGAGGGCGGCAAAGAGCTGCCAGGCGAACAGCTTCGCGTCCAGCGCATCGAAGCGGCGACCGGGCAGCGAGAGGCGCAGCTTCGAGAGGTCTGTGGGCAGGAAGTCGCACAACAGACACTCGCACACCTGCAACAAGGGGACGATTGAAAGAGATGCCTGTTGCGCCCACCTCCTCGCCGACGGTCAGCCGGAAGCGATAGAGCAGGTCGATCACGCACGGATGGCGGAGGCGGCGGAGCAGGGCGATCTCCCGCTCGGCCGCCTCGGCGCTCGTCTTCGACAGCCACACCTTCTTGACGGCGACCGTCCGCTGCAGCGGCGCGAGCAGCTCCGCGCGGTACACGTTCGAGAAGACGCCGTTCGCGTGCAGCCGCTCGTTGGCGATCGTGATGGCCACCTGCAAGCGGGGGGTGAGTGGGCGGGCGGAGTGGAGGAAGCACCTCTCGCTCCTCGCCCGGCCCGTGCACGCGTTCCGCGCGGATCACGCGACGAGCCATCTGACCGGTTCGCGCGGGAAGAATGGAACGAATGAGTGGCTGAGCAGCTCTCCGCTGATTGACCGCTTTGCATGAGAACAAACCGGAGAAGAGGACGGGCAAACGAGCAGCCAGTCGCATTTTGCAGTCCGCCCGCCGTCCGGCCGCTCGCCCCCCGAAATGTCGACCGAAGCGTGGACGGGAGTCGCGGGATCGATGCTCCTGATCGCCTCCGCCGCCGCCTTCCTGTTCGTGTGCGGACGGCGGGGGCGCGGCTTCTCCGTCCAGCCGCGACACCTCGACCGTCCCGTGGAGCCGCCCTCGCTGGACACTTCGGAGGAGGGGCGGCCGAAGACGCCGTTCGTCGCCGGCGGCACGACGCCCGCCAGCCGCTCGCGCTCGCTGCGGACGGGCCGCTCGGAGCGGTCGGCGGCGCCCGCCTCCAGCGACTCCGACCGGCGCCCGCGCGCCTCGCCGCTGGCGCCCGAGTGGACGGCCAAGTCGCCGGACGAGCGGAATTCCGCCGGCAAGACGCCCCAACCGGCCGCCCGCCCACCACTCGCCCGCCGCGACCGCCTGCCGCGCCCGCAGATCCCCGGCAGCGCCATCTCGATGCTGGCCGTCCTCAAGCGCCAGCTGCCGATCGCCGCCTACGAACCGCTCGGCATCCTGCAGGCGGCCTGCGAGGAGCTGCGCTTCGCCGCCCGCCTCCTCGACCGACTGCCCGCCGACGAGACGGAGCGCATGTGCGGCGTGGCGGCCTTCGTGCTCAGCGGCTACTCGGCGCTCGTGGGCCGCAAACGGAAGCCCTTCAATCCGCTGCTCGGCGAGACCTTCGACTTCGTCTCGGACGACGGCTGGCGGTACCACGCGGAGCAGGCGGGCGGAAGGGGTTGTTCATCCACTCATTCGTTCGTTGCAGGTCGGCCACCACCCGGCGGTCTCCGCGTGCCACGCCGAGGGCGACGGCTGGACGTGGTGGCAGACGCTCGAGGGCATGACCGCGCCCGCCTTCGACGGCTCCGTGAGCGCCACTCCGCTGCACCCCGTCCGCCTCCGACTGGCCAACGGCGAGGAGTACTCGTGGAACAAGGTGGGAGATTGGGCGTCCACTCTCTCATCCTCTTGTAGGTGACGACGATCATCCAGAACGCGCGCGCGGAGGCCGAGAAGCGGGTGGTGCGCAACGAGGGCGAGATGGTGATCCGCAGCAGCACGGGCGTCGAGTGCCGCCTGCAGTTCGCCGTGGAAGGCAACGCGGTGGAGGGCCGCGTGCGGGGGCGGGCGGGCGAGCGGGCGGTCCGGCTGCTCGGCCAGTGGGATCGGGGATTGAACAAGCGAGTGGTCCCCTCCCCTCCACCCACTCACTCCTCTCGCTGCTGCAGGATCGTCGCGTCCGGCGAGCAGGTGGCGCTGTTCGAGGCGCCGCCGCCCCACGAGCACGCCGCCGCCCACTACGGCTTCACGCGATTCACGATGGCGCTGAACGAGCTGCACGCCGCCGACCGCCCCCTCCTCCCGCCCACCGACTCGCGCTTCCGCCCCGACCAGCGGTTGCTGGAGAACGGCGAGCCGGAGCGCGCCGAGGAGGCCAAGAAGCGGCTCGAGAAGGTGAGTGCCCTCTTGAACGGGGAGTGAAGACGGCGGCTGCAGGAGCAACGCGGCCGCTCCGCCCTCGCCCACCGGCCGCTGTGGTTCGAGCGGGAGCGCGACGCGTTCACCGGCCGCTCGCTGTGGCTCTCCAACGGGCGCTACTGGCCGGCGAAGGAGGCCCGCTTCGAGGACGCGCACAGCCGCCGCATGGTCGCCCTCTTCTCCACCGACAACTCACAGTGATCCTTTGACGTTGTCGTGAGAAAAGAATAAACAGCTGTTCGTGGAACGCTTGGATCAGGAGTTCTTAGCGTCCGATAATGACGACCAAAAGCAGAGGAGATGACTTGCACGAAACCGATTTCATTTCGATTCATTTTCTCCAGCCCGCTCGGCCGCGATGATCGGCTGTTTGTTCGTTTTGTTCATCTCTGTTCGGCTGGCCGCCACCGCCGCCGATCAGCCGTACCCGCTAGAAGTGGACTTTTGCGACGATCAGAGTCGCCGAGTTCGTTCTTCCCGCTCCGACCGACCGCCGCCTTCCTGCTTCCAGCTGTTGCACCGCTGCGCGCTGGAGTTGGCGGGCGGCGAGGGGGACGTCCTCGCGCGCTTGAGTTCGGCGGTCGAACACGCCGATTGCGCCGCCTTCTGGCGTTTCGCCGCGTGCTCCCGAGTGGCGAGCGCGTGCTTCGAGCTGCACGCGGCGCCCGGCGGGCCGCTCGCGAAGTTCGCGCCCGCCCTCCTCGGCGCCTGGAATCGCTGCTCGAACTACACGACGGACTTCGGCGGGCAGCTCGGTGAGTCCTCTCCTTCCTTCTCTCGTCCACTCGCCCCTGCAGACCTCCAGCAAGTGCTCAAATGCGACGAGAAGATCCGCGCGGAGTGCCCGCTCGAGAATTTCCCCCTCGAAAAGAACAACCAGCCGGTGGACTGCACGTGAGTTCGAAGAAGAGAGAGAAGGCAATCCACTCTTTCTTTCTAGCAACAACTTCTACGAGTGCTTCACGAAGCCCTTCGCCGAGTGTGGCCGACTGGAGCCGGCGGAGCACGTCCTCCTCTGCGACGTCCGCTCGTTCTTCCTCGCCGTCCAGTGCGCGGAACCCGCCCGCTGCCCGCACTCCGTCGTTTCGGGTGCCGCCCGCCTCGTTTCGTCCTTCTGCTCGCTCTTCTTTGTGTTCCAGTTTGTGTGAAATAAACTCGGGCATTTAAACGATTTGTTTCCTCCGCTGGAGCCGTCGGCCGTCCAGTGGGCGCGCTGTGCGACCCACGCGGTTTGGGACGTGCGATTCGACTGCTGGCTGAAGAAGCGGTTGATCATTGACAGCACTTGTTCGTACTGCTTCTAGGCACACAGACAGCAAGTATGTAAACAAATAATTCGGCAATCGTACACTTCCGCGCTTTTCCCGAGGATCCGGCAGCCCGACGTTCGTTTGAACCTGCGCCCGCAAAACGCCCGCTTCTTGTGCGTAAGCGACTACTTGAAATGCTCGCTTCCGCCAACAATCCAACTGTTGTTTGAAAGGTAACGTAACTGATAGTGCGTGTGATTGAATCACAACAGAGTGCCTGGCTGCAAAATGTGAAAGCGGAAAGTTTCGTTCAACGAGCGAACATTCTCGAAAGCCGTCCGGACAACGCGGGCTGCAGCTTCGATGCATCGTTGAACAGGAGCACATGGTCACGAACGGATCACTGAAAGCGACAGAGACCTGCGAGCATGTTCCAAAGAGTTTTTCCCATGCGCTGTTGGACAAACCGTTTTGATAGACGAAGAGCGCGTCTTTCGGGGAGCGGTCCTTGTGGCTGCTGTTCACGGTTTGTGATTTGCATGAAAGTTCGCGGCTGTCGCTCTAATTTGGGGGATGGGCGGGACTTTCACTCGTTGGTTCGTTTGCCACTGATCGTCCTGTTCCTCGTCGCCACCTCCTGCTGAAAGATGACTTCTTCTACCGGTGTGTTCTTGAATTGTGCGAAAGTTCTGGAGTCGCCGTCGTTCAGGCTTGTCGCGTGTCTACTGGAAGTCCGGACGCCGCGTGTGCTCCTTCCCGATGCACGAGATCCTCGACTGCTTCTCGCAACAGGGCTCCGAGGGGCTCATGGACGTTGAGAAGTGGGAGGAGCTGCTGAAGCGCGCAAAGGCGACCGACAAAACGGGCCAGTCGAGCGGCTCCGAACTGGTGGCCCGAAGTGATGTCTCGACTCCTGAGGAACTGGCAATGAAGCAGCGCGGCTTCCTGAACCTCGGGAACACGTGCTTCTTGTCAGCCGTGGTGCTGGCGCTCGCGGCGTTGCCCGCTTTTGTGAAGGCCCTCGAGCAGATCCGCAAGTGGCCCTTCCGCAAGTGCGACTTCAAAGTGGACAAGGTGTGCGGCCGCCCGCCTTCTTCTACATCCGCTCACTTGCAGCAACAGCAGCTGCGGGTGGAGTTCGTGCGCGAGGTGTCCAAACTGATCACCGAGTTCCACCGCACGCGCGCCGCCCCGTACCCGATCCGCCTCCTCATCCTCCTCGGCCTGCTGGACGCCAAATACGCGCGCTACGAGCCACAAAGCGTGAAAGAGTTCCTTCTGCTGTTCACCGGCGCCTGCGAGGCATTGAGCGGCGTGACGGACGCTCTCGAAGGCCGAGCGGCGAAACGTCGCCTGTTCGCCGACTTCCCGCTCTTCTTCACGACCTGCTCGCAAACTAAGTGCGGAGCGTGTGGGCGCGTGGCGGACTCCACAAAGCAGCATGTCGGCGTGTGTGAGTTCCCCGCCCTCCGAGCAACGAGCAACGGTTGCAGACGTGAACCTGGACGAAAAGCAGGCGCCGAACTGGTTCCTGGACTCGTTGATGATCCGCGAGTTGGTCGAGTACACGTGCGAGGGCTGCAAAACGAAGTCAGAAGCTCAGCGGATCGTCCGGCCTCACTCGCTGCCCGTCTGCCTCGTCGTGGAGTACAACGTGTTCTGCAGTGAGTGCCACCCGCCTTCCGCTCATTCTCCGTCCAGGGCAAACGGAGGAGGGGCGGGAGGTGTACACAAAGCGAAAGGACGTTCGCTTCCCGCCGCTCGAGATCCCGCTGGACGAGCTCCCGATGGCCGAGCACTTGCAGGAGATCGGCGCCGCGTACACGCTGAACGCCCTCGTTTTGTGTGTGGGTGACACGCGGGACAACTGCCACGCGATCTGCGCTCGCCGCCGACGTCGCCGCCGCTCCGACTTCTCCGACTGGTCGCTGTTCGACGACTGCGCGCGCGTGCAGATCGTGCCGCACGTAGTGCTGGAAAGTCGGACCGAGGACTACACGCCCTACCTCGCGTTCTACGAGAAGATTCGCCCGAGTGCCGCGCCTTGAGCAGTAAACCGTTCGGATAAAAGCGCGACGTGAATGTCTGGGAAGAAATCAAGATGCTGAAGAGTGATTTGTGGGCACGTGTGCTCCGAGGTGGGCTCCAGGAAGAATGCGGCCTTCCTCTCTGCCGACTGGAAGTTGTCCACGAGCTGCCCGTCCGCCGAGAAGTCGAACGGGAAGCGACGGTACGACCGCCCTCTCGCCCCCGTTCGATCAGGCCGCTCGTCTCATTTCTTGTTTCTGCACTACGAAATGGCGGCCGTCGATCAGCGCGAGCACCCCGCCGAGTTCGATTCGGACGAGTGGGCGGACGAGGTGACCGCCGTCTCCGAGGACTTCGAGGCGGCCGACCTGCCGGCGGATTGCGAGGAGGCGCTCTCGGAGTTGACGGCGATCTCCTCAGCGTCCGCCCACTCGCCGCCGCCCGCCGAAGTGGACGTGGACCCCGAGCGGGCGCCGGCCGGCCTCTTGGGGCCGCTGCCCGAGTTCAACGTCGCCGGTTCGCCCGGCTTTCGGCCGTCGAGTCTTCGCTGCTAAAGCGTCCAACGAAGATGCCAGCAACCGCCGAAGAACCGGGGAGGATCCTAGCGAGGTATCGGCCGACGAGTCGACCGATCAGGCCGCCAGCGAACCCGAACGGCCGCTCGTCTGTTCCGCTGCGAAGCGATCGAATCGGGACGGCGAGGTGCGTTCTTCGAATCTCTCAACCATCTTACCGCCTTCCAGGACTGCGGGGAGTGCGGGATTCCGCTCGCTCTGGTGGGCCGAAAGCACGCCGCAACACACGCCGCCACCGACCGCCACTTTGTGTGTTCGGTGTGCGGGAGCGGCTTGGCGGACGCGCAGAAGAGGCGACTCCACGAACTCCACGTCCACAACTTCGAGCGGGACGCGGCCGATCGTCGGATCAAAGAAGCGGTCGAAATCTCGAAGGCAAGCCGCCACAACCTCTTTCTCTTATTCTCCCTCCACTTTACAGGAGCACTTCGCTCAACTCCGCAATCTGACCACGAACTTCGCCCTTGTTCAATCCCGCGCCGTCCCGAGCAAGACGGCCGTTTCGTTCCCTCTCCCCACCGCCCGCGACTTGCGCCAAGCGGCGCGCAATCGAAAGAAGGCCACCGCCGAGCAGCTCAAACGACTGCTTCTCCTCGACCCGAAGCTGGAGGACGCGCTCACCAAAGAGGAGATGCGGGCGGAGATCGAAGCCGAAGCGAACGACCGGAAGCGACGACACGCGGAAGGACGAGCCGCAGAGGACAGCGACGAATCGGAGGATGAAGAGGAGCAGATCGCCGTCAAGATCGAATGATTTGCCTTGCTTTGTTCGAGTAAACACCGATTAATTCGGGCAGCGGACAGGCTGAAGATGGACGAGTGGACCCACAGTTCACTGACTGGAATGCGGAAAGCCGTGTCTACTCAGCGATCAATCGCAGCATAGTGGGCGTTGTGAACTCAACCGCGTGGCCGGGCTGCTACGGAGCCGTCCTGCACGACTGTTCGAAAGGCCTCACGCACATCTTTGAAGCGCGCCTATATGTATGTGAAAATAATCGAGTGGTTGTTTACTGCGTTCACTCTATTCGATCTCCAATCACTATAAGCTCTTGTCTGCTCACAAATCAAACAAACAACAGCGTTATTCAGTAACGATATCTAACGAAAACAAAGCTCGTTTCAAATCCGCCGACTCGCGTCGTCCACACGCCCACGATCTCCTCGAACTGCGCCTTGTGGCGGCGCACAAGCTCGGAAGTCTCCGGTCGTGTGCGTAAAGGTCGCCCGTTCGGTGAAGAAGCGGTCGGCAAACGAAAGCGCCCGTTCGTGCTCTTCCTGCACGGAAAGCAGCAATGAAGGTGGCTGAGCGAGCGGAACTCACGAGTGTTTCGACGGCGCGCGGAAGGAGAATTGGCGCACGGATTTCGGTCGCCGAAAATCCGGCGACCGTCAGAAAGTTGGCGACGGCAAACGATCGCTGGAGCGTGAAGAGCAGCAACGATTTGTAGGCGGCCCACTCGTCCTGCAGTCTTGTGATTCGAACAGTACGCCGAATGCACTCACAATCCCGTCCGATGGCTCGAATCGAAAGAGTGGAAGGAAGATCTCCAGGCCGAAGTTCGCGTTCAACGAGCGGAGATTCGCGAAAGCCGAGCGGAACTCCCCGGCGTTCTCGTCGATCCACGCGTCTTCGTTCGGACGAGACGGGTCGAACGAGTTGGCCGTTGGGTGGCTCCAGTATCGAAAGATAAGCACCAACTTTTCGACCGCTTCGTTCCGCTCGGCCCTGAATAGGAGGATTGCTCAATGCTTTGCGCTCTTCTTGCTCACGGTCCGTGAGCGGCGATCGCTTGGAGAGGATTGCCGCTGATTTCCAGCACGCGCGAACGAGCCTCGAAGAAGGCAGCGAGATCTAAACGACTTTACTCGTATTGAAGATCAGTGGCACTCACACGGCGGCTCGTCGGACTCAATCGTCAGCTCCACTTCGTCGATCCGCGTGGAATACGGGCGGCGTTGCAGCAACCGGAGGTCGTGGCCGCAATACGAATTGAAACGAACGACCGGGCACGGCACGAAGTCTCGCAGCATGTGGACGACCCACGGCGATTTGCAGGTTCCCAAATTGAGGACTTCGACCGCTTGCAGCTGCGTGAGGTCTGAAACGAGCAAGGATTGGAGGACGTGCAAGAAAGAAGCCACTTTTCAAGGGCGACAAGCTTTGTGCCCATCCGCGGAACATTTCGAACTCCGAGATCACGTACGGCATCAGCTCCAGCTTCAGCCGTCGCACGTGCACGCGACCCAGCAGCAAGAGGCGGCTAACGTTGTCGCGCCGCGCTTGAACGACGCCCACGGAAAGCTGGAGGGCTCCGAGCGAGGCCGAGTAGAGATGGGCGGTTGCGGGCGTCAGGACGAGTTTGGGGCTTTGGATCGCTTCCTGCCGCTCGCTCGGCGTGAAGAAGACGGCCGGAAAAGAGCGGCAGCAGAAGAACAGCCGGAGCGTGCGCAGTCGAAGTGCCGCTCGCTCTCGCCGGTGATTCGGACCTTCTGGCAGTTGGTTGTGCTTCAAGTGGGTGCTCAACGCGTGCGCCATCAACGCCCGCCGAACGTCCGCTTTCATCTTCGGCGGCGGCGGCATCGTGAACGCTTCTTTTGGAACCTTTGGCTTCGTCCTTTGCGCATCGCTTTCGGCTTGTGCTTTCCGTTTGGCGCTCCGAGAAGTCGCTGTTCCCGTGTCCGCACACGGCATGCTTCCTGCAAAGGAGGCGGTGAACAAGTGATCTTCTTTTCTTTTCGAGCGAAATGCGCGAAAGATAGTGGAGCAGAGCAGAACAGCGAATGAAACCTGAACGAAACAGAGAGTAAAGGGGGCATAATTCTTGTGTCCGCAAGGAGAACATCCGTAAAGCAACAGACTGAACTGAGCGAGAGTATCCGGACAAAAAAGCCGTCGAAAATAATTGGTCGCATTCGAGCGCACGACGTGAAATTCACGCACTCCTTCGCTCGCCGGCCAGCAGAAAGCGAACGCCCGCCAGTCATGCGAGTAGAAAAAAGGCGAACGTCTGGAAAAGCGGTCGGAATGACGACGCTTTGAGCGGGCGTCCGCCCGCAGGCAGCCGCCAGACACAAAAAAACGAACGCTTTCGGCTCCCCATTCGAACGTCGCCCTTTCGCTTATCTGCGGTCGCGTGTGCAGGAACGCCGGACGCGAATAGAAACACTCGCCTCTTTTAGTCGACTGCTTCGATGCAAGTAACTCATCTTAAACGGTTGCCTTTGTTTAGGTATTGCGAGCAATGATCAGAAACGTCCGTGCATTAGTGCTGCTTAAAACTAGCAAGGTGCTCCTTCTCGTTTATCCGAACAGTACATGGAAGACCTCAATAGGGTCCCGACTTCATCCCTGCAAGCCGAGTGGACACGAAGCGAACCGTTCGGATCTTTATCGAAGTTCGCGGCCGCCACCTTCGAGCCGGCCGCGGGGAGGCGCCAGTGGGCGAACGAACGGACCGCTCGGTCGTGCACCTCCGCGTTTTTCGCGTTTAGAAGGCCGAGGACGTCGTCCAGCCGTCGTTCCCAGGCTGCCGTTCAGCTCGTAGCTTTGCGAGAGTAGCAGCAGTGTTTGAGTGAAGAAGTCAACGACGAGTGACACAGCAGATGGATGTCCAATAGAAGCAGATTGCCATTATCTATTTCCTCTCGAACGACCGAAGATCGAGTAACGTGCTGACCAGACCATCGACTCAAAGGGAGTGAGAACTGTCTCGCTTCGACCCACCGCGTCAAGTAGTCCACGCGAAGCGGCGGGCCCTCGCTCGCTCGCTGCGTCGCCGACTGTTTGTCGTCAATTCGTCGTTAATAATTGTGGAAGTTTAAGTTTTTTTCGGGGTTTAATTGACGCTGGAAATGAGTCGGACGGAAGGCGAATATCGCTCGTCGATTCCAACCATTTTCCGTTGAATTTCGCGCGATTGATTAATTTCTGTGCGTTTCTCTCTAATTCAACTGTTACCAGCCGCGGTCATGGCCGAAACGAGCGACCACTTGACGGGTCGGAAGCGGAAGATCGCCAAGGAGTCGTCGCCGATCGTCCAGCTCTCCTCTGCGGGCCTGTGCGACTGCTCGAAGTGCTGGAAGACAGCCATCTGTCGCCCATCCGGCCGCCAGTCCGCGCGTTTGGCCGCGAAGAGGGCGAAGCTGTCCGCCCTGCCGTTGGACCACGAGCGGCAGTCCGCGGAGAACTCCTTCGTTTACGAGGTTGACGGGGCTCGTTTTTCTCTTTTGTCCCTCCAATTACTGATGGGTTTGCAGCTCTCGGAGAACTACGATTGGGGGCCGGATGGCCGCTACATGTATCGCTTCTCGAAGCAGCTGGACTTGGTGATCGTGGACCTGCTGCGGAACACCTACAAGTACGTTCATTCTTTTTCTTTGTTTAGTACCTTGAGTTCAGACTGCTGAAGCCGCGAACTGAGTGGTCTGGCAGGGCCATCATCTTCAACTTGGCGCCCGTCGGTCGGTACGCGATCCTCGTCACGGTTTACGTCCAGGACGACGACCGCGAGGAGCTGCACCTGCTGCGGATCACGAAGGACGGCGACGACTACGAGCGGATCATCCTTTATCGCGGCCAGGAAGGCGGCGATCACTCTGCCTTCGTTCTCGTGGAGATCACCGGCGAGGGCGTGGACGTGAAGCGGCGGGTCGTTCTCGGCTGCGGGGGCGGCCCAATCGTCTTCTTCATGGTGGACGTCGACCAAGGACGCGCGGTTGTGGTCGACAACGCGGTGCACCCCTTCGGCCACTCGGAAGAACGCGAATTCGTCGCCCACCTGAACGCAGACGGGCGGGAACTGTGCGCGATCCACGAGGAGGATCCGCACGTTCTCCACGTGTACTCGCTGGCCGAGCGGACGTGGACGACGCGCGAGCTCGACGGTCTGGACGTGGGCGACTATGTTCGTCGTTTCCTTCATGTTTCGTTGTTCATTTCGATCGTTTCAGCCCTTCTTCTGGTACCGCTTCAGTCCCAACGGTCACCTCTACGCGCAGAACTTCGGAGAGGGCGACGGCGAGTTCCTCTTCGTCTGCAATCCGGAGCGGAAGAAGTGGGAGAAGCGGGCGATCCGGGCGCGTGACGTCGACGATCTCG
>JAMPIO010000173.1:0-227251 GCA_024699865.1 Aphelenchoides fujianensis | reverse complement strand
TTAGGGCCACAATCTGCGGAGTGGAAGAGAGGATTGAATGAATAAACATGAGTGTTCGAACGAGGATGGAGGCTTGCTTGGGAATGTAAGGCCGAGTTGAAAGGTTGATTAAACGAACGCCCATTTGCCGTCCGTCAAGCGCATTCACAGAGCGACCCCCGGTCTCTGAACGAAGATGCAGTCGTTCGTCCTTTACACACAAACATTCTCCGACGACGACCAACTATCCTTGCGGAACCAAACTAAAGACTGAAACTCGCCAGTTCCAGTGCGATCTTCCTGTTTGTAACCGCCGAATAGGTAGATGTGAGCTTTGAGTTTGACGGCCTGAATTAACAGCAGAATATGCATTGCTGGTGTGAGCTGCTCGCAAATGAGCAGTTTTTGGTCGTCGAGCCCTAAGAGATGAACGCATCGCAGCTGTTTGACTGGACCTCGTAGACGAGGGCGGGGATGTGACGGAAGAACGGCGGGAGGCCCGTGATTCCGCCAACTCCTCTTTGCCGGACGGCCATCTCAGTGGGCGCCTGCGCTCACTGCCGTTTGTTTTGGTCGTCGGCAAAAAGATTTCTTTCGGTCTGCTCTCTCGCGGATTTCAGGCAGACGTCTCGTCGGCCAGTAATCTCCGTTTTGTTCGCTCGTCTGTCTGCAGCCAGAAATCACGTTGCGACACCGCTGTTCGATCGGAATTCCGGAAGTCGACGATCAGCGCCGGAAGCGCCGTTCGGATGCCCACTCGCCTCGTTTGCATCCGCTAATCCCTGCCGAATGACGAGCGTTGACCTTCCGGAAAACAAGGCGGGTACTCGGAACGGGCGGGATTCGAGAGCTTTGCATCGATTTCTGTCCTTCGCTTGTTATTCGGAACGGAGAACGTCTGATCGCGAAGGCGGGACGGGCGTTCGGAAACCGCGTGTCCTCACTCGTGAGTTCGCGTATAAAACGAGCGGTCGGCTGCTCTCGACATCCGCTTGTTCGCTCGTCCCATTCGGCCGAAATGGGTGGACTGCACCTTCCGTCCTCCTCCTTGTTCTCCTCGTCGGCGTCTGCTCGGCCGTTGGGCAGCAGCTGGCGGAGAACCGGACGCTCGCGTTTCAGTCGGCGGCCGTCGACTACAACCACCAAATGCCGAAGCGGCCGCAGCCCGAGCAGATCCACTTGGCCTACGGCGGTGAGTCGTCTGACTTGTTGAGAATCGTTGAATGAACTCATTTGCAGGCGCCCCCAGCAAGATGAGCGTCACCTTGGCTGACGTTCGACGACACGGGAACTTCGTACGTGATGTGGGGCCTAGCGAGCGGGCGTTGACCCAAAAAGTGCGGGCTTCGGTGTCGCGCTTCGTGGACGGCGGCACGAATCACTCGGTTCGCTACATCCACCGCGCGATGATCACGGGAATCGTGCCCGGCCGTCGCCACTACTACCGAGTGGGCTCCCAGTACGGCTGGTCGTCCGTCTTCTCCTTCCTCGGCCTCAAGCCGCGGCCGAGCGGCGGCTTTCATCTTTGCCGTCTACGGCGACCTCGGCGACATCAACGCTCGTTCTCTGGGCAAACTGCAGGAAATGACTCAAGCCGGCGCCTTCGACATGGTCATCCACAACGGCGACCTCGCGTACAATCTGGACATCGACCAGGGACAACGCGGAGACGACTTCATGCGGCAAATTCAACCTGTTGCCGCGCATTTGCCCTATATGGTCTCCGTCGGGAATCACGGTGAGTTCCTGCCGTTCCCCTTTCACTCGCTCGTTTAGAACAAGCGTACAACTTCTCGCACTTCAAGAACCGCTTCACGATGCCCAGCAGCAGTCCACAACATGTTCTACAGGCAAGGAAGAACCCTTGTTTGAAGGATCATCACTCGTTTCTTTCAGCTTCAATCTGGGCTCCGCTCACTTCATCGCCCTCTCCATCCGAGTTCTACTTCTTCACGAACTACGGCCGTGCCCAAATCCAAAACCAGTGGGCCTGGCTGATCAACGACCTCAAGGTTCGTCCATTCGTCGAAAGGAGGAAAGAACGATCGCTTCTTCGCTTCAGAAAGCGAACGCAAACCGGAAGCGAGTGCCGTTGGATCATCGTCTACGCTCATCGTTCGATGTACGAAGCGAAGAGGTCAATGCAGAGGAGTCGAGTGATCATTTCAGGTACTGCACGGACGTCTCAAAACGCGAGTGCAGTCAGAAGAACTTCGTTCTTCGCAACGGTTTCGGGAACGAGCGGACGTTACGGCCTCGAGAAGGTCCTCTACAACTACGGAGTGGACTTGTACATCGGAGCTCATCAACACAACTACGAAGTCTTCTACGTAAGGCTTTCAATTCAATTCCTTCGAATAATGTCTGTCTTTTCAGCCGATCTACAACTTTCACGGTGAGTGGCCGCTGCGGGGAGGGAACGAACGGAAGGCTTTCAGGTGCGCAAAGGAAAGACGGCCCCGTTCACGGATCCCCCGCTGCCCGTCCACGTGACCACCGGCAGTGCGGGCTGTCAGGTGGGTTCTTTCTGTCTGATTCGCTTTGATGAGCGCTGATTGCAGGAGAAGACTTACGCGTTCCCGAAGACCCCGTCGCGCATCTCCGCCTTCCGCTCGTCCAACTACGGCTTCACAAAAATGCAAGTCTTCAACTCGACGCACATCCGCATCCAACAGCTGCTGGCCACGGGCACCAAGGTCGAGAACCAGTTCTGGCTGATCAAGCACTCGCACCCCCACCGGCTGTGAACGATCGATTGGTTGACGTTTCGAACGAGCGATACACGAACAGTGACCGCAATTATTTATTGTTTAGTTGAAATAAAAGAAGGAAGAAGGAATGATTGATCTCTTCGGGTGGCTTCGTATTGACGTTCCTTACTTCTATTCTGCACTTTCTACTCCCTGTTTGTTTCCGCCCTTATGACGAGATCATCCAAGGCGGAAGGAGAAAGGTGTTGCAATAAATAATCGATTGATCGTGAACGAAATCAATCGAATGTTGCGGCGGGTCGACCGGGCGGCTGTGCGGGTGCGAACTCGCCGCTTCTCTTCGCGCCTTCGCCTTGTCGTCCGATCCGTCGGGCGGGTCGCTTTCTTCCCGTGCGGGCGATGGTTGATAGCGATGGATCGAAAGCGAGTTCTGCAATCGTGTCCGTCGGATTATCCGCCATTTTCTCTTCCAAAACCCACTCCGCCCGTTATGGATGGCGAGGCGATCACTCGAAATGATGGCGGCGATTGGGGAAGAAGGCGAGTGATTGCACGAGTAAAAAGTCCCCGACACCTCAGCCTTCCCTCTTTGTGATGTCACGAACGGGGATGCTCGATCCAGAACTCGCTTTCTGAAGAGAACGCAAGGCACACGTGAACGAGAGCCGATTGCTTCAAGATGTAACGAACACTTGAAGATTCGTTTGCCTGGAACTTGTGCTCTCAACTGAAGTACGAAAGCGGTCGAGTCGATTCCAATCGAACGGGTTGAATTAAACGCTTGACGAACTCGCCCGCATTCCGCCCGGTCCGTGGAATCGCCGACGAGTGATTAGTTCTTCCCCTTCCTCGCCCGACTTGCGCAATTCCCCAACAATTGAATTAAGCCGAATTCCGATGGCTGAATGGAGCGAAGAGCGGCTTCTTCTCTTTCGTCCGATCAAAACAAAGACGGCGGCGAGCGGAACCGTTTTGCCTACAGAACAGCCAATACAACAGACGAGGAATTCGAATTCACATCGATCGATTGACACGCTTTTGTGAATCACTTGCACACTCAACCGCTTTCGTCCAGAAAGTGATGCTCGTTGGTCTTTCGGAAGGAAGTGGGCGGCGGGCGGGCGAGTTTGCAGCGAGCCGGGCGGCCGTTTCGTCCGCAGGTGCGCGGATTTGTGCTCATCCATCACTCCGCCAACTCGCTTGCCGCTCCTCCTTATCGCCGCCCGCTTTTCGCTCGATTTGTCCAGGCGGGTGATTCGTTCGTTCGGTTGAGGAAATCCACCTCCAAAACCTGATCTCCAATGCACAAAAGAAGACTGCGATACGACGATGAAACAACTTCGAAATTGAACCGCTTAATCGAAAAGCACAGAAGGTTAAAGCGTTTGTACTGAAACGAATGGTTCCTGAAGCGCACTGCACATTCATTGTCACTGACCATCTCAAGAATTGAGATTAAGATGAAGAAGTTTTCGATTTCAAACAGGACTCAACCCGGACACCACAAAGCGTTCACATCTTCCGTAATTGCAATTACTGGTTTGTTTCGAACGGCTTGCTGGTTTTCCATTGGACCTGATTGACCTTTTCTTTTGCAGAGGATATGGGCACTCAAAGACGGCCTGTCCAGGTTCGCAGACAGCCGACCGATCGAGGAGTTCCGGGGGGTCGATTGCAGACCGCAATCGTCCGTCGTCCCGCCCGTGCGTTCGACCGGCCGTCGCCGCAATCAGCGCGGATGGATCGAGAAGGCGGACAAAAAGCGTCGAGTTAAAAAACGTCGCCCGAAGGCATCTGCGCGCCCAGCCCCCCAGTCGGCGAGGCGGATTTCGACGTCGCCGTCCGCCCCAACGCAGACGGCGGATATAAAAGCGAGACCTCGGCGCTCAACTTCATCAAACAGCAGTCGTCTTCGTCTTCTCTTCGCCTTCTGCCTTCTGCTTTCCGCTGATTGCGCCCGGTCGGTCGGTCGGTTATCTCCGCCGATCGATCAGCCGGCGGCGCGTCGACGGGCGGCTTTTTTGGCGCAGCCCCGAAATCCGCGTATCCGCCGGCTGCCCGGGGGATGCGAGTGGACGGGCGGGCGGGCGGGCGGGTGTTGACGTCAAGGCGGATGTCCTTCGGTCCAGCGAAGTGATCGGCTGGGCGCCGTGGAGGCCGTCTGGAGCGCAATCGGACGGCATTTCACTTTTTTCCACTCAAATCGCCCTTCGCTTTCATTCGTGGCGCATTCCACTCGCGCTGACCGTCGCTCCAACTCGCCTCCAACCCATCCATCTTCAGGGAGCCCCCCAAACTCGAAGCCATGGAGTCCGACGGCCGTATGCGCGCCTACAAATTTGTGGCCTACTCGGCCGTGACCTTTTCGGTTGTTGCTGTCCTCTCAGTTGTGGTTACCCTACCAATGGTCTACAACTACGTCAACCACGTTCGTCGTCAAATGCACCACGAGCTCTCCTTCTGCAAGGTTCGAATCAACGCGTGATGACCTATCATACCTCCCACTTGATTGCAGGGATCCGCCAAGGACATCAGCGTGGAAGTCTACCACATGAAGACGACCGCCGACCTGCCGCTCAACCGTACCGCCCGTCAGTCGGGATACGGCGCCGATGTCAACCCCGCCCCGAGCTGCGACGGCTGCTGCCTGCCCGGGTACGTCCAGCGAGGTGTCCACAGTCGACTAATGGCCTCTATTTAGACAACCTGGCCCGGCGGGAGCCCCCGGCAAGAACGGACAGCCCGGTGAGTGTTCAGAGTGATCAGAAGTGGGCTTCTTTCGACTGGGGCGGGCACCGAAACACAACTCAAAAATTACTGTCTGTTCGAACTCCAACTCATCCTCTGTTCATTGCAGGCAAGCCCGGTGCTCCTGGCGGTTTGTTCAAGCAACAGAGAAGACCAGTCACACCCGCTTGTAATGGTTTTAGCCCCTGGCAACCCCGGCAAGCCCCCGACGGCCCCGTGCGAGCCCACGACCCCGCCCCCGTGCAAGCCCTGCCCGCAAGGACCTCCCGTGAGTTTTCCGAAGACATGAGTGCTCTGATTACTCAACGAATGCTTGCAGGGACCTCCCGGACCTCCCGGCAAGTTATTCGATCGATGTTGGGCTCGGAGACGAAGAGAAATGACTTCTCTGCACTCCCACCTCCGATGGCCATCAACCGTCCGCTAATCTGCGCGTTTAGGATCCGCTGGCGACCCCGGTGAGGCGGGCACCCCTGGCCGCCCCGGAACCGATGCTCCTCCTGGATCCCGTGAGTTTTCTAGTCGATCTGGCCATCAGTAACCTCCCCTGCTTGCAGCTGGACCCCGCGGACCCCCCGGTGAGTGCTGCTCGAGGCAGAAGACCGAGCGGCGGTCTCCGCATCACGAACAGCTCGCTGACCGCCTTCTTTAGGACCCAGCGGAGAGCCCGGCCCGATCGGCCCGCCCGGAGAGGTGATTGGCGTCTTCTGGCCTTCGTTTCACCGTTCTGTCTTTCAGCCTGGAGTCCCCGCCCAGTCCGAGCCCCTTGTGCCTGGCGAGCCCGTACGTTTACGAACGAGAGAATGCGGCCGTCTAATCTGTCTGCTTGTAGGGCGAGCCAGGCGATCAAGGCCCCCCTGTACGTTTTATTTCGAGCCCTTGGGTTGAGGCACAAAAGAAGAACGATCTCTTAACATTCTTGCCTGAACATCTGCTTCACCTCGTTGCTTTCTAGGGCCCTCCTGGCGCTCCCGGCCCTGGTAAGCGATTGTCGATGTGTTCAGTCGATTAATCCCGATTGAATTTCAGCTGGAGCCGACGGCCCGCCCGGACGTAGGCCTTGACGCTGCTGTTTCCTTGCAAACCCCCTCCTTTTCAGCTCCCGGACCCAAGGGCGAGAACGGAGACGATGGACCCCCCGTAAGTGATCGCAATCACGTGCTGAGTACTCATTCTGAACGCTTGCAGGGAGCCGATGGACAGCCCGGACGTATGCGAGCCCCTCTCCGGCCGCCTCTAATCCCTCCTTTCAGCCCCTGGCCAGGCCGGTGGACCGGGAAGCGCCGGCGAGAAGGGCATCTGCCCCAAGTACTGCGCCATCGACGGCGGTGTGTTCTTCGAGGACGGCACTCGGCGATAAATCGGATGAGCACGTGGAGGGAGTGCTTGTTAGGTTCCATTCGTCTGCTTCTCTCTGCCCCCGCCTTCTTCTCCTACTTGTCTGTAAAATTTGGTCATTGATTGAAACAAATAAGAACGTTTGAATGCTCCCGTTCGGACGTCTCTCCGCTTCCAACACCGAAGCCAACGGTCCTGTTGTTCATCCGCGTCCCGCCCAACACCCGCCGGACGGCTTCTCCTCCTCCTCCCACTCACTCTTCAATTCAGAGCGAAATCCGAACGACCCGAATTGTCCGCCTTCTCTTGACTTCCACCCGCCGCCCCCGAACTGTTGCCAATTGCGCCCTTTTGTCGCCTTCTTTTTTGTAGCCACCACTCACTCCTCTCCGCCATCATCGTCCCGCCGATACTTGGTTGATCTTCGCGGCGCGGACTTCGGTCCGTGCCCGTCTCCAAATTGCCCTTTCGGTTTGTGCAACTCCGCAATCCACTGCAGTCTTCACCGGTACTCTCGCCCGTCTCTCGTAGCCGCCTTTCGTTCGTTTCATCCGCAATTCGCCAACAGTTCGGCCGCCCTCTCGTGCAATTCGACCTCCACCCGCCGCAGCCGCCCGCCCGCCGGACGGCCACCTTCCATCCGCCTAATGCACGCAATTCGCGTCTTCTTCGGCTTCTCTCTGTTCGGAATGTTTGGGAATAAAGGAGAACATCAATCTTCGTGCACTCGTCGCTCCCACTGAAAGCAATCCGATCGGACGGATGTCGGCGCAAGAAAGAAGCGGATTTCTTATCACCACCACTCAATTACCGGCGGGTTTCGTCGACAAATCCCCGCGGTCGAGAGGAACCGGTCGCGATCAATCGGCGGTTTCGCTTTCCGATCCGACGGCGATCAAAATTTCGCCGATTAATTCGGCGGTTTCTCCGCATTCCGACGAAACGGGATGTCGACGAAGAGAATCGCGAAACGGCGGGCGAAAGGCCGATCGAACCGGTTCGCAGTCCACCGCTCCTTATCACACGCTCGTCCCGTCCGCCCGTCTTCTTCTCCGATTTGTTCGCGTTGCGCATTCGAAGGGCGACGGGCGGATTAACGCGGGCGGTTGCATCAGAAAGAAATCAGCGATTTGCGCACAGAAGGACGAGGAATGTGCGCGAAGAGGCGCCCTCTCCCCACACCATCGAGCGAGATGATTGAGTGAGCGGAGGAACAAACACACGACTTGTTTGCGGCCTTCCAATGATGCAGCCCCGGTTTGTGAACACTTCCGCAATCGTCCGCCCCCTTCTCTCGACCGTACTCCTCGGAATGCAAATCGGAATGTAGACCGAAATATCGAACGCCTCGTCGCTCGCAGGGCCGCAAAGTCGCGAAGTCCCGCGGGCCGTCGGGCGAAATGCAAATCGCAATCGCCAAGGCAGCCCCAAACGCAACACGCGGCCATTCCGGACGGCGGCCATGACGACCGCATTCGAAGTTTGGAATCGGGAGTTCAACGAACCCCTTCACTTCTCCCGAACTGTTGGATGGACGAACGAAACGCGTGAATTCGCAATGGGGATTGTGATCTTCAGCAAGAACTGGATCTACTGGACGACTTCGTTCGTCGGTACTGCTGAACGTAAAATGCAGTCGTCTGATCGCGGGCCGTCTTTTTCAGGCATCACTTTAACGACCTTGAGCAAACGCTTCCTTTGGCGGGCGTTTTGGACACTCGTAACCATCGGAACGATCGCCGCCTTCGTCGTGCAGTCCGTCTTCCTGATCCAAGAGTACCTGCAGTTCGGCAAGACGACCAACATGCAGGTGCGCACAATCAACAGATTGTCTTTATCCTTTCCGTCGCTCAGATCATCGCCCAAATTCCGTCATCCTACCCGGCGGTCACCGTCTGCTCTCTGAATCCCTACCAGTACTCGAAGATCAGCAATTCGCAGAGTCTGACCGATCTGGTTCGTTCTGTCCATTTGTCTCCCTCTGAAAATCCTCTTCCGCATTCAGGTGATGGCCTTCAACTACATTACTGAAATGCGGGAGGCGCGATTGCGGGCGAACAAGACGGGCGCCACAGCCGCCCCGCGCACGGACCTCAGCGGCAATCCCTCCATCTACGAGCAGGAGTTGACGCGACAGAAACGGCAGACTCCAAGTAACGGTTGGCAAAATCGGTCAGTGCGCTTTTTGTTTTGTTGCTTGTCATTCCCTTCTCGTGGTCGGGACAAGCTCAGCTTGACAATGAAGAAGAGGACCAAGAGTCTTTGGGTCAGGGGGGGTTTTTACTTTCCCTGCGTGACCCCCTTTGACTTACGTATAACGTTTATTGCTTTTTTCTTACAGGTACAACAGTTCGTTGACAACTGCCATCGTAAACGGAACCGCCAGGAGTACCGTTTCCACGTACTGTGAGTTATCACGTGCTTACAAGAAAACCCGGAATGTTGAGGCTACGCAAACTCGAGCTCCTTAAACTTTGCCTTCAACTACACGGTCACGCCCTACATGGCCCAAGTGATCGATGCGGTAGAGGGAATATTTGGCTTGGCAATCCTCTCCTTGGTTTTAGATTTGGTATTTTTGTGTGAGCGATTTCATCTGCGATCCCGCTTCCACCGTGTGCAGCGATTATGCCGGCACTTACGAGGCGAGCCCTTTATTCACTTCTGAGTGATTGCCTTTTTGTATTCAGTTGTTGCAAGACATCAATGACTGTGCGATCAAGCTGAACAGCACGATCCCCGGCTGGAATTACCCGCCGAACAGCACACAAGCCAATCCCGCAGCTGGAATGGCCATGTCGATCGGCAAAGGCAAATGCATGTTCCCGAATCCGAACTGTAAGCAACGACGCCGTTTGGTGAATAACCGAATATCGTCTTTGCAGGCGATTACGGGGATTTCGCAAAGCCGGAGAACATCTACGGGGGGACCTACACGTACAAGCACTGCATTCAAAAAGCGGCCGGAACGGACAACGTCCAGATGTCCATTTCCAGTAAGTGACATTCATTCCACACTCGAAAAGAGATCGAGCATTCAGAATGCGATCAAACGAGCTACCTGAGCGTCAACGTTACCTATCCCTCCTCGTGCACCACTCTGATGGACACGCTCATCGATGAGATCACCCAAGTGATGGTGGACTACGATTGTGGCCTCAGCTGTCAGTACCCGACCCCTGTGCGGGAAACGACGACCACTTGCGGAAACACCTACTACTTCGACATTCTGACCGCACTGTCCACCTGCAACGTCACCTCGAGCACGGAATACTCGACGACCACCGAGCTCTCCACATCCACCGAATTGACGACGAGTCTCGAGTTGACCACGACTAGCCCGGAAGCGTCCACTTCGACCGAGCAGCCCACGAGCACGCAAGAAACAACGAGCGTCCAAGAAACCA
This sequence comes from Aphelenchoides fujianensis, assembly GCA_024699865.1. Taxonomy (NCBI): domain Eukaryota; kingdom Metazoa; phylum Nematoda; class Chromadorea; order Rhabditida; family Aphelenchoididae; genus Aphelenchoides; species Aphelenchoides fujianensis. Next base: position 217,068 of record JAMPIO010000173.1, on the reverse strand, counting down.
CAACAACGACGGCCGAAGTGACCACAACTCCCGACCAGACGACCAGCGAGCCGACAAGCACGAGCACGTCCACTTCGGTCGACATCACCACAACGACCCCGCTCGAATCGACGACAAGCACGACCGAAAGCAGTGAGCGAGATGTCGGCGATTATGAGGCGGCTCTTTTACTTTACTTTTAGCTTCAACTTCGACCTCAACGCTTCAAACCACAACCGATTCAACGACAGATTCCTCCACATCGACGTCGACTTCGACGACCACAAGCGAGCCGACGACGACGACCGCTGAAAGTGAGTAACAAGAGACCGGAATCATCGCTGATTGGCGGCTTCAGCTTCCACATCGAACGACAACCGCGAGCACGACGGACAGCTCGAGCACTTCGACGTCTACTCTTCTCACGACGTTAGAAAGTGAGGGGAAAATCAAACAAATGGTTTCATCGCGGGGTTTTAGCCTCCACAACGACCACAATGAGCGCTTCGGACAGCACAACGCCGCCAACGACGAGCACATCGACGAGCACTCAACAAAGTGGGTGGAATGATCATTTTTATTGATTAATTGTGGCTTAGCTTCCACTTCAACTCTCCCGTCCACGAGCGACAGCACGACCAGCTCGAGCACAAGCACGTTGAGCACGCCGACCACGAGCATTCTGAGCACGAGCGACTCCTCTTCGACCTCGACATCAACATCGACGAGCAGCAGTCAGAGCACAACACAAGAATCAACCGTCACGAGCACTCCAACCATTCCGTCCACCTCGCCGTCGCTTCCAACGACAGCCGGAGAGACGACGAGCGAGAGCACATTGGGAACGACGTCCGCCGTGCCCTCCTCAACCGATTTTTCTTCCACCGACAGCCCGACCACTTCGCCCGTCGGCAGCACGTCCATTGAAGAAACGACGACTGCCGGGAGCTCTCCTTCTTCTCTTGCGGTGACCTCCGATCTCCCGGCGAGCGAAGCGAGCAGTCCATCGGCTACGAGCATCGAGCAAACATCCCAAAGCTCTGCTTCGTCGACTCTAGCCAGCAGCAGTTCCACAAGCGGGAGCTCAACGGGCGGCAGTTCGACGACGGGCGTGTCTTCCACAACGATCGTTTCCTCGTCCGTTTCGTTGCCCTCTTCTTCGCCCGCTTCCTCGTCCGGTTCTTCATCCTCATCGTCGGCAACAAACGCCGCATCGAGTTCGAGCCAGACGGTGGGGAGTTCGTCAACGAGCACGAGGACGTCTGCACAACCGACGAGCGAACGGAGTGCTTCCCCCAACGACCGGCCGATCGAATCAAACGACCACTTCTCTCGGATCGTCCTCACTACCGACTACTCAACGGTCCTCGTCAGGAAGTGCGAAGACGACCAGTGTGTTCAGCTCGACTGCGCGAAGTTCCTCTCTTTTGAGTTCGGTCGGGAGTTCTGCGGGCTCCTCATCCTTGCGGTTGTCTTCCTCCTCTCTGATGAGCAGCAGTTCGAACTACGCAAACACGAGCATTCGATCCACGACGCCCGTCTTCTCGTCATCGTCGAGCGGAAGCACGTCCTTCGCAAAGTTCTCTTCAATTTCCTCTTCTTCACAACAGCCGTCCAGCACGTCTCGTCCGTCTTCCTCATCAGTTGGATCGACGTCCGGCAGATTCCAATCGTCGACTGCCAGCCCGCGAAATGCGACGAGCAGTCCGGCGGAGAGCACGACCCAATTGCTCACAACCTCGTCGCCCAGTCAGGTGTCGAAGGGAACGACGGACGGCGGCTTGAAGTCAACGACCCCTCGCCCGAACGCCAACCAAACGGCCGCAGAGACGGCCGCCCTTTACAACCTGACGGTGAGCTCATCGCAGCGGGGATTCTCCTCACTCTCTCTCGTTCAGGAGAACCGACATGCAGCCGACGACCATCGCGAAGATGCGGGCCGCCCTGGAGATCGTCGGGGCGCAGCTGACCGACGAGCAGCGGGATCAAATGTGCTACACGCTGCCCCAGCTGGTCACCAACTGCCTGATCAACGGAGTGCCTTGTGACATGGACAACGATTTTGATCAGGTCTTCGACGTCGACTACGGTCCGCTTCTGTGCATTTGATCCACTAATAGCAAGCATCTTTAGGCTACTGCTACACGTTCAACTATCAAGTCCCGAACGGCACGTACTCGACTTCGCGAATGGGAGTGATCGCCGGTGAGCATTCTTCTTCTGAAAGCAACTCAACCTTTTCCACTCTGCAGGCCTCCAACTAGTCCTCTTTAACAACGTCTCTGACTACCTGCCGTCCACCGAGTACGTCGGCTTCAAAGTGGTCATCCACCCGCAGGACTACTCGCCCTTTCCGAACACCGAGGGCTACATGAGTGCGGTTGGGTCGGCCGCACGTCTCGCTGCTTCGGAGGTAACACCCAACGCTCTATCAATGTTTGGATGATCGATCGTTAAGAACTACTACACGCGTCTGGGCCGCCCGTACGGCTACTGCGACACGTTGGACTCGGTGCAGGACAGGAATCAACCGTTTTATTTCAACGGCTCCTACTCGACCGAAGTGGGCAGAAAAGAAAACAGCAATGACTAATCTCCATTATTCCAGGGCTGCTTTCGCTCGTGCTTCCAAGACCGCATCGTGGCCGCCTGTGGTTGTGCGGACGCTCGCTTTCCCTACTCGGGCTCCAACATCATCTGCAATCCGATCAATCAGACACAATGTACGTAGATCCCTTTTCATCATCCTTTTCGTTGTTTGCAGACGAATGCTATCTGAATTATATCGAAGAGAACGGAGATTATTACAACGTGAACTGCACGTGCTACTATCCGTGCGAGGACACAATCTACACGGCGGATGTGAGCGACGGGAACTGGCCGGCGGGCACCTTTTTCAACGAGCTCTACTGCCCGCTGGCGGCCTCAATGAACGAGAGTTGCGCCGACTACTACAAGTGAGCTCTACCCTTCGCCTTTCCTTTAATCTCTCCTCTCTTTCTAGTGCGAACGGCGCGCAAGTCAGCATTTACTACAAGAGTCTGGTGTACACGAGCCTGGAGGAGAGCCCGACGACCTCGCTGCTGGACGTCTTCAAGTGAGTAGTTCGAATCGACAGAAGAATCTTCCCTCTGATTGCAGCAACATGGCGGGCAACACGGGCCTTTGGATCGGCTTCACGAGCATCACAATCGGGGAGATCGTCCTCGTCATCGCCCAAACGTTCTTTTGGGTCTTCCGCTTCAAGAAGGAGTTGCCGGAAGTGCCCTCGTGCCGTCGGCGGAATTTCCCCAAATCGGACGAAGAAGAGGACGAGGAGCCGACGGACGTGAGCGGGCCGGGCGGCGAGCTCCCGCTTTCCGACGGCAAAATCCACCCAACCGGCGACCCCAAAACGATGCCCAACTCCTTTCTCGAACAACGGTGAGCGCCCGCCTTGTTGTTCGATTGACTCCATTTGCTTCAGGTCTCGGGAACACCCGCAGGGCGACGATCCCCGCATTCGCCCTCACCTCGAGCGAGTCAGCCGAATGGGCGACGACTACGTGCCGCCCGTCATCGCCTACAGCGGGGATGCATCGTCGAGGACGGTCGTTCTGTAAATGAGTTCTCCGTGTACACGGCTGAGTGATTGACCGTTCATTAAACAAGAGTGTACAGAGACCAGAAGAAGACGATCGAAGGAAGTGAAGGGAGGAATGCGCGCACGGAATGACTGTCGAGCGTTGAGTTGTCTTGATTCACTGGAAACACAACGTCTTCATCCAATAAGCGATGTGAACTCACGAGCAAAATTATTGCACAACTCTTCGGAGCACGTGTGAATCGCGTAGTTCGTGCCCTTCGACCTTCGACTTGGGGCCGTAAATCCCGCAGCTCGCGATGGCCGTCAGGTCGGGGTCGTGGATCAAATAAACGATTTGGCACAGCGGGCAGTACGCGCGGAATGTCCGGTCGAGCGTCACATTCGAGCCACAAAGCGCACTCGAGTGGTTGAGGGCTCGCTGGGCGGACGGATCGTCGTCCAGGTAGATGAACAAGTCGACCAGTTTCTGTTGCTGCTCGTCGCCTCCCCGACTGCACTCGTAACACGCCACTAGAGAATGGTAATCGCTTCAAGAAGTGAGAAGCGGACTTACGTGAGTGGACAGTCGGAAGCAGCAGAAAGAAAATCCACAGTCCAATCATTTTTCTTCACTTCCACCGGCCATTTCGACGTGTTCGTTCAATCAAAACAACGCTGTTTTCCAGTTAGCTTCGACATTTCAATTCGCTCCGGGTTCGAGAAAAAAGAGCGCGATTCGTCTCTCGTTTGCATGCTTTCCTTCGGAACGAAGCCTTTGGGCCTTTCCGCAGTGATAAGAAAGCTGAGCGGAAAGGGGTGTGGTTTCCGGTTCGATCCATCTTTCTTGTGCGGAACGTGGACGCTTTCAATCTTTGGTCAATCCCAACGTTAATTGATCAAGAATTTCCATAAACGCATCTTGAAATTCGCAGGAAAGAACTGCAAAGACAGGCAAGATAATCAGGGGGCGATTCCCACTCGTGGCCATGAATCATCTGCCGTTTGGGTGACCCGAAAGCGAAAGTGAATCAAACACGTTCATTCCGATGACGCCCTCTTTAATCATCGTTCTGTTCGGCCGCTCGATTGAGAGGTTCGATCGTGAATCCTCCATTCGTTTCGATTTGGACTCGGCCAAACACGCTCTTAGATGACGAGAATACAAGCGATGGGCTGCAGTGTTTGCTGTTCGTAGATTTCCGCTCGCCCTACTCGCAAAGGCGACTAATGTGCGGATATTTGCGGTCGTCTGTTGGCTCAGATGTCGTTCGATCTTGTTTTGGATTGGTGCATGACGGAAGAGGGCGCTTTATAAACCGAGTAAACGCGTCCACTCCTCCACTTGTTCGTTCAAATTGCTCGATGCCTCCAAGGCACGCGCGCATTCCCCTCGGCATTCGCGCGGACCGGAGGGATCGCCGTCTACCGCCCACTTGTTGACGTGAATCGAAGCCTTGCGTGCATGTGAACTCAAATCGCTTGAAGAAGGCGGGCTCGTCAGCCAGTTCGGGCGTCCAAAATAGGCGGCAGACGACCGTAATGAGCGGTCCGCTTTCTGTTTTGCACGTCAGACCCCGCAATCGGCCGCTCGATCTCGCGCGTTGCCGTCCGCATGTCCACTTGTTTCTCCTTTGTGTAAACGACGACCACCAAGCTCCGCGCATTCCGACGGGCCGCTCGGCGCCGCCCGCCGCATTCCAGCGCGCTGAGTGCGTGTGTTCGCGAGCCGCCCGCCCTGCCCCCCGATTTGGCAACAGTCCGCCAGCTGGACGTCTTCTTGAACTTTCGGCGAATGGGTGGTGGGCGATCAATCTTGTTACTCGATTTCTGCCTTTTTCTTTTTACTTCCTCCCACTCTCGACGCAACTGTTTAAAGCGCGTGCCATAACTGCTCGATGTCGAGAGCACGCGCTCTTGCACTCAAGTCACACTCCTTACGGTTCGTGAATCACGCGAGCAGCGCCGAGAAATAAGCGGTAACCGATGGACTTTACGGTCAATCGACTGCACGAAATTGGGAGGCGGGGGCGCAAAGGCCGGCCCGCTTGCGCCCAACTCCTCCGCGTCCTACCGTCCAGCGAAGAGCGGCCCGAAAGGTCGGCGGGTTGCTCCGAATCATCGGCCCGCTTCGACGTTCAAATGTTGCAAATGGGCGGCGGGCGCGTTCTTTTGATCATTCCGCTCGATTCCTGCAAAGCGGGCCGAGCAGCACGTGAACTTTGCGGGCATCTGCAGCCGCTTTTGTTCGCCGCCTCCCAACCGACGCCCTCCCGTGAGTAAACGCCCGTGTTCGGTGGGAACAATCCGCCCGCCGGCAACATCCGCTTATTCTTCCGACATTCCGCAATCACTTTGACCCACTTCCAACGGGAAGATAAACGACGGAGAACAAAGAGGGGGATTGTTCTCACGTCCGATCACGCACTGGAGTTCGAGGGCAATCGAGGGTCTTTCGTTGGAACTTTGAAGGGGAAAATGAGTGGGACTGCTTGCTTCCGTTGGGTTCGCCTCCTGCTCGATGATTGATGGCGAGTGGTTTGGGTTCACTTCCGACTCGCGCGTCGTCTCATCTCCCGTTTTTCTTCACATGAATTCGTGCAGTCGACCCGCCGATCGCCTGCGGGCACGCGGGCGGGGAATTTGGACCCGAAACGGCCGCCGTCTTCGTTTCGTGCTTCGAGGGTGGGGCAATCACCACTGATTCCTTTTTACTTTACAAAACGGGCTGGGGTCTTACAGCTCACTGGAAGCGAGTATAAAGAAGCCGGCTGGTCGGAAGGATCTCGAAAGAATTCGCCCAATTCGGCGGATTTCTGGTGGTGACTCACGAGCAGACGAGCGGGAGGAATTTTGTTTTGACGTCGCCGAGTGAGTGATCAGTGGGGGGATCAAACCGGTAATCCACCCCGCCGACTCCAACAATCCAGTCGGCTTCGAACGTCTGCGGATGACGGCGATTGGCGGGCGTTCAATTCGGAGACGAGAATGAACGTTGTTTACCCCCGATTCTTTGGCTTCTTCCCTCATGTTTCGCGTCGCTTCTTTTGATCCCGCGCTCGATCCAAATGGAACATGTTCCGATCGATGGGATCCCGCCTAATTGCTGCTGATCGATTCCAAGCGAGTTCCGCCGACTTGGCGGCGAGCGGAGTTAAAAGGCGGCGGCGAGGGGGAAAACGAGTTCATTTTCGGTTTGATCGAGTGGATCGCTCGTAGGGATGAGTCGCCCAATCAGTCGGCGCGCGTCACGAAGACGGGCGCCATCTTCACTTTCGCCTCTTCTTTTCATTCGATTAATCCCCTCGACGCCTGCTTCCACGAGTCGCAGATTGATCGTTCGTTCGAGTGGAGCGTTGATAAAGAGCTTCCTCAGATGAAAGAGCCTGCTGGAACACGGATCGATCTGCGCGGGCTTCCGTTGCGTGTACATTTCCCGGGTTCCGTTCAAATCAACCTTCTCACCTTCATTCTAGCAGGCTTTTCGTCTTACCCATCCATCAAAAATGCGAACTCTCCTCGTGCTGAGTGTCCTCGTTTGTGCCGTGAGCGCCTTCTCGCTGCTCCGCGAGTTCGACGACGAGCGTCTCCTGCCGCACTTCCGCGTGCGGCGGGCGGCCGAGGAATCCGCCGAAGTGGTGGCCGTCGCGTCGGGCGCCGAGCTGAAGGACGAGGAGAAGATCGCAGTGGTGAGTTCAAAAGCGAGGGTCATCCATTGATCCCCGTCTCATTGCAGGAGGCTTCGGGCGAAGAGGAGAAAGTGCGCCGTCGTCGTTCGGACGAGATCCTCATCGGCTCGGGCGAGGGCAGCGGCGAGGACGCGCCGGCCGCCAAGCCGAGCGCCCGCCGACGCCGAACGGCCGACGCCGCCGGAGCAGAGGTCGTCCAGGGATCGGGCGAAGAGGGATCCGGGCAGGAGTGAGCGGCCACGACATGCGATGGTTTGCCTTCCGGACCTCCGCTTACTTCCTCCAATCAATCACTTGTTATTTATTCTTTCTAACCACTTCCGCAACGACATCTTTGCCATTCGTCCGTCTTCACTATTAATCTCTCCACCGTTCGACTGTTAAACCCAAATAGCGACGTGCATTACCCCTCCTCTCTTGTTGTTGTTTCGCTTCAAATAAACTCACTTCACGTTTAAATCCAAAAGGCGAAGAAAGTGGGCTAATGAGCAATTACGACGTCGCGGAACAAGTGCTCGACGGACCGTCCGCCGACTGACCGCAGCGGGAGGCGAAAGACCGCCGAACGACGGCGAGTGCGTGACGATCGGGGGCGGCGGTCGAGAGCGCGCCGTTCGGATCGAAGACGAGCGCGAAATGAAGAGAGCGGAAGAAGGTGGGAGTGGGCGACGAGGGGAGAGTAAGTGGATCTCGAGAACAACCGTGCGAGTGGCGGGCGGCGGCTGACCGAAGCGCGGGAGTCGTCCGACGGACGCGCGCGGATGATTTCGCGGATCCCCGCCGATGATCGAAGAGGAGCGCCGTGGCGCGCAGTTCGCGACGATTTCCGCACCGAAGTGCGCGCGGCGGGAACCAGTAGAAGACGTGCGGGCTGGCTTTCGCACAAGTTTTCCGCTCCTCTTCGTGCACAACTCGAATCCACACGTTCGCCGGAATTTCCGCCGGGATCACGGGATCAACCGCCAATAAGCGGCGATCGTCGCGTGCCCGGCGGTCTAAAAGACGGCGAGTTTTTGATTAAAAAGTCGAACCGGCTAGCGGCGGGATCCGCGGCGTGAATCACTCACTTTCTCTTCAATTAGTCGTGTTTTGCGCCGCCCGCCGGTCGCTGCACTCCGTTTCGTTTGTGCAGCAGTCGACGTTCCACTCATCCTTCTCCATTCACTTGCGGATTTCTTGCAGAAATGCGGGTGTGTGTGGTGGGTGCCGGCGTGAGCGGACTGCCGGCCATCAAGGCGTGCTTGGAGGAAGGCCTGGAGGTCGTTTGCTACGAGCGGACGGCCGACATCGGTGGTCTGTGGAACTACCGGCCGGATTTGCCGAACGTTCGTTCCTTCCTCACTGATCACTCAAAAATAATGGTTTAGAACGGCGGGACGGTCATGCGCTCGACGGTCGTGAACACTTCGAAAGAGATGATGGCCTTTTCGGACTTCCCGCCACCCCCGCGAGTACCCGAACTTCATGCACCACTCGCTGGTCATGGACTACATTCGAGCATACGCCAAACACTTCAGTCTCGAGCAGCACGTTCGGCTGAACACTGAAGTGAAGACCGTGAGTGGGCTGCAATCATCGATCACTTCTTCGTTCTTTCTTTTCAGATCCATCGGAATACGGAAGGAAACAAGTGGATCGTGCACTTGGCGGACGGGAGTGAGGAGTCGTTCGACCGACTGATGCTTTGCACGGGCCACCACTCCATTCCGCAGACGCCCGTCTTTCCCGGTTTGTTCGGGCAGATCGCTTGAATTCATCTCCAGTTGCTTGAAGGCCTCGCGAACTTCAAAGGCCGCACTCTGCACGCCAAGGAGTACCGCGATTATCGGGGATTCGAGGACAAGGACGTCTTTCTGATCGGCATCGGGAACTCCGCGCTGGACATCGCGGTCGAGTTGACGAAAGTCGCCCGCTCGGTCACCGTCTCCACGCGCCGCGGCTCGTGGATTTTCAATCGCTGTGCGCAGGGCGGGATGCCGTGAGTTCATCCGTCGACTGGGCAAAAGGACGGCGCTGTTTTCAGCTACGACATCCAATTCCAATCCCGTCGCTACCAGTGGTGGATGAAAGTGCTCCCCTGGTCGGTGGCCAACGACTTCATGGAGCACAAACTGCAGCAGCGGATGTGCCACGACCTGTACGGACTGCGGCCGAATCACCGCTTCTTCCAACAACACCCGACCGTCAACGACGCCCTCGCCAACCTGCTGGCAAGCGGGCAGATCACAGTGACGGTGCGTGAACCCCTTTAATCGATCTAATCGATCGTCTGTTCGTGTTCAGGAAGACGTCGAGTACATCGAAGAGGCGAGCGTGATCGTGAAGGACGACCGCCGCTTCCCCGCCGGACGTGATCATCTTCTGCACGGGCTACACGTTCGGATTCCCCTACCTGCAGCCGGCGGACGTCATTCCGATCAACGTTCGTCCACTTCAAGCGGGCACAATAGATTGGGGGATTGCAGAACCACGACGTTGACTTGTACAAATTCGTGTTCCCGGTCGAGTCGTCGGACGTGGCCGTCATCGGGTTGATCCAGCCGATCGGCAGCGTGGCCCCGATCTCCGAAATGCAGAGCCGCTGGGCGGCCCGCGTGTTCGCCGGCCGCTGCGAACTGCCGACCGCCGTCGAACGGCAGGCGGACATCGACACGAAGCGGGCGGCGATGAGGAGGCGGTACTTCCGCTCGAACAAACACACGCTCCAGGTGGACTACGTGCCGTTCATGGACGAGCTGGCCGCCCTTATCGGCTGCAAACCGCCGCTCCAACGAGTGAGTTCTGCGGCGATCCACCGAAAAGAAGGCCGCCGGCTGCAGATCGTGTGGGAGGACTTCCGCTTCGCCTTGCGGCTGTTCATGGGCGGCAACCTGCCGTACGTCTACCGGTTGGTGGGGCCGCACGCGTGGGACGGCGCCCGGAGAGCCATTTGGAACGCGCCCGCACGCGTGAAATTCCCGTTGAAGAACCGCCGATGTCGAACGAGGAGGCACATCCGGCGGGGGAACGTTGGTGGGTTCGCCGTCGTTTCTTCCGGCCGTTCATTCGATCGCTTTAGGACGAGTACTTCCGTTACGTTTCGATGAAGTGGATTGCTGTGAGCAGAGCAGGGAGAGAATTTTTAAGAATAAATGGGAGATTTCAGGGTCATTCCTGCCTGATCCTGACCGCCGGCCTGTGGACCTTCTGCTCGGGCGCCCAAGGGATCTCGGCTGTTGCCTACTTCCTCTACGTCGGCTTCTTTCTGCTCATCTTCTCGTTCATGCTCCTTTGGTTTGATCTGCAGTACGACATGTCGACGATTTTCTGATGTTCCTTTCATTCGATCCGGTTGTTGAAGACTTCTATTCGGTTGAATAAACGCCCTGCTCTGTTGTTTCGAGATAGAATTCATCAGACGGCGATAAACGGACCACTTCGCCGCCCCGAAGGTCGTTCGGATTGCCGCCCGCCGACCGCCGAACAAACCGCCCGATTGTCTTCGCGACGGTGCGAGCTCGAAATTGGAACTCGACCCCGATTCCCGCAGGAGGCGTGCGGAGGAGGCGGCGGATCGATTTCTCGGCGACGGCAGCCGTTTTTTCCGCCGACCGTCGCCCGTTCCGCCGTTTGGAAGCCGCCGCCCGCTCGCCGCCGGACATAAGCGGCGATTCGCTTCTCGTCCGCCCTCTCATTCGATTCCTGCCCGTTCGGATGCTCCAAAGAAAATTCCGTTTCTCCTTCCTGCTGCTGCCGATCGTTGGGATCGACAGTCGGAAGAAGAATGTGAGCTGAGAAGAAGCCGCCCAATTGTTGCCTTTTGCACTTTTCTCTTTGGAGCTGTTCCCATTTGCCCGTTTCCTTATAATCAACTTCATCTTGTCTTCCTCCCAGTGACCGTCAAGATCCGTGAGTTCAAATGATCGCCGGCGGCTCGCTTGCCGGCGGTGTGATCGCTTTCCGTCCTTTCGAGCGCCCGAAGTGGACGCGCCGCGCGCCGCCCCGCACGCCCGCCCGCAAGAAACCGTCGGCTTTCGTCGCCCGGCTGACCGTCGCCCCGTTCGGCGGGCAGTGCGCGGGGGTACCGCCGACTACCCACTCCTCCACGTCAGCGCACTCCGCCGAAGGAATGCGGGGGGGGGAGGGAGAAGACGGCGGCAAATTCTGGAAGCGTCCGGCGGATAATTGGGAGGAAAGCGGGCGGATTTCGGCGTGTGGATCCAATTTGCACGTTCTTTTCTGCGGTATTTCCTCGTGTAAACGAAGCAAGCGGGTGTTGTTCGAATGATAGCGATTGTGGCGGGCGACATCAGCAGAAGCCGCCGTGTGGGTGTGTTGAGCTGACGTTGCATAACGCGGGCGGGTTCGAAATAAAGAGCGGTTGGGCAGCCGGGCGCTCGTTTAATTATTTCCGTTGATTAAATTCCGGTATTAACCTCAACGGCCATCCCAACCGTTTCTCCTCGGAATTCCGCCCAATTTCCACCTCAATGGTCCCTGCACTCCGCTTGGTCCGGACGGCGTTGTTTTTGTTTGCGGCTCGCTCGTGAGTTCGGCCGGTCGTAAACAAGTCGGCGGATGGGAAAGCGAGCGGATTCTCGTGGTTATTCCTTGAAGCTTTGCAGTTTAACTGAATTCTTTTCGTGCATCTCCACGTGTTTCTTTCGCTTCTGAACGTCGACTCCAATTATTTCCTTTCGTTCCAGATTTCGGCCGCAATGTCCGCTTTCTCGACGCTCCTCGTCCTCCTGCTCGTCGGCGGCGTGTCGGTGGACGGCGCCTCGCGATCCCGCCATTTGATTCGGCTGAACGAGGAGAACTGGCAGGACGTGCTGCGAGGCGAGTGGATGCTCGAATTTCACGCGCCCTGGCAAGTTCCCTTTCGCTGTTGATGCCCGATTACTCGCTTCCTTTTAGGTGCCCCGCCTGCAAGGATCTCGCGAAGGCGTGGAACTCGTTCGCCGAGTGGTCGCGCGACCTGAACGTGAACGTGGCCGAGATCGACGTGACGGAGAACCCGGGACTCTCCGGCCGCTTCCTTGTCACCGCCCTCCCGACCATCTACCAGTGAGTCACCTTTCCGTTTCTCTCTGTTATTCGTCCGATTGCAGCGTTAAGGACGGCGTTTTCCGTCTGTACGCCGGCCCGCGCGACAAGGATGCGTTCATCACGTTCGTGGAGGAGAAGCAATGGTCGCTGGTCGAGCCCCTTCCCTCGTACAAGCACCCGGACAGCCCGCAGTGAGTGCCCACTTCTGACTTCCGTTTGACCGTCGAGGTGTTGTTCAGAATGGCCGTGGTCGCCGTCTTCTTCAAGCTGTCCATGTGGGTCCGCGACCTGCACAACCACCTGGTCGAGAACGTGGGCGTCCCCTCGTGGGCCTCCTACTCGCTGTTCGCCCTCGTGACGTTGGGTCTCGGCTGCATCCTCGGATTCGTGAGTTCCTTACCCCGTCATCCAGCATTCTCGCCGTTGTTCTTTCAGTTCATCGTGTGCATCATCGACGCCGTCTTCCCGACCGGCGCGGCGGCGGCTGCGGCGGCCAAGAGCAAGAAGGGCAAGAAGAACGGCGGGAAGGACGAGTCCTCGCAGAAGGAGGCGACCAAGGAGGCCTCCGGCAAGGACGAGAAGTCGGCGAAGGCCCAAGGTGGGCAATGGAAACGAACGTCCCACTCGTTAATTAATCCCCTCGTTGCAGAAAACAAGAACGAACCCAAGAAGACGAAGTAAACGGCCGGCCGCTCGTGTCATTCGCCCGACTGCCCACTTGTTTTCCGTTCCGTTCAGCCGGGCGCCCTGTTCTCCGCTCAGATTTTTATTCACACGCGAACGGCGACGAATTTCCTCCTCCCTTTTGTCCACTTTCTTTTCGGGTGTTTTCCGCAATCAATTGAGACGTCGTTCCCTGCTCTTCCCCTCAAATAACCTTTTGCCCCGCAATCGTCCGCATAATCCGTGCGGAATCCTCTGCTTGCATTTGTGCCTCGAGTATTCGCCTTAATAAACAAGTCGTTAAGTAGAGGGTTCGCTCGAATAGACGAGGGTTCAAAGCGCAGTCCAATCGATACTGACGGACGAAGGAGAACGCAGAGTGATTTCCCGTGTTCAGATGTGTACGGCAAAGAAGGCCGATTCCGAAGAGGAATCGGAGATTCTGGCGATCGAGTTGTGAGTCTCCCTTCCGGTCTTTTCACTTGCCGCTTGCAGGAGGCGCGAACGGGCGGTCAAAGAGACCAAACTGTACGAGGTGGAGACGGAGGGGAAACTGCCGATCGTCTACTCTTCCGCCTACAACATCCACTTCCTCGGCCTCGAAAAGCTGCACCCGTTCGACTCGAAGAAGTGGGGCCACGTGATCGACCGTCTGATCGGTGCTTCCACATGCTCATCCCTCTCCTTTCATCCTTTTCTTTTCAAGTGAACGGAAAGCTCACGAGTGGGCAGATCATCGAGCCGCGCGAAGCAACACGCGAGGACTTGCGGGTCGTCCACACTTCCTGCTACCTGAAGATGATCCAATGCCCCGCCGAGTTGGCACGCATCGTCGAGATCGCCCCCGTTGCCTTCGTCCCGTACTGCATCCTGAATCGCGTGCTACTGAAGCCGATGCGGTTCGTGTCCTTGGAACGAAGCGCACATCCCGCCTCTTTTCAGCTTCCAGACGGGCGGCACCATCCTCGCCGCTTCCATCGCGTTGGAGCGCGGCTTCGCGATCAACGTGGGCGGCGGCTTCCACCACGCGAGCAGCGGACGCGGAGGAGGCTTCTGCGTGTACGCCGACATATCGCTCGCTCTCCGCTTCCTCTTCTTGTCCAAACGGATCGAGCGGGCGATGATCGTCGATCTGGACGCGCATCAGGGCAACGGCCATGAGCGGGACTTCGCCGGCGACGACGGCGTGTGTTCATCTTGGACGCGTTCAACTATGAGATCTACCCGCACGACTACGAGGCCAAAGGTTTGTTCTCGAGTTATGTCCATTTGCACTGCAGTTCCCATTCAGAGGCGATCAAGTGCGCCATTCGCCTAGAGAGCCACACGGAGGACGGCGACTACTTGCCGAAGGTCCGCAAAGGACTGGCCACCTCGCTGGACTCGTTCAGCCCCGATCTGATCGTCTACAACGCGGGCACCGACTGCTTGGAGGGCGACCCGCTCGGACGGATGGATTTGAGTGCAAAGGTGCCCTTCCTGCTTGTTCCTATGATAACTTGTGTCTCTAGGGAGTGATTCGCCGCGACACACTCGTGTTCAAGGCGGCGGCCGAGCGGAAGATCCCCGTCCTGATGGTCACGAGCGGCGGCTACACGAGCCGCTCGGCGGAGGTGATCGCCGACTCCATCGCCAACCTCCTCGACGTTTTTATTCTGAACGAAAACAAGAGCGACTGATGATCTCCCCCGCTTCTCCCCCACTTATTTGCCGCCGAACTCACGTATTTTCGTCTTTCTTCCCTTCGTGTGCCGAATCGACCGTTGACTCCGCGTAATCCCGTTCCTTTCCTGCCTTTGCCGATGACGCCAAGTGCAATAAAAGCGCCGTTTATTCACGTCGTTCGTTCACCAGCAGCCAACAAGCGAGTAACAGAACAAGTGGAGCCAGGGGCAATGGGAAACGCCCGTCCACGAACAACCCCTCCCAAGAAAGAGCACTTAAACAAAGGAAATCCCCGGAAGAACAAACGAATCCCCAGTGGAGAGTTCAGCCCACGAAAATCGGAACTTCTTGCACGTGATCGAAGAAGAACTCGGTCGACTGCAGAATGCACGACTCCTGGTTGCTCGATTCTTCCTCGCGCTCGTGCCCGTCCGTTTGAATCATGTCCGTCTTGTCGAAGAGTCCGTTGTGGTTGCGGAGAGTGCGCAGCGACTCGAAGAGGAAGCCGCGGGCGAACGTCCCGTCGGTCAGTTCACCAGCCGTGCGGTTGATTTCGGCCGCCAGCTGCTCGCAGTCCGCGGAAAGGGCGTCCAGACCGGCGTCCACGGGCGGCATCTCGCAGAAGGTGGCGACGTCCGCCGACTTCTGCTCCAGGGCGGGCATTTGACGGACGATCTCCGCCATCTTCGCGACGCCGACGAACAGCCCGCACGAGAGCGCCCACAAGGCCAAGTAGGCGGAAGCGACTGTCAGGCTCATCACGACGAAGCGTTGAATGTGGCCGAGGAAGGGCCGCAGGTCGTCGGCCAGCACGTTGCAGTCCGTGTACGAGAGCGAGCCGGACAGCTGGGCGCTCTTGAGCGCGACGCCACGTTCCAGCGAGCGAACCGCCGCGTCGTACTCCGCATCCATGATGTGCAGATCCCAGCCCTAAATAAAGGGAAACAATCAACAAGGACGGAACGAAAGGAGGGACTCACGAGGTCGTTCAGGAAGCGCAGCTCCAGCTTGTTGATCCGCTCGACGCTCGTGGAGGCCGCCGCCGCCCACTCGTCCTGCCAAACGAACTCGTCCACGCCGCAGTCGTTCAGGAACTTCGTGGCCACGATCAGCGCCGACAGGTACAAATCGTTGGGGTTGGAGCGTTGGAAGGCGGCCGGATTGTTGCGGCGGAGGCGCTCCACGTAGATCATCGCCGCCACGAGCGTGCACGGGTCCAGACAGCCGTCCCGCGAGATGCGGGCGGCGAAGTCGACGTCCAGGAAGTCGTAGGTGGAGCGCCGGTCGAAGTAGTTGATCACGAGTTCTAAACGACGGCCATGAGCATCAATTCAAGCAGAAGAGGGGACTCACCACTCAGTTGGATCGTGAGGCAGTTCATCCGGAGCGGGCCGTAGTGCAGCGAGCGGCGGAGTCGCTGGCGAATCGCCTTGTAGGCCTCCGACCGAGGTCGAGCCATTCTTAACCACTGGAACGAAAGCAGCGATTATTCCCACGCACTTGTCTGTTTTGATCACGGGGGCCTCGTTTCGAGAAGAAATCGATCGATTTCGTCGCCCCGCCGTTCCCGTCTGCTGCCGTCAGCGGGCGGTTGGCCAAACGAACAGAAGATCGCGGCGAGACCACGAGAGGGCCGGGAGAAAAACAAGCCGGCTGTTTGGGACGAAATTCGGCGTTCTTCCGAATTCGCCGTCGGAAATTCACGGCGCATGAGAGTCGCCTTCTGATTTCTTCCGGGCACACAGAAGGTTGATCAAGGGGACTTACGGGGGGATTGTTGGTGGTGGAAAGTAGGAACAGAGATTGGGACTACTAACGGCAAAAAATTGGTTATGAAGCGATCATTTGTCTATCCATAATTTTGCAAAGTGATCTCTGTTTTGTATTCGGGCCCTCGTTCCTTGGCGGGTTTGTTTTCGGATCGAGGCGGCGGTTCTCGCCACTTGCCGACTGCGCGCGTTCGACCGGCACCCTTCGCCGCTCCGACGCCGCCGTCTCTCCGTCCATCGCGCTCTTTCCGCTGCGCTTTCGCTCGCCCTCCACTCGGCGGCCGGGCGGCCTGCCGCCGCGTCCGAAGCGTTCGTTTTGAAAAACACGCCGCGGTCGACGGTGGAGCGAAAGAGGCGGCGCTTTTTCCCGTCTTCTCTTTCGCTTTTTGTTGCAACTTTGCGGAAAGTTCGCCCATTTTGGTCGTGCTGCTTGATAATTGGGCAGCGAACATCCAGCATATTTTCCTGACATCCGAATCTATCCACTCGTTCATCCGTTTGCTTCGCCTACCTTTATTCCCTGTCTCTTTCCTTCACGCGAGCGAGAGGACCTCCGCGTTAGGCGGTTTGTAGTTGGGAGTAAGGCGTGTTTCTTCGCTATGCGGGCCACATTTCCGTGGTCGATCCTGCCCTTCATGTCGAACAAACTCGCGTCCAACCAACTGGCGTATTCCTCCGTCGGATGTTCGCCTCTTTTGGGCGCCAGGGACACGGGCGCGGCTCGGTTCGTCCCGTCTCCCCCTCCTTCCTACCTGCCTGCCTGCCCGCCCGCTTGCCCGCGTTCTCCCCACTCCTCGGCGCTGCCCGGCCGACGCGGCGAGGGCGAAGGCGGGCGAAAAAGAGCGCGCTTTCTATCGGGCATGCAATTTGCGCCGCCGCCCCGCTTTGCGAGTAATTTTGCGTGATAAACGCCGCGAATTATGGACCGACGGATTGTCGCGTGCCCCACTAATCGCTTCTTCTTCCAGCTTCCCGCCATGTCCGAGGAAACCAAAATGGAGACGAAGGAGACGGAGGCGGCCGCCACGCAGCCCGCCGCCGGCGACAGCGCGGAGGCCTCGAAGACCGCCGAGAAGTCGGAGGCCGCGCCGGCCGAGGCCAAGAGTGAGCAGGTCGGTGCCAAGTCGGAGTTGGAGCCCGCCACGAACGGGGACGCGGGTCTGCAGGCGCCCGCCGCCCAGGACCAGAGTGTCTCGGTCTCGGAGGCCGAGGAGAAGGAGCGCTCGAACGAGGCGCTGCCCGATCCCGCGCCGCCGATTCCGCCGGGCGCCGCTCCCGACGCCGATCCCGTCGATCCGCTCGCCCAGTCGGAGGCCGAAAAGGCCGCGGGCGCGGAGGGAAAGCCGGCGGAAGGCGCGTCGAGCAGTGCGCCGACCGATCCGGCCGCTCCCGAGGGGTCGGCGAAGGCCGCCGAGCAGGCCAAGCCCAAGGAGGAGTCCAAACCCGAGGAGCCCAAGGTAAAACCCACTTTCCTACCCACTCGTTTGCTCCGCACCTTCTGCTTCGGGAGTCCCCCCGTCCGTCCATAACCCCGCACTTCTCCTCTTTGTTGGTTGTGGAAAGATAATGAGGGAATGGGTCTTGCCCAGTGAATTTGAAAGGCTCCTCTCATCCCTCTCGCTCGTTTCAGAAGAAGTCGCTGCCCAAGTGGATGGTCCAGTCGGCCGAAGAGCTGAATGAGGAGGTCGAGGAGCAGGCCGCAAAAGAGGAGGCCGCCGGCGAGGAGGCCAAGCAGAAGAAGGAGGCCGAGGGCGCCCCTAAGCGTCGCGGCCGCGCCAAGAAGGTCGACCCCGTGGTGGCGGAGGCGGCGGCTGCCGGCGGATCGGTGAGTCCTCTTCGCTCTTTGTTCATATCTACCTTTCGCTTGCAGAACACGGGCGAACCGGCGGGCTCGTTGGCCGCCACCCGCCCGCGCCGCTCCACCCGCGCGCCCGTCGACTACGCGAACCCGGACGCGGGCACGGTGGTCGCCGAGGTGGACGACGAGGAGCCGGGCGGCCTGGGCATCCTCAACCGCGGCCGCAAGGGCGCCGCCCGTGGAGCGAAGACGGCCGGTCGTGGCCGCAAGCGGAAGGCCGCCGGCTCGGACGAGGAGGAGGACTTCGACGAGGACGACGGCTCGGACTACGGCGGCAAGAAGAAGGCCGCTCGCGGCGTCGCCACTCGTGGACGCGGCCGTCCGCGCGGCGGCGGCGTGGCGAAGGCGGCCCCGAAGGCCTCGTCGCCGGCCAAGACCGCCGGAGCGGCGCGTGGTCGTGGCCGCGGACGTGGCCGAGGCAAGGCGGCCGCCGGAGGACGCCAATCGGCCCGCGGCAAGAAGAACTCCGAGGACGAGGAGGAGGAAATGGAGCTCGACGACCACGTCAGCGAGCCGGAGGCGGACGAGCCCGAAAGCGAGCACGGTGAGTTCCTCTCCACCCTTCAATCACGCATCTTTTGTTCGGTTGCAGAAGGAAGAAGCCGCCGCTCCGCCCGCCAAGCAGGGCCGCAAGGCTCCCGCCGCTCGTGCGCCCGCCGCCTCGACGTCGGCGCCCGCCAAGAAGCGCGGCCGGCCGGCCAAGAACGCGAAGGCCGCCCAGCAGCCCGCCGCCTCGAACAACAACGAGAACAAGGAGGAGGGCGACGACGAGGCGATGGACGCCGAGCCGGCCACCAACGGAGGCGCCCGACGGCGAGAACTCGGGCGCCGTCGAGCAGTCGGCCTGATTCCTCGTTGTTCGTTGTTTTGGTCGGCGTTCAACAACGCTGTTCAAGTGTATCTCGACCTTTCCGTTTACCTCCTCTTAATTTAACCCCCTCTCCGTTTACTCCCTCCCTCCTCATTGGACTTCTGCATTCGTGAGTTCGGAGCAAGCCGGACGTTCGCGCGTTGCTCGATTGAAAGGCGTCCTCTCCACTTGCCCCTTCATTTTGATGTCCCCCCCTCTCTCCGTCGTTAAGATCCAAGCACAAATTAATCTTATTTTCTCCTTTGATCTGTTGTGTTCGGGGTGTAGTTGTGTCCCCTTGTAAGTAAGGTCTGCAGTGCATTAAGAGGTTTTGACCAATAAATGAGTTTAATGCCACTCATCTGTCGGCTGATTGCGCTCTCCCCTCCAACCCATAATGCAAATTCTGAAAGAAGACCAAAGGAATTCCGATCGAAGGATCATTCCCGCGCGAAAGGCGGCGTGTTCGGCGGTCGGGCGTCTTCGGAATGGACGGGCGGAAGAACGAGCAGCCGGCGGAGGGCTTCCGCGTGCGCCCCGTCCGCTCCAAGATGGACGTCCACGAGGTCGCCGAATTCGCTCGTCGTCGGGGCATCGGAGGAGTCGGTGAGTGGCCAGGTCGCTGTGCCCGAATCAACGAACGCGCTTCGTTCAGTGCCGACCACCTCGCAGAAGACTGACCGCCGCCCATCCAAACTGATCCCCGCCGGCACCCCGACCCACGTGTTCGTCTGCGGACTGGCCGGAACGGCGGTTTGTGGCGGTGAGTGGGCGAGAGGTTGCAGTAGATGGACGGCCGTTTGTTTCAGGTTCCCACTTGCTGACCACCCCACTGGACGTCCTCAAATGCCGCATTCAAGTGAGTTCTCTTCCGTTCCTCTTCCATCCGCCCTCTTTCCGCCCTTCAGGTCAACAAGACGAAATACCCGACTCTTGCCGCCGCCTTCCGCGTGACCGTCAAGGAGGAGGGCTGGCGGGGGCTCGTGCGGGGATTCGCGCCCACTGCCATCGGCTACGGCCTGCAGGGCTTCGCGAAGTTCGGCTTCTACGAGGCGAAGGAACACACCTTTCGATCCGTCGGCTAATCCCCTCGCTTCAGGCATTCAAGAAGATCCTGCTGGAGAAGGCGGGGCCCGAGAACGCGTACGTCTACCGCACGCTCATCTTCGCGCTCGCCGCCGCCGGAGCGGAGGCCATCGGCGACGTCTTCCTCGCGCCCTTCGAGGCGGCCAAAGTGCGCACTCAAACCGACGCGAACGCTCCGGCGGCCATGCGGCGAGTGCTGCCGTTGATCTGGCGCTCCGAAGCGGGCCGCCGGCTTCTTCAAGGGCCTCGTGCCGCTATGGACGCGTCAAATTCCGTACACCATGTCCAAATTCCTGGCCTTCGAGTTCGCCGTCGACTTCCTCTACCGCCGCCGCTGCAGCTGGACCGGCAGACGTGCAGCCGGAACGAGCAGCTGCAAGTGAGCTTGGCGGCCGGCATCCTCGCGGGTTCGTTCGTCCTTCTCTCTCCCATTCACCACTTCCTTCCTGTTGATTTCAGGAGGCCACCAGTGCCGTGTGCTCCCACCCGCCCGACGTGATCGTCTCCCAGCTCTACAAGGACTCCAGCGCGACCTTCGGCAGCGTGATCCGCCGCCTGGGCTTCCGCGGCTGCTGGTCGGGCCTGGGCACTCGGATGCTGATGATCGGCGGCATTGCGGCCTGCCAGCTCTTCACCGTCGACGTGGTCAAGGCCGCCTTCCGCCTGGAGCCCTCGAAGATGCCCCAAATGCCCACGAAGATGCAGAAACCGGAAGGAATAAACCGTCTTCTGCCAACCTGCTGTTTATTCCAATGGAACTCCCCTTCACGTGGCCGTGTTTTGGATGTAGAGGGCCGTCTTGTCGGCCGGCGTCATCACGTACATCGCCATCGGAATCACGATTGAGAGGAAAGCGTAGACGAACATGCACGCCCGATCGATCGCCTAAACAAACGGGCGAGTGAAGGAAGAAGGAAAGGGACGTGCCATTGCCATGAATCTCCAGTCCGCCTGCTCGGTCTCCTCCTCCTCCTCGTCCTCCATCTGATGCTTTGGAGTCGCGAAGGAAATCGGACAGCTGGACGAGAGTGTTGCGCAGGAGTTCGTCCAGCCGCCGCTTCTCGGCCGTCCCCACGTCGATCGAAGGAAGCGGTGCTTGGAGGTGGGGGTTCGTTTCGGAGGCGGGCGGAGCGCCGAGGGCACTCGTCAAGTGCAGCAGGGAGGCGGTCGAGGAGCCCCGCACCAAGTGGGCGATGCCGCCGTACGGGGCCGAGCGGTAGGAGGGCGGCGGCGGGGCGGTCGACGTCGTGCTGTCGCTGTCTGATTGCAGCGAGTACTTGCGCGCGCCGAAGGGCGGCCGGCGGAAGCGTTTGCCCGGCCGGTTCATGAGCGTCAGCCACGGGAAGCCACTCGAGGAACACGGAGCGCATGAACGGCGACATTCGGTGGGTCTTCGGCGATCGGAAGCTCACCTGAAAGAAGCGAGCAGTCCGTCCAGCGGTAGATCGAAGCACTCGCGTTGATCACGAGGACCGTGATGATCACCGAGGATCCCAGAAGGACCATTTGGAGGGCGAAGAAGGCCCCGATGAAGGGGACCGAAGTGGAGGTCGGCGGCGTCACTTCGGCCACCATCCCGAGGAACACGGTCACCGAGAGCAGGTTGGTCGTCTCTGAACGAGAAGGAGAGTTGAGGGAAGACGACCACCTACGCAGCGTGATCTTCTCGCCGCACTCCGACGGCAGCGAGAAGCCGAGGACGTTGCTGAGGAGGAAGAGGATCGACGGGATGATCCAGTTGATGCCGTAGTAGATGACCTTCCTCCTCAGGTACAGATAGTAGTAGAGTTCGTTGTAGATCTCGCCGTTGAACTCCGACCGAATGCGGGAGGCCGGCGTGCCCACCAGCTCCCACGCGCTGTTCACCACGTAGTACGCGAGGTCCATTTGATTGTTTTTGTCCGGCAGGTTCGCGTTGTCGATCAGAAGGCTCAACTTTCGCCCAGTGTACGTCCAGGCGCCGTACTGAACGAGGACGGAAGACGTTAAGGGTGTCCCTTTGAAGCGAACTCACCTTCAAGAAACAGATTTGCTCGTCGAAAAGCCGGGCATGTCGTTAGTTAACGGGAAAAGCCACGAATCTAAGCTTACCGAATGGAAACCTAAAAAACGATTAACGAGGATCCTCTTTTTGTCCTTCACACAACCAGGTGATGTCGATGATGCAGGAGCTCTTCACGATGGCCGGCGGCGCCTGCAGCACTTCGCCCGTGTGTTTGACCACGAAATTCACGGGGAAGCGGGCGTCGAAGTTCTCGTCCGCACTGACAACAGAGAAACAATCTTCCATCCGCTTTCTCTTCCAATGAGAAATTACCTGTTGAAGCTGAAAGAACAAGAATGAACAACGAGAAGAAAGGGGGTGGTGGCTAACAGCAGAATGTCCGGCCGCCAGAGGGCGTCCGGCGGGAAAACGATCTCCGTGATGTTCCCGTACTCGCTGGGCGTCCACCTGCAAACTAGGCGTCCCCAACGAACGAGCAGAGAGGATTACCGCATTTTGTAGTCCTGCAAGTCCTCCAGATTCGATCAAACCTTGAAGAAATCTCCATCATTCTGCTGCCACCTCTCAGTGAGCGAAAAAACGTTTCTGTTCAAACCCCTGCGCAACAGAACGATGCGCACAGCCTTCTCCACCTGCAATCGAACTTCCCTGCCAAGTCTCAAACGAAAAGAATGAGTGGAAAGGAGAAGGATCGAATGACTCACGAATTGAAGCCAAATGACGAGCGTGATCATCTGATTCTTTCTCGTCCTAAACGCCCCGTCTTCATACGCGTTCTGTCCAGCTCGTCCACTCACGACGTCCAGAATCTGCTGGAGGAGGACCCGCAGCCAGACGTCGATGGCGACCGAGTGGTTGGCGACCGGCCGCTCCACCGGGTCGTATCCATTGCGGAGGTCTTGGAGCAGACGGTACTCGTCTTCCGATCCTTCCGCCCTCTTCCAGACACGAGAAGAAGAGCAAGAGGAAAAGGAGAGCGGTCGTCCCGATCAGCATTCCGCTCGATTAATGAGCGGCGAAGACGGCGGCGCACTTCGAATCGCGCGGATTAACCTCCGATTCGAACGAGCGGAAGCGCGTGAAACGGCCGACTGGGCGGATTATTTCGACTCGCCGAGCGGAAGTTTTGGTCCAACAGCTTTCGAAGAAGCCGACCGTCCCCCGCTCCAGCCGAATGGTCGCGATTGTCTCTCGTTTGTTTGCGTTCACTCCGACAGCCGACCGGTTCAATAATTTATTCTCCAATCAACAAAGAATAACAACGTTAGAAACAGGGGTCCTACTTGTGGAAATAAACGCGGGTGTTCGCGAAAGGCCTTCCGCCACCAGAGGCGCACCGTTCGCGCAGCTGGCGGCTCGCCGATCGCCGTTCGGGCAGCTCGACGGGCGCCGACTCGAAGGCCGCCAGTCGGGGGAAGAGCGGGTGGTCGGAGGGGACGCAGTTCCCGACGAACACCAGCGAGGACTCGAGGCCCAAACGGGCGAAGCTCTCGAGCACCCGCTCGAACCCGAACTGATCGAAGTGGATCATGAAGACGAGGTGGACGTCCGTCGGCTCGGAGCGAGTGAGCAGTTGGATCGCTTTGGGCAGCGAGTGGAGCGAGTCGGGCGGCAGGACGGCGATCCCCACCGACTCCAAGACGGCCCGTTCGGCGGCCGAGCAGCGGGGTTCTTGGAAGAAGGCGGGCGGGTAGCCGAAGTGCCGTTGGATTCGTTGGAAGACGGCCAGCTGGAGGGCCGAATCGGAGCCCGTCTCGTTGAAGTTCCCGATGCCGACCGCTCGCAGCGAGCGCACTTGCCGGTCAGCGCCGACCGCTCGGTTCAGCGATTCGAAGAACTTCGTGCTGAATACACGAGAGAAAGTCAAACGGAAGAACGAAGAAGGAACTCACCTCCACTCCTCCAAGTATTCCTCCAACGACTCGTGGGCGTGCTCCAGCGACCGCCGAACGGCCTCCGTCGACGTCTGCGGGTCGGAGAAGTCGGCGAGCTTCGGCGGTCGACAGGCGTCGTTTGGGGCCGCCGAAGAACGAGCGGCGGCCCTTGCGGACGATGAGGAAGCCGTTCCTTCTTCCATCACCGACTCGTGGCTGTCGCCCGTCATCTGAACACGCGAATAAACCGAGAAGAACAGAGATTGCGATAAAGAGGCAGTAAAACCGATGAACAGCGGGCCGAATCGAGGGAAACAGAACGTTTTTATTCGTGGAAAAGAGGGCAAACTATGGCTAAGAAGTCTACACGTGAACAACGAGAAGAGTCCTCCAATTCCGCCGCCTTCAACGGTTGTCGACCACGACGAGAGTGCCCGAGCGGTCGGCCAACTCGACGAGCAGGAAGCGGCAATCCCAGCCCTCGCCCGCCTTCTTCGCGATCTCCACGAAGGCGCGGCCGGCGTTCCGTTGGCCCTTCACGTGGAACGTGACCCGCACACGCTCCTCGCCGTCTTTCGTGTACGCTTGGGAAGCGATGTGTCTTCGGGCCCGTCGACCCTGAAATCCGGCGGTCGTTGCGGTAATTCCGAACGATCGAGAACCGCTCACCTGCTCGCCGAATCCCGCGATCCCCTCGCCGAGGGCGTCCTGACACTGGGGATCGTCGCGGATCATCTTCAAGGCTGAACAAACGAGGAAGTAAACGGGCGTAAAGAGGAGTGAATGGCGCCTACCTTTCGTGTAGATCCGTTGGGGCGAGCTGGACGCGAAGAACTGCTCGAAGATGAGGTACGTGAGGCCGCCCAGCGCGCAGACGGCGACGCCCAACGAGACGTAGAAGAACGTGTTCTCGGCGCCCTTCTTCACTGCAATCGACCGAAGAATCAAACGAGTTGAAGGGCAGAACGAACCTTTCTGAGCGGTGGTCTTCGGCTGCTCCTCCGGCTTGTCCAGCACCTCCTCCAGGATGCTGCGGGGCCGTTGGATGTCCAGCTTGCTCGTGCCCTCAGCCTTCGGGTCCGTCGCGTACGCGCGGAAAGAAGCGGAGATCCACGGCGCGAGCGGCCGGTTTTCTCCCGAACGAGCGGCCGAACGGAGGACGACCACGCTCCGCCACGCCGCCGTTCTTCCTCCGCCGCTCATGAACATCGTGAGAAGGATTCTTCACAACGTCGTCCAATCAGAAGCAGGCCGACAGCAGCCACAATAAAACTTCAACGAAGCCATTCGCCGAGTGAGCGGAATTCTTCGGCATCGAATTTCCCGCCGTCTCTTGAGTAGTGACACACGAGGGGATCTCCTTAAGAGACCCCACACAAGAGCAACAATGTTTGTAACCTGCTCATATACCTTCTAATGGACTGTTCTGTTCTTGCTCTAACTCCCTCGCTTCGTTCATTCGACCGCCTTGCCGCATCGAGCAATTGTCCGCAAGGACTTGGAAGCAAACGATGGCGGCTTACTGTTGTTGGACAAACGGCTATCACAGCTTTTCCTCAACCCGATTTGCCGAACAGGAACGAACGTGCAAAATCGAAGTCCAAAGAACAGAAAGCGGCGGACACAAACCACTAGCCACCTTACAATCCGAACGATGAGCACGAGCGGGACCGGAAAGTGAATCAATTCCGATCGTTTTGTACCCGCGAATCATTCGGAACGATGGTCGGAGCAACGGAGTTGAAAGGCGGTGCAACAATCCGGGGCATACGGTCGATCCACTTTCGATTGTTTGCGGGCTGCAGGGTGGTCGGCGGTCTGTGGTCCGGGAATGCGAGTGGATTTTGCAGAAAGCTCCGTTTGACCGCAATCCCCGCATTTCGCGCACGTGAACCCGAAGGAGTGGTCGTCGCGGAGCCGCCGGCCACACGCCGCTCGCGGTTTCGCAACGCAGAAACCGGAACTTCCGAACTGACCGCCGCCCGCCGAGCGCTCCGCTGCGGCCGTCGCCACCCCGCAGTTCAGTTTTTATGCGAGCGGGAGCGAAACGCGCGAAAGCGGAAGATTTTCGTGTCGTGCAAACGGGAACAAACAGAAGACGTTCGCTTGTTTCTTGCAGCTCCACGATGCCGCCACTGCTGATCGCCCTCCTGCTCGCCCCTTTCCTCCCGCTCGTGTCCACGGTCGTTTGCCCCGAGCCGAAGAAATTCGGCCGCGCGCCCTCCACCGAGTGCCGCGAGCCGATGGACCCCAACCTGAAGCCCAAAACGTACCTTGGAGCGGTGGTTCACGAAGGAGATGTTCGATGTACGTCGCCCGCGGTGTGTTCTCTTCCTTCTACTGAACTCTTTCAGGACTTCTTTCCGCACGCGAATCAGGGCTGGGGACCGGCCAAGTGCTCGCCGTACTCCTACGAGTCCTTCATCCTGGCCGCTCGCTACTTTCCGGAGTTCGGGGCGGGCCTTCGAGGCGGCCAGCCGCCGTTCACTTCGCGCGATCTCCAACGGCGGGACGTGGCCGCCTTCTTCGCCCACGTGCTGACGGAAACGGGCGAAAACGACTACCGCCTCTACAAGTGCGTTCTCCCGTCCATTCCTCCCTGTTCACCGTTCTTTCCAGCACGAGCGAGTCGACCAGAGGAGGCGGACGAGTGTTTCTACCGCGGCGGTTTGTTCCACTTCTTCGAGGGCGGCCCCAAATCCAAGCTGTTCTCCACCGTCCGCCACGGCTTCTCGATCAAGGAGGCGGAGACGTGCGTGCAAGAAGGACGCTACTGCGCCTCCAATCCCGAGCTGGACTTCTGGTACCCGTGCGAGCAGCCGAACAAACTCTTCCGCCCACAATCAGACCACGTACTCCGGCTGCTACTTCGGCCGAGGCCCTCTCCAGGTTCGTTTGTGCCAGGGAAGATGGCTCGAACAGGCATTCGCTTGTAGCTTTCGTGGAACTACAACTACGGACAGTTCATGCACTTCCTGCACGCGGAGAACATCGACGTGGACCTGCTGACCAATCCCGAATCTCCTGATCACGAAGACCGATCCTCCGTTGGCGATGCTCTCCGCTCTTGTGGTTTTACGTGAGTCTTCATCCTCTCTAAAAGGTATCGCGGTCCTCGCAGATGTCGCCGCAACCGCCGAAGCCCTCGATGCACTCGATTATGATGGGCACGTGGCACTCGAGCGAGAAGAACAAGAAGGCCGGCTACAAGGGCTCCGTGTTCGGCCCCACGAGCAAGGTGATCAACGACGAGTGCAAGGGAGAGGACGAGCGGACGCCCGGCGGCCCGGGCGAGAACCGCCGCATCAAAGCTTTCCGCTTCTTCTGCGAGAAGCTCGGCGTTCCGGTCGGTCCGGAGAAGACGCTCTCGTGCAGCGGTGGGGGTCTTCGATCGCCCTTCAGCTCACTCGTTTCTTGCAGGAATGGTCGACGGATTCGACGGCGTGCAGCAACACTTGAGCTGGCAGCCGGAGTGCGTTCTTCGCTCATCACTCACTCCTCTCTTGATTGCTTTCAGCTGGGCGAACATGTGGAAAGCGGAGCCGTGTGATTGTGCTCGTGAGTGGACTCGAAAGGATAGAAGCGAGTTGATCGCTCCCTGGTTTGCAGCGGCCCCCTACCCGGGCGTCCTTCCCTACTTCGACCCGAAGCTGTACTCCGACCAGGCGGCGCGGGACAACGACCGCAATCGTCTTCGTTGTGTGTTCAGTTTGTACAGGAATCCGGACATCTTCCGCATCGACGCGCAGAACTCGCCCTGCTTTGAATCACACGGTGAAGATCCGACTGTCCCGCTTCGGCCCCGAATGAAAGACGACGGTGGAATGTGCAGCTATTTATCCTTCTTCCTCCGCCTCACTCCCTTCTGCCTCTGTTCACGACTAATGGTGCTCATCGATCGGAATAAACTCACGACTCGTCAAGCGGGCTCTTTGGAAAGGACATCTGCTGCATTCGTGCTCGTAATTACACTCGCTTTGGATCACCCGCTGCTCGGGATCGTGGAAGGAAGTGGCGTCCAGCAAACGGGCGCGCATTTCAAAACTCGCGCCTTCCCGTCCGCACGCAAACTGGGAGCTCCGCCGTCCGCTTTGGCGCCCATTTGCCCCGCCCGCCGCCTTCCCACCCGCCACCCGCAGTCGGCCGGCCGGCCGGCGTCCATTTTCGAACGCGGGCGTCTCGCGCCCGTCCGCCCGCCTGTTTTTTCGGTTCGCACCGGCCCGCACTCCGTTCCGCCGGTCTGAAGGACGTGATCGGACCCTACCGGATTCCGTTTGAAGGTCGGCGACTCCAGACATCTGCCTCTTTCCTCCTCAACTTCTCGCTGTTTTTCCATTCGGGCGGGTTTCGAAACACGCCGCGTGCCCGCCCAGCCTTGCGAAATCCCCCCCATCCGCCCGCTTTCAGGAGAGTCCGATCGGCTTCCTCTCCCGCCAGCGACCTTCTGCACTCACGATGTTCAGCGACAACAAGGAGAACATGGGGGTGAGTGCTCGGCGATCGGCCCAAATGGGCGGGTGGGGAGCAGCGGGTGCTTTCTGATCACTTTCGATCCAGACGGCCAGTTCGTTCAGAGTGCAAATTGAAGCGGAGAAGCGGCCGGTTGATCAAAAGTTGCGTGCCTTGTTCGTTTTTTTTGTTCCGGAAACCTCCAGAAAGCGGGAACTTTGTCGGCGTGGTCCAAAATCAATGAATAGAGCGGCCAAACAGCGGCCTTTCGGCCAAAAGCCGGCGGGTTTTCGCAATTGTTGACATTCGTGAACGAAAAAGAGGACTCGCGTTTGTTCGCCTGCCGCCGCTCAAAACACTCATGGAATTGGGGTAAATTTCACTTTCTTTTCCGACCAATTTAAAGAGAATTCCATTTGAGCCGTCTTCCCATTGCAATCGTTTGTTTCCAGGCGATGGCGTCCGACGAGCCGCTGCTCCAGGACACGCCCGGCCGCTTCACGATGTTCCCGCTCAAGCACAAGGACATCTGGAGCTTCTACAAGAAGGCCCAGGCCGCCTTCTGGGTGGCCGAGGAGGTGAAGCTCGAGGAGGACATGCAGGATTGGGTCAAGCTGAAGGACGAGGAGCGCTTCTTCATCGGCCGCGTGCTCGCCTTCTTCGCCGCCTCGGACGGGATCGTCAACGAGAACCTGCTGGAGCGGTTCGCCACCGAAGTGAAGACGCCCGAGGCCCGCTGCTTCTACGGCTTCCAGATCATGATCGAGAACGTGCACAGCGAGATGTACTCGATGCTCATCGACGCGTTCATCACGGACGCCGAGGAGAAGTGGGTTCCGTCCATCCTTTTCGTCTATTCGTTCTCGTTTGCAGGCAGAAGATGTTCAACGCGATCGAGGAGTTCGACTTCATCAAGAAGAAGGCCGAGTGGGCCATCCGCTGGATCAACGACGATCGGGCGTCGTTCGGCGAGCGGGTGGTCGCGTTCGCCGCCGTCGAGGGGATCTTCTTCTCCGGCAGCTTCGCCTCGATCTTCTGGCTGAAGAGCCGCGGGATCATGCCCGGTCTGGCCCAGTCGAACGAGCTGATCTCCCGCGACGAGGTTCGTTCTCCTCTTTTTCTTTCTTCCGTTGATTTCTCTCGTGTTCAGGGCCTGCATCGTGACTTCGCGTGCCTGCTCTTCCGCCACCACCTGCGCAACCGCCCGTCGAAGGCGCGCGTCGAGGAGATCGTGCGCGACGCGGTCGCCATCGAGAAGGAGTTCCTCACGGACGCCCTGCCGTGCCGCCTGATCGGCATGAACGCGGACTCCATGTGCCAGTACATCG
The DNA here is from genome assembly GCA_024699865.1 of Aphelenchoides fujianensis. Lineage (NCBI taxonomy): Eukaryota > Metazoa > Nematoda > Chromadorea > Rhabditida > Aphelenchoididae > Aphelenchoides > Aphelenchoides fujianensis. The sequence goes on along the minus strand of JAMPIO010000173.1, from coordinate 187,263 downwards.
AGTACGTGGCCGACCATCTGCTGCTGGAGTTGGGCCTGGACGCCATCTACAAGTCGGCCAACCCGTTCCCGTTCATGACGAACATCAGCCTCGAGGGCAAGACCAACTTCTTCGAGCGCCGCGTCACCGAGTACAAGAAGTTCGATCACAACACGACGCGCGAGGAGTCGCACGAGTTCCGCATGGACGCGGACGTCTGAACCCCCTCCCCTCCCCTTCTCTCCAATCACTCACATGTCGCTCATGGCCGCTTCCCCTCGCAATTGTTCCTCACTCTCCGATCTTCTGTTTAGTTCCAGTTTCTCATTCCTTTCTTCTGTTCACGTTTGGCACACGGATTGTCGCCGTTGCTTTCGATAAACACTCACGTCCTATGAGAGTCGGCTTGAGGGAAGGGGGAGGAAGCAGGATGATCGCTTACTGAGCCAAGTAAAAGAGTCGTTTTCTCGATTCGAAGGACCCGACCAACGGGCCGAGTCAAAGGAGAAAAACGGGGTAGAATCAAACAGGCTTTATGCACCCACGGTAACGAAGCGGACCGATAAACAATCGATTTATTTCAACGGATAACCAAACGGAATTCAAGGCGGTTATGGCACAAAAGCGGCGATACTCCGTAGAAGTTTGAGTGAAATAAGTTAACGGCGGCTAGTGAATGGACGGGAGGGTCTTCTTTGCTTCGTTCAACAACGGGCGGCGATCACTGGGAGAAGAGCCCCTTGAGCTCTTCGGCCAACCGCTTCGCGTCGGCTTGAGTTTCGGCCTCCGCGTAGACGCGCAGGACGTTCTCCGTTCCGGACGGCCTGCAAGCGAGGATTGAAGAGCGGGGAATGGAAAGCAGGAGGACGAACCGAACGAATGCACGCGCTTGTTTGTATTTCCGCACGATCTTGTCGATGCACGCCTGAATGCCGGGCGGCTCGACCAACTCGGTCTCCTTCTCGTCGTGCGTCCGGTAGAACGAGCGGTTCTCGACCTGAAAAAGTCGAAAGTAACCTCCAGCGGATTTCGCAAGTGGACTCACGGGAATCTTCAGCTGGACGGTCGGGGCGGGCGTGAACGTCTTCTCCAGCCACATCTCGGCCGACCAGTCGTAAAAGAAGAGGAGCTGCTCGACGGCCAGCAGGTCGGCGATCGCGTCGCCCACGCACTCGTTCACGATGCGCGTGAAGGCGGCCAGGCGGTGGGCGGTCCGCGTTGTTCGGCTGCTTCTCGCACAGCTCGCGCAGACGGTCGTGGAAGGCGCGGCTGAAGGTCACCGTGCCGTGCCCGTTGGCCTCGAAGTAGACGGCCACGTCGAACTTGAGGGCCGCGTGGTGCAGGTGTTTGACGCCCGTCTTCGTCGTCACGATCGAGGCGCCCTTCTGCAAGGAGAGGAGTCGACGGAAGTGTGGGCGAAGGGACTCACGAGCTTTCGGAAGAAACGAGTGGCCGATCCGTTCGTGTACGCCGTCTGAATGATGCCGAACTTCAGGTCGGTCATCTTCAGGTCCTTCATGTGCGTCCTGATGAAAGCTACGCGAACAGGGCCGAAATGTGGTCGCCGTCCAGCAGGAAGAAGCCGTGCGGCTCCTGCGCGTTCTGGAAGAAATAAACCAGCCGGTCGGCGTCGCCGTCCAGCGAGGCGCAGCGCGTGCCCGGCTCCACGTTGTTCTCGAAGTCCATCGGCAGCTGGTGGTTCAGTTTGACGTGGTCGGCCCCGCACTAAACGAAGAGAATGAGCGGGAAGATGAGCGTCTCTCCGCTCACCTCGTTGTTCAGCTTTGAGTGGTCGCGAGTGTCGATGTTGATGACGCCCAGCTCGATGATCTGCGGCCCCAACGGGTCCGTGTACTCGTGGATGCACTCGGCGCCCACGCCGTTCGCGCAGTCCACGAACACCTCCGGCTTGTAGTTGGCAGTGTTGCGGCGAGGGCGTGTGCTGGAAGAACGATTGAAGGAAGGAGTGAGCGAATGGTCGAAGTACCTTGCGGAAACGAAGGACCGCCTCCACGAATCGCTTCACGATCGGCTCCCGGTCTCCGTACGAGGGATCGTTGGACACACGCACCAGGTAGTGCAGCTGGGGAGTGGTCACGTAGCCTGAACACACCCGTCGGAAGCAGAAGAAAAGGGGACACTCACTGTGGACGGCGTACTTTCCACCGGCTTGGGCGATGCCCCGAGTGGCCGCGAGGGAGAGGTGGACGGAGGATTGGCGCGTGTCCCATCCGAGGTGCACGCAGCCGCTGACCGTTTCGTTCGTCTCTTCTTCGCCGCCTCGCCCTCCAGCCGACGGACGGCCTGCGCGAACTCCTCGTCCGGCAGGTTGATCAAGGTCGGTCAGCTCGCCCTCCAGCGTCTGGTCGAGCATTTCGCCCATCGGATCGACCAGTTTGATCCCGTTGTCGCCGTGCGGGTTGTGCGAGGCGGTGATCATCAGGCCGATCGATTTGTTCAGCTTCCTGCAAGCACTCGACTGAAAGAAAGAAACGAGGAGAAGAGCTCACCGCAGACGATAGCCCGCGTAGACACCCGTGCGGTAGGCGATGAAGCTCATGAACTCGTCCTTCGTGCGGAAGCCGGCCGTCCCGTACACGAAGCGGAGGTCGTTCTCCACCGGCCGCACGATGTTCAGATGGGTGCGGTTCTGCCGGCGCGTGTATTCGGGCGGCACCTGGACGCTCTCGCCGAAGAGGACGATGTTCAGCGCGATCTGCGTGGACGCCGCGATCGGCTGCGGCGGCGGCATTCCGTTCGCTTTCTGAAAGCCGCCCATTCGAAGAGCCCACCGAAAGGAGTGAACAAACCGCTTCCTCGCCTTTCGAGGCGGCTCTTCCACATTCGATGTCATTGCTGGAAGAGCAGTCGGCCGATCGCGAATGGAAGCCGATCGGCTCTCTCTTTCCAACACCGAAATCGAAGACGGCCGAGTGTTCCGCATCGATTTTTCGTTCTGATCGAGGATCTCTCACTTTTGTCGAAATTCTCGGCCAGAAGCCCTCGGAAATCGGCCATCAGTTTAAGGGATGGCATTCGAGTGGTCTCTTGCTGATCACGTGGGCATGTGTTGGTCGTGAACTTGCAAACATGCCTCCTCTTCAGCCATCTCTCTTCGTTTGTTTCTTAAAAGAGCAGTCGGAAAAGTGATGTGTTTTACTCGAATGTACACGCATAGAATCTTGCAAAAAAGGAAGGCACTGGAATCAATGAGCAAAGTGTGAAATGAAGAAGAGACGCGGGGGATCACTCCCGATTGTCCGCTTGAAAGACGCCCATTCGGATGTACTCGGAGATCAGATTCATCGCACTGGTCGTGTTCTGGAGCTGAAAGCACGAACAGGATGAGTGCTCTTGCATAGTGGCCCTCAAAAGAAGACGTACCTCCTGCTGGAAGGCGACGTGCGAGATGGCCTGCGGCTGGGACGGCGGGAGCGCCTCTTGTTTCCTGAACAATGCCAATGGTTTCGAAGAACGCAGACGGCCGGAACTCACGCGGATCGAGCGGCGGTGCAGGCGGGGCACGAATCCTTCCCGTCCCGGAACGACTCGAAGCAGTGCTGATGGTAGGAGTGGAGGCAGAGGAAGTGGATGGCGGGCACTTGAAGGGAGGAGTCGCAAGCGGAGCACTTGCTCGTTTGGAAGATTTGAACGCTGCAACAACGAATGCAGGTCAGAGCAGGGGCTTCCTCGTTGTCTACCCATTTTCGAGCTCGTCGTTCCGCTTCTCCAACCGCTCGATTTCCGCCTCGTTCTCGACGATCTTCTCCTCGTTCTCCGCGATCTGAAAAGGAGCAAAAGAGGATGAAGAAGAAGGAGAACGACCGACCACCTGGTTCTGCTCGTTCAGCCAGTCCACGATGTAATCCTTGATGTCGGCCACCTTCAGGGCGTCATTCCGGGCCAAAATCTCGAGGACGACGAGCGGGTGGAGGAATTTGGAGGTCTTCGCCTTCTCCAGCAGGGTCATGAGGTCGCCGGTCGAGAGATCCCGCTTCCGCGACACGTGGGCGACCAGTTCGATCCACATGTCCTTCAAGCTGAACACGAACAACGATGATTAGAAGGGATTGGGAAGACGATGGGAACGAACACTCGCTCGTCGCACATCTCCATGATCTGCTGGACGTCGCCCTCGTGCAGCAGGAAGCGCATCAGATCTTCGGAGCTGCAATCAAGAAAAAGATGACTGAATGTGAGAGGAACGAGTGGACTCACCGCTTCAACTTCTGGTAGGCGAAAATGACCAGTCCGGGCACGTCGAACTGCCGCCCCACTTGGCCGCCTCGTTCGCGTTCTCGTTCGTGACCAGCGAGCACAGCGGAGTCCAGTTTGGGCGTGTCGATCTTCTGCAACGAAAAGCGACCAACGCGTTCGTCAAAATAGCGGAAGAAAGCACCTTCTTTTCGGCCGCCCACCTGGACAGGCGGTGCTCGAGCAGCGTGATGCACAGCCGGGGGTCGTTCGGCGTGGTCAGTTGGCCCTCGTCGTCCGTGAAGATCGCCTCCAAGCAGTCGGGCTTCGCGACGAGGACGGGCAGCAGCAGGCGGCAGCAGTCGGGCTTCTCCTTCAGCGTCCGCTTCAACAACTCGACCACGGCCGCCTTGGTTGTTTTCCATGAGGATCGTCCCGTACTTCTCCAAGTAGCCGCACATCTGAACGAAGGGATCAACAAAGAAGGGAATGGAAATAGCGAACCTTTTCGACGGGCTGCCGACTGATGAATTTGAAGGCATTCGAGTGATCCTCCAGGTCCTCGAAGAGGATGGACAGGTACGTGTCGAACCGTTGATGTTGGAAGGCCAAACGGGCGGCGATTTTGGAGAATTCGGTCGATCGGAGGGTCTGAACGGCAGAATGAACAACGGGCAGAAGGAAGGCGGGAACTCGCCTTGATCGCGCGGTCGAGGTCGAAGTGCTCCATGTCGACCATCTTGCCGATCAACGCGCAGATCTCGTCCTTGGCGTTCAGCTTGATGTACGCGCCGAGCAGGAGCGTGGAGTGCTCGCCGTGGGCCAGCTTCTTCTCGTGGAGCGCCTCCAAGTACTGACACAACTGCTTGATGCGGGCGCCGTCCAGGAACTGCAAGAAGTCCATTGAAGTTGGAATAGGAAGTCGCGAACGCACTCGTTTGATCACGAACGAGGGCTCCACTTTGCCGATCGTCTGGACGTACTGCTGCATCGCATTCGAGTAGTCGCCTTTCCTGTAGAAAGACGGGCGAATGAACCGAATCAAGCACTGATGGACTCACGAGTACAAGTAGTCCCCGTACTTCACGAAGATCGACTGGAGGTCCGTGTAGTTGTGTCGCTTTGCAAGGCTGAACACAAAGGAACGTTGCAGTACACAAAGAAAAGGCGAACGAACCCGATGGCCACGTCAAAGAGCGACTTCTTGATCAGCCCGTCCAGCTTGTCGTTGAGCGACTTCTCCACGATCTTGTGCATCACCCCGTCGGCCCCGATCAAGCAGATCTCGCCGTCGAGCAGGAACATTCGGCACATGGTGGGCATCGGGCACTGGAAGGCGATGTAGCGGAACTCCACGTCGTACACGTTCAGGACGCACATCGTCGAGGATTCGTTCGTTCTGCAAGCAACGGAAGAATACAAGAACAAAGAAAGGAAAACGTACGTGATGATGGCGGAGCGTTGGGTCAAGAGCGCGATTTGCGGCCCGTTGGCGATCAGCTGGAGTTTGTTCGCGCCGCGGGCCAACGCCAAACAGCGGCCCTTCTCGTTTCCCAGCTCGATGCAGTTGTGCGCATCGTAGAAAGTAGACCATCTGCAAACGAAACGATCGGAATTGCACGAACGAAGAAAGAAGGAACGCACCTCTCGACTGGCCAAGACGAGCGTGTTCGTGGACGGCAGGAAGTACCAGCAGTTCTTCTCGCACTGCTTCGCGTCGTGCAGGACCTTCTTCAGCACCTGCCCGCCCTCCATCTGGTACGATTGGACGCAGTTCTCGGCGATCGAAAAGACCACCGAGCACGTGGGCAGGGCGGCGACCGCAACGCCCAGCATTTGGCCGTCGCTGAGCGCGTTGATGCCCTCGCGCAACACCCGCCACTTGTACGTGCGGTCGGCCAGCAGGTCGCCGTGGTGGAAGACGACCGACGTGTCCTCCAGCCCCACGACCACGAGGTCCAACGTCGCGCCCACGGCGATGGAGACGGCGGCCGGCGGCGACTGCTTGGACTTGCCGACGGACAGCCGGCTGATCACCTTGCAGAAGGGCTCGTTCCGCTCCCATCGACTCAAATCCCACAGCTTGAGGACGGGGCCCGCATTCGGCTCTTCTTCCTGCAAACGACGAGAGAAATCACGGCAATCGGAGCAGAAGGACGAACCCCGATCGTGAACAGAAAGCGCTGGATCAACGCGATCCCGTTCAACGCGAAGCCGTACGCCTGCCACACTTGAAGCTGCAGGTCCCGGGCCACCTTGAAGATCATGCCCTTGGACTCGCCGAGCAGGACGAAGCCGTCCGCCGGCGTCCAGCAGTGGATGTTCACGTCCTGAAAGCGGAATGAAGGCAGGGAACGGAAGGAAGAGCACTCACCTTGAACGCATTGAATTTGCGGCTCTCGTCCGTCGGGTCGGAGACGGCCGCAAGGTCGAAGAAGTTGAAGCGGCGCCAACCCAAGTCGACGGACGTCATCCTGCTCTCCGTTCTTTCGTTTAGTGCATTTCAACCGATGAATCCGACTGTTTATTCGCTACGGTTAATCACTCGACTGCTCACGGCTGCTGGGTGGACGGAGTGCCCCGCGCAAATCGATCGCCGACTCCCGCAACGAGTTGTTGGCCTAATTTTTGCGCTGCAGCCCTCGCCCTCCGCCGCTCGCCGCGATTTGGGTCGAATTTCCGCCGCTTTCTGTTGGAATCGGGGATTAAAGTCGATCCAATTTGGGCTAAAAGTTGGAGGAGGGATGGGCGAGGGAAAGATCTCGTTTGGATCGATATAAGATTTCACCAAAATTCGCTACCTTTTTGTTCGATTTTCGAGAGAGACTTCTGGAAGATCCGCGAAATCCTTCAATTTCCGATCGATTCTCTCATTGTTTTCGTTTGTCTATTTGTTCGCTTGTGTCCTCCCCGCGATCTCTCCCTTGCATTCGCGCGTTGATTGCCGCTCGCATTTCAGTTCAAACTTCACTTCGCTTCTGCCCGCCCGTTCGTCCGCACCGAAGATGGCCGAATCGAATTCGCCGTGCCTCGTGCTCCGCGGCAAGCTGGAGGGCCACAACGGATGGGTCACCCAGCTGGCCACCACGCCGACCAACCCGAACGTGTTGATTTCGTCCTCGCGCGGTAAGCGATTGCTCGGCCGAGGGGTGGGCTGATGGCCGCCCGCTTGCAGACAAGACGGTCATGGTCTGGGACCTGAACGTCGGCCACAACGGCGACGTGACCAGCGGACGCGCCCACAAGGCGCTGGTCGGCCACGGGCACTTCGTCTCGGACGTCGTGCTCTCGGTGGACGGCCAGTACGCGCTGTCCGGCTCGTGGGACAAGACCCTCCGCCTGTGGGATCTGAACACGTAAGTGCCCACTGCCTCTTCTTTGGGGATTGACCGCCCGGCTTTCAGCGGCAAGACCTCCCGCCAGTTCATCTCCCACACGAAGGACGTCCTCTCGGTCGCCTTCTCGGCCGACAACCGCCAGATCGTGTCCGGCTCGCGCGACAACACGGTCAGCAAAGAGCGGTCGTCCTTCCGTTCACTCCTCTCTTCTTTCAGATCAAACTGTGGAACACGCTCGCCCAGTGCAAGCTGACGTTGGCTGTGAGTTCTCTTGCGGCTTGTGAGCAGGACGTTGATCCCGCGAGATTTCAGGAGAAGGACGAGTGCCACTCGCACTGGGTCTCGTCCGTCCGCTTCTCCTCCTCCACGGCCAACCCGTCGATCGTGTCGGCCGGTTGGGACAAGGTGGTCAAGGTGTGGAACCTCTCGAACTGCCGCTTGAAGACCAACCACGTCGGCCACACCGGTCAGTCCACTTGCTCCTTCTTCCGTTTGTTCACGGCCGTTGCTTGCAGGATACATCAACGCCACGTGCGTGTCGCCCGACGGCTCGCTGTGCGCGTCCGGCGGAAAGGTTTGTTTGCTACTCGGAGCTTCGGGTTGATTGCCGGCTGTTTGCAGGACGGAATCGCCAACCTGTGGGACCTGAACGAGAACAAGCACCTGTACCTGCTGCCCGGCACCGGCATCATCAACGCCCTCGCCTTCTCGCCCAACCGCTACTGGCTGTGCGCCGCCTCGGGCTCGTCCATCAAGATCTGGGACCTGGAGCAGAAGCAGGGCCTGGACGAGCTCAAGCTGGAGATCAGCAGCGGTCCCATCCCGCAGTGCACGTCGCTCGCGTGGTCGCCGGACGGCAACACGCTGTTCGCCGGCTACTCGGACAACAACATCCGCATCTGGTCGGTGTCGGACAAGGTCAAGGACAACGAGCACTGAGCGGAAGAAGCGAGAAGGAGATCCCAACATTCCCCTTCCGCCTCTTCCCCTCCCCCCTCTTGTCCTCCTTGGTGACCACGGCGAAGCGTGTTGTTTGTTTGTTTGTTGAACGTGATTGTTTGTTCGAGTAAATGGAGTAATAAAGTGTTGATTTTATTCCTTCTTTGTTCGGCCATGATAGACGAGGATGATGAACGAATGCGAAAGCAATCTCTTGTGTCTGTTCAAGTCCATGAAACTTGGAGCCAAGCGATCAACGAAGCTCTTCGGCTGTTCCTTCAATTGTTACGCGGGCATGCAGTTGAAAGCTGTGATTCTTCCTGGTAACACTCTTCGACTCGGAGGTGTACTGCAAGCGCTGCAAGCGAGCGAAGCCATGCGGTTGAGACTCTGCCTCGGATTTCGAAACAGGGAGTTCGCGATTCGCGCACTCGCTTTTTTCCTTCGCTGGAGTTCGCCGCCGCCGCCACTTGCCGCTTTCGTTCGCCGGCGGTTCGCGGAGGGGAGCGTGGGCGAAGAAGAGAGTGCAGGGACGAACAGAAGGCGGAGAGATTGGAGGACGGTCGGGAGGCGAAGTTTTCGGAGGAATCGCGACCGCTGAAGTTTCCGCGAGTGTGCGAAGCGCCTGCACGCTCCTTTCGTCCCCACTCGTCGTCTGCCTTGCGGGCCGCGCGTGCTGCTCCCGCGCTCTCTTCTGCTCGCCCTCTCGCGTCTTGCCGGATGGGCGGACGAACGCGTACATTCGCTCCGCCACTCGCCGCACCGCCGCCCGTCGTTTCGCCCGCTTTTCGCTAGTGGGAGGCCGCGGCGCTCTCGACGAGAATCGCTCGTTTCGCTCGCGGTCCGCGGAATCCCGTCCGAAAGGACGCCCGGACGAAAAAAGTGGGCGACCGGAGTGCACTTTCTGCTTTCACGATCTTCGTTTCGTACAACGCCCGCCCGCCCGCCGGCTCGTTTCGTTCGTCCAAAAAGCGTGCGGATGGACGCGAACGTTACGGTTTTTATGGGCGCGATTCGTGCAAACACTGATCGCTTCATCCCAGCTAATTTGTGTTCGTTTCTTTGCGTCTACAGTGGCTTACCTCTGCGCACCACCTTTCTTCTACTGATCGCAAATTATCGGAGTACCGCTTCCTGGATCAAAGATGCTGTTTCCTTCACGCAAAAGAGTGCTTTCTTCTGCGGGTCAAGCTTTAAAAAACTTCGCTGATCTTATTTTCGTCCCCGATCAAGCTGCCCGTTCGCTCTTCGTCAAGCCTCTCGGCCGTTCAAAGGGGCCATTAATAACGGCAGTTGGCCCGCAAGTGGGGCGTTCGGCTTCGAGCTGCGGCATGAAGAAAAACACCGGCGAGTTCCGAGAACCGCCCAAACCCGAGCGATCGTTCGGATCGAACACCGTTTGAATCGAAATGACGCCCGGCCGTTCGAATCGCCTCCGCCGCCCGCCCGCCCGCTTATCAAACCGAACGCTCGTCATTGGCGCCAGAGGGGCGATCGGCGGTTGCAACCGTCAGCACTCCGGCCGGCCACTTTTTGCAGTCGAATCAAAAAGAACGTCCAGTTTTGCACGCGAGCATTACGATTCGTTCTTCTTGACCGCGATGCGGCAGCCGCCTTGTTTGTAGAGCTCGGAGGCTGTGCGGCAGTTTTCGTTCGTTCGAGCTCCCGAAGCCTCCGAGCGGAAGCCGCCCGGAATGAATCCACGCGCTTCCGATCGGATTCTCTTCTCGTTTCTTTTGATTCCTGCCGCCCGCCCGCCCGCTCCGTCCGCAACGAAACGAAACCGGTTCGCTTGCTCGGCGTTGCAAACCGAAATCAAACGGCCGCCCTTCCGTAGGGTTTCCGCCTTCTTCCACGATCGCGATTGTTGAAGACGCTCCTTTGTGCTCGCCGTCCGTCTTCTTCGTTCGGATTTTCGCTCCGCCGCCGGCGTTCGTTTCGTCGAAACCCGCCGATCGACCGGAAGCGATGGGCGGCTGTAAAGGGCGGCTGCAGGGCGGCCGTGCGGTGCGCTTCAAAGGCCGCCGTTCATTCGTCTTCTGGTCGGGAATTCGTTACGAGAAGCGCGCATTGTCCCGGTTTCCATTCGAATTCGTCGTCCAACGACCCGCTCTCCGAATGCGCTCCGCCGACTCCGCCCCTTTCGGCGGGCCCTTTCGAAATCCGCCGCCCGGCCGCCTTCTCCTCGCGTTTGGCAGACGGCCGAGCGCGTCGTTTGGGGCCATTTTGGTCGGCGGCCAAATGGATTCCTCGCTCGTCTGCCCGCCCGCGGCCTTCGACCGTTTTTTCCACTCCGGCGGGCCGCAGACGGCGGCTGCAAATGGACACGAAGTGCACTTTGCGGGTCCGTTCCGCTGCTCGTTTTCCGTTTCGTAGTCTTTCTAGCGTTCTACACTATTTTCCGTTGCCAATGCCCGCCCTTTTCCCTGTGAAAGCGATGAGTGATGCTTTCGGGGATCGTTTGACGTGAAAGGAGCGGCCGTGGACCACCCAGCTCGACAGGATTCCTCGCTCAATCAAGTCGGATGAGGTGCAAGATGGACGCTTGTTCCATCCTCTGCACTTCCGTCCGCTGCCCGCTGCTTCGTGCACTCTTGGCGGGACGAGGGAACGCTCGCCGTTCGTCTGCTTTTTGCGAACGGCGGACCAAAAACCACCAAACCGCCGCTCGGTTTTTCTCCCCGCCCGCCCTCCAGACTCCAACGTTTTTTGCTCGAGACGCCGCGGGCGAGCGGCCGTCCGACTGCGCTCATCCTTCCGCTCGCCTCCAGTGCGCCCGTTCGGTTGGCCCGTTGAAAAACGAGCCCGCTTCGAACGGCCCGACCGCGAAACTTCGCGAATGGACCCTCGAGTGGGTGGGAACTCTCGATTGTCTGCGTTCACCCCGCCTCCCTTCGATTTATGATCTCCTTTCCGTCCCATGAGCCGCCCGGCCGGCGACATGTGGCGGCCGCATGGTCAACGCGATCAAGCGGCCGGTGGGGGCCAATCAAAGCGTTCCGAATGGTCGCGGCCGACGGGGGCGGGACGGCCGTTTGATCTCGAATTTCGTCTCTGCGGCCCCGAATGTTTGATTCTGGCAGGCCATTTTGATCCCATTCCTCCCGCTCCACTCCGAAGTTCGAACGCGTGAATCACTCGAAAGGGAGGGGGAGACGTTCGTTTTTTCCACTCATCCCCCGGCGCTCTTGACTCATCGAAACGAAAACACCTTGCGGCTCTCGAGAGTCCGCCCACTCGTCGAACGGGAGGCAGCACGCTGCTCGTTTCGAACGAAAATTTCGTTCTTTTGACTCACGCTTTCCGAGCGCGTGAATAATCGACGGTTCGATTTCTATCGCTCGTTTTCTTTCCGTTTATAACCCCCCCCTGTTCATTCGGTTGTGAGGACGCGTGCACCTTCGGAAGAACCAAAGGCCCACTAACTCGCTTCCCTCTTGCAGATCACTTGGGTTCGACTCCGTCCATCGGAGTCCCGCCATGGAGCCGCCACTCCAACGCGTGCGGTCGGCAACGTTTTGGAGTCGATTCGGGAGTCGGGGATTGGAATCGAGCAGAAGAGGTGAGGTGGAAGCACAAGAAAGGAGCAGAACAATGGAACAGATTTCAGAGCTGTCTGCTTCTTCTGTTCGTGTTGATCGAAGGAGGTGACCGTTGGATGGACTCCCGAACCGAAACGACGACCTCGACCGCCACCGGCCTTCTCGCCCCGCCTCGCCTGCCCCCGCAGTTATGGAGTGAATCGGCAGTACCTCTTCGGCGTCGATCCATTCGATCGACCTCGTTGGACTCGGAATCTCAGGACAAAACGGATTTCGTTCTCGACCGCCATCCTTTCGCCCCGCCGCATGGTTCCTTCTGGACGTCCGCCCGCCCTCTCGCTTCTCCCGAATGATCACCACTCGACGACTTTCATTTCTGCCCACTCGGCGCAAATCTCCTCGTTTGTTCTGCTGGGATGTGCTGTTGGCCTCCGACACGTGCTATTCGCCCGCCTTCTCCCCTTCGAATTCACCAAACCGCTCGTCTTTCAGCGTCCCGTTCTCGAGTTGATTTTCCACTTGTTTTCTTCGTTGTTTTCCGTTCGTTCGATACGAATCGCAGTTGAACTCCTCCGCTTTGCCCGATCGATTCCAGCCATTTCTTCCTCTTGTTACCTAGCTTGTTTCCAGTCTCCCCCTTTCTTTTTTTGCTGGAATCTTTCGAGTGGAAGTCGGGGAGGCGGCCGCTCGCTCGCCGATGCACACGGGTTCATGCAATCAACTGATCGCCGTCCTCTCCGCTCTCCCGTTCGTTCGGACGGCCGAGGGCGGGGATGGGCGGCGGTCAACGGAGGAGCGAGCGGCCACCGCGATACTCGAAGTCCTCTTTGTTTCGTTGCCCGTTGGGCACAATCTCATCGTTTCTGACGGCCTCCACTCCACATTCTCCCACGTCGCCCGCTCATTGAAGAGTTCTCCTCGAATACTCCCAGTTATTTCGTGTCTTCTGTCCACCACTCCGATGCGTAGTCTCTAGTCGATATTTATTCCTTTTCCCTCGACCAAGATCCAGCTTCTACACTGCCCCGAAGACGAAAACAACCGAGTCGTCCATTGCCCGCCCGAGGGCACCAACAGAAAGATCGGCAATCTGGCGCTGACCGTTGTGTTTCGAAAATTTCTTTGCGTTTCGGACTTCCTCCCCGCCTCTCTCCCTCCTTCCACCTTCCCTTCTTTTGTCTTCTAAAGTCCCGCCCCTTCTCGTATGTCCCCCCGTCCCGCCCGTAACCTCCGAACGCAATCGAAAGACTCCCGATGTCTCTTTTGAAACCACTCGTTTCTCGCCGAAACCGAAAGAAACGAACTCCAGCATCAACACCGCCATCCGAACGGAAGGTCGTCCGTTCCACCGCTTCTCCTTCCGATTTCCGCTTCTTTTGGACGACCTTCCGTTGAGCGAAAGGGCCGAATCGGGGGTGCGCTCTCGGTTCGCCCGCTCGTTCGCCTCGATTCTTTTCAATTAGCCCGATTTTTCGACCATCCTCTCGACGGATCCTCTTGGGCTGGTGGAAGCCTCCGCATCCTCGCCGTTCGCACGTGCACTCGATCCCGTTTGTTCTCACCACCCTTCCGCCTACTTATTCGTTTGGCCCGCTTTAATTCGTGATGGCCGCCATAAGCGAGCGTTTCTCCTCAGTTGCGATCAGTGTGCTTAATCCTCCTCTACTCCTCCTCCCTCCGCTTTCGTCTGTGTTGCCTTTACTCTCGTGTTCGTGTTCGCCTCACTCCCTCCTCACCTCCGTACGGCATGTTGTTGTTCGTGTTAACTAAGCAATCGCCTCTTGTTTCGAAAATAAACGCCTCTAACAAACCGAGATATTGTGGTTTCCCGATGGGTGAAGAAGACGAATGGCCATATCGAAAGCCTTGGTGAACGGCGGTGGTGCATTGTGAGCGTGTGGATGATCGAGAACAGAGCAACTCGGAGAACTGTCGATTTCCGTTGTACAGACCGAATTCCGTACAAGGGCGATGAATCGAAGTCTTCCCGAGTACCCAAAGCTGGCCGCTTTGTCCGCTTGTTGCCTGCGGACTTTACGATGTTTGCCCAGGAATACGACCATCCTCTCTCCTCCTTTCACCCATAATGGCCGCATGATCACATTCCGAAGGCGAGTCGCGCCTTCACATCATTCCCGTGGGTTGACGAAAGGAAGGTTTGCTTTCACTCGACCGCCCGACTTCTTCGCTCTCGATGGATTACCGAAACTCCGCTCGTGGAACATCCGAAACGGCACGATTCGCTGCCTCTGGACGGCCACGTAAGAACTGAAGCGCTTCTTCACATTCGATTACCGATTGTTCAGCCAGAAGACCGCGGGCAGCCGCTCTTCGGCCCTCCTCGTTACAGCTTCTCCTCTCCGGCGACGTTGAATCGAAGCGAGTGGCAGCGGAACTACAAGGAGAGCGTGCGGGAGTACGGACCGCCCGCGCAACACCCGAGTTTGTTCCTCTTCGGCGCGAGATGAATTCGAACGGTTGGTTGCCTAAACAATCTCCGTCTTCCTCAATATTCGATTTGCAGGTGTGAAACGAAGGAAGCGCACTCAACGGGGCCGCTTTCGCCCCAACGAGGCGCATCGGATCCCGAGCACTTCAGCCGGTCGGGTTCGAATTCGCCTCCGGATCGCCACTCGCCTTCTTCCGCCCCGGAATGCGGAAATCGAACGGAGATCCCCGTTCGCGTGGAGTCGCCGCCGAGTCGACGTCCTTCGTGGCAAAACGAACCACTCGAACGCGCTTCTCGCGCCCACCGACCTATCGGATTCCACGGCCTCCGCGCACTCCCACCGCTGGCCGAGCAGCGAGCGCAAGCCGCCGTCCTCCTGGCCCTTCCGACTCGCCCAAAAAGTCGCCGGTCGGCGGGGCGGTGTTCAGTCCGCCGTCTTCCCGCTCGTGGCCCGAACATCCTCCTCATCACCGAAGATCTCCGCCTTTGGATCTTCGAACTGCTGCCCTCATCCGAAGGACCCGCCCGGCTGGACTCAACGGTCGTCGGTGGAGCACCTGCCGGAACGGAGACGGGCGGATTCCAATCGTGAACACGAGCATCGCCCGCCGCCCTCTCCGCCTCCACTGCCCGTCTTTCCCGCGTTCTCCTCAACGATTCAAGGCGTTCGGAGAGGAGCCGAAGGAGCGGCTGAAGTTCTTCGGAGGTGGACGAGCGAGGAGCGGAAGTCCCCGACCGTCGAGCAGAAGCAACACAACCACATGATCGCCGAACTGAAAGGCCCGCTTCTTGCGTCAAAACCCGAACTTCGATTCGATTGACCACCAGCCAAAAGGTTTGTTGAAGAGGAGAACTGAGGAAGGGATGTCGTTGGATCAATCACAAGATGCCTTCACATCTCGAAAACCCAAAGCCAATGGCTTTCTGCGTTGTCCAATCGGCTGTTCTCGGGTTCGTTTTCGATCGGCGGTGTTCATTTCGCCTCCAAAAATACCCGCCGAGTCGAATGCGGACGGGATTCGCGTGTCGAAAGCGAAAGCCGATCGGCTGCGCGGGGAGGCGGCGATCCCCCGTGCAGGTGGTCCGTTCGGAGCGAAAAAACGCAACAGTCGGGCGGATGAGCGAAAGTCCGCCCGAAATCCACGGATCAACCGCTGGACATCCGAGTAAGCCGATCCACCGCCCGCCGAGGGCGAGTGGACGGCAATTGGGGCGTGATCATCTGCCGAACTCTTCCCTCGAAGAGAAGGAGGGTGGTCAATGGTCGTGTTCATTGTTTCTGTTGAATGTTTGCATGAACTCCTCACACTCACTCATTTCAGCCCCAATGCCAACCCCGACGAGTCCTCAAGCGGGAGTCAAACCGAAGAGTCCGCGCGTCTCGCCGCCGCTCCAGCACGCCGCCGCGATTCCCGCCGATCCGCCGACCTCCGCCGCCGCGGACAAAACGCCCGCCCGCTCGCATCCGATCAACGAATTCCGCCGCATTCTGCAGGTTCGTCGAGGAACGACGGGCGACGCAAATCGGATTCCCTCGGATTGCAGAGCGAATCCCAAGTGCTGCCCGTCATCGAGCGTTTCCTGCAGTCCAACTTCAAGGAGAACGCCGAGCAGCCGGTCGACCTGAAGGACGTGCACGAGGCGGACGTCCCGCTCCAGCACTACTGGCAGCGAGTGTTCGAGGTTTCCGACGGCCGGAAGGTGAGCATTCCACGCAGTTCCTCTCCTCTTATTTCTTCTTTCCTGTTGCCCCTCTCCTCTAATTGGCGACCGTTTCAGAACGCGACGATCAAGATCGAAAATCTGCTGACGATTGAGAAAATGGAGGCGGCGAGCGGCGACTCGTCTCCCGACTTCTCCTCGCGCAAATTGCCTCTGCGACGGCACCCGAAACAGTCGGGTTTCATTCCGACCTCCGAGTTGCCGTTGGATCCGCGGGCACGAGTCGAAATGCTCTGCCGCTCCCCACGCGCCCCGAAAGGCGAGCGGGCGGCCGTCCGTCGGCTCGAAGTCGACGGACACGTCGGCCGACGAGCTGCCCGACCCGAAGCGCCGGGGCAGCGGCCACTCGCCCTCGTGGCTGAGCAGCCTGGACGAGAGCCCCGGCCGTCTCCTGAGCGGGAAGCAGCACCCGACGCGGACGGACGGCGACATGCTCCAACTCGTCCACTTTGAAGATCGCCAAGAAGATGCCGCTTGGGTGAGTGCCGTTGATTTCGAAACCCTCCAGTTGGAGAAAAGAGGTTTCCACGGATTCGATACGCTCGTTTGCCTTGCAGTTTATTTCGTAAACAAATGCTGGGGATACAAAAGGGCCTTCATTTTGGGCGTGTACTCAAAAGACCGAAAAGGGGGAGGAAGCGGGGAGAGGATCCATTGGTCGGTTCTTCGGGTGCTTACTTGCA
Source organism: Aphelenchoides fujianensis (assembly GCA_024699865.1). Lineage (NCBI taxonomy): Eukaryota > Metazoa > Nematoda > Chromadorea > Rhabditida > Aphelenchoididae > Aphelenchoides > Aphelenchoides fujianensis. Next base: position 170,417 of record JAMPIO010000173.1, on the reverse strand, counting down.
GTTGCATCCGCCTGAAAGAAGAACTGAAGGGAGTGTTCTGAACGGCGCCTTACCGCTCTGGCAGCAGCCGTTCGAATTGCAGCAATTTCCGCCCGAACAGCCGCTTCCGCACTTGCAGCTCCCGTTTCCTGAAAGCGGGCATCGTGCGGGGGGCATTGGGACGAAAACAAACCGCAAGTGGGGCAGGTCGTCTGCATTTCGATCGCTTGGGGCAAAAGAGGGGGCGAGTGGAAGAAGAAAGGAAAGGGGAGTGGAACGGCGGAAGACGAGCGAAGGTCAACAGTCGGATGGAAGCGAGCGGGAGTGGAGGCCGCTTTTATACGGCCGTTCTGTTTGCTTCCGCACATTTCGAACACAAACCGCAAACCACGCACTCCGAACTCCACCGATCGAGGCCAACGGTGGGCGATGCGAGGAGGGCGGGTCGATCACAAACTCCCACTCTTGAGCTCCGAACTACAACGTTTGGGCGGCTGATTAGCGGGAAAGGAAGGGGCTCTCGAACATTCCGAACGGTCGAAGAGACGTGCATTTTCGGGATTTGTTTGCTCGAAAAGATCACGAGTGTTTTGCCTCGCCTTCAGGTCGTCGCCGCCCGCTTCTTTCGAGAGCCTTCCTTCCGTTCGAACTGCCCGCTTGCAGATTGGGCGGAACTCTTCCTCGTCAAGAACGCGCATGTGCGGCACGTGATCCCCCGAGAACGGCATCTCCACCGTTTGACCCAAGAAGCGAAGGAAGGCCGCAAGAAGCAGGAGTTGACCGCCGAACTCATGGCTTCGTACCGCAAGTACCAAGTAGGCGACAGCAGAAGCAATCGAATGGATCCATCCGATTGCAGGAAGTTCTCGAGCATTGCTCAGTCATCGACGACCTCTACACCCAACTCGCGTTCTTGATCATGAAAGCGGAGAGCTACTGGTACGCGGCGAGGATCTGCTCGGGTGAGCGGTCCAATTGAGGACGAACACAAACGTTGGATTGATTTCAGATCCCCAATCTGCGGTCTCAGTGGTACCGAAAGGCCGTTCTGCTCTACCGCTCGCTCCTTCAAGAAGCCCGCGGCTGCTTGCCCGCCAACGACCGCAGTTTGCTCACGATCCTGCAGAAGATCTCGGCGATCATGCTGGAGTCCTGCTTCGCCGACCAGGAGACCCTCCGCTTGTGTCGGCAGGCGATCGGAGGCCGCCGAACAGGGCACGTTAAAGCATCCCACACTTTCCGTTCAATCAATCGGTTCATTTGCAGCACCTGGAAGAGGACGTGAACGTGAAGATGGAGCGGAAGTTGATCAAAATCAAGAACGCCCTCATGACCATCGAAACGAACATCTTGCATTGAATTCCCCGCACATTCTTCCCCTTCTTTCCCGTACTCAAACACGAAAATAAATTTTCTTTCTCCGGTGTTTCTCCTGTCCACTCGAATGCAGTAGAAGATTTACAGTCGTTTTCATCCGCTCGCTCAATCGACCGCATCGTTTCGCTCCGATTCCCTTTGGAAGCGGAGCAAGCGGACAGCCGGTTGGGGTGAAAGGTCGATGCAGGCTGAAAGCGGCACTTTGGGAGTGCGAGCGCAAACAAACCGCTTTTTCCATCAAGAACTCGCTTCTTTGGCCTCCGAATCGAATTTCACCGACCTTTCGGCTTGTACGGGATTAAAGAAGACGGGAATCAATCCCTTTGTGCCCACTAGAAGCGTTTCTTCCGTCCTGCCTTCGGCCCCCTCTCAAGACTTCTCGTCCCGCAGCTCGGCCGACGGAAACGTCCGAACAAAACGGCCGCAGCGCACTTGACAACGCGCCAATTGGCCGCGAGTTGCAAGTGCTCACCGCTTTGCGCCGCTCGCCCACCACTTTCGATCGTCGCTCTTCGTTGTTTCGAGGAAATAAAACGATTGTTTTGATCCCGCCGCTTGCCCTTCGACCTCCGAGCGGAGCGCGAGAGCAGACGGCCGATGGGACAAGTGTTCTTCGTTGGACTCTTCCGCCGGCTTCTCCTTCGCCGACATGTCGGGCCACTTACTCCGCGTTTCGTCGGCCAATTCCTCGGCCTTCTGTTCGCGAAATTCGACGACAAACAGCACGAAGTTCGTGGCGGCGTGCCAAATTGAATTTTTCGCCTTTCATCTCCCTTTCGCCCTCTTCCACGCTCATTTTCTCGCTCGTTTTAGACGGAGATGATTCACACTCGATTGACGACCTCTTAATCGACTGTTGCTCGTCCGAGTCCGCCCGCTCGCTCGCCATGGAGCAATCGAACAGCCTGATTCTGAACGAGTTGGCCCTGAAGCAATGCCCGGACCCCGCGAAGCCCGTTTTCATCTACGAGTGGCTGCGCTACTTGGATCGAATTCTGCCGGCCACCAACAAGGTTCGTCTTTTCATTCTTTCCTTCTTTTATTTCTCCCACTTGAAGGCGGACCTCAAGAACAGTCAGCAGCAGCTGGTTGAGCAGTTGACCCAACGGATCTCCGCCGGGCCGGGGCCGCCCACTCGCGTTCTGCTCGCCAAGTGCATCGCCCAAGTGTTCTCCATTTCGGACTCCTTCGACGTGCTCCAGACGGTGAACAAATGCAACGACATTCTGCGAGGACGCGACGATCAGAACGCGTCCATCCAAGCCCGACTGACCGCCCTGAACGTTCTCGGCGCGTTGTACGAGAGTTTGGGCCGGCGGGGGGGCAACGGGGCGGACGAATCGTTCGGCCTGATGGTCAAATGGCTGAAGTCCGCCGAGGTTCGTTTCTTTCCGTCTCATTCCAACCTCTTTCTCTCGCTTTCAGTCGAGCAGTCGGGCGGAGATCCTCCTCACGATCTCCAAGATGATCCGCGGCCTGGGCTCGTCCCTCTTCTTTCCTCCACAAGGAGATCTACACGGCCGTCAAGAAGCATCTGCCCGATCGGGTGATGTCCGTTCGAGTGGCCGCCGTCAAGGTTTGCTCCTTTTCTTCCATTCCTTTCTTTTTTCCCATCTTTAGTGCCTGCTCGGCCTCGTCTCCGAGTTCGAAAGCCCCGTCTATTCGGGCGACATCGACGCCGTCCTCACGGTCGCCCTGAAGTCCATCGACGGCTCGAACAACGAGGTCCGCTTCGAAGTGGCCAAGGTTTTCGCGAAGATCGCCGCGTACGCCGTGAACCACAAGGCGCCCAAGTCGGTCGCCCAATCCAACCCAGCAGAACCAGTCGACGAAGACGACCACGCTGGAGGACGTTCTCGGGTTCATGAGCGGCGGCTTCCTGCGCGGCGGCATCGGCAGCATCCTGAAGAGCAGCCATCCGAACGCGGTGGCCGGCGGGCGTCGGGAGATTCGCGTGGGAATGGCTCTCGTACGTCCTCTCCTTCTTCCGTTCGTTCATTCCTTTCTGCAGGCGTACGTGGAAGTGGCCAAAGAACTCGGCACCAAGTGGCTGGAGCGGAACCTGGCCGAGTGGCAGAAGCACCTCCTCGACGTCGCGAAACGATCGGGATTTCTGGCGTACACCAAGTGAGCCCCTTCCTTCTTTTCTTTCACTCCTTCCTCTTGTTTGCAGCAATCCCACGCAGGCGGAGGAGGCCGTCCTCATGCGGCGGTGTGTTTCGTACGTGTTCCGGCAGACGCTCGGCCTGATGCTCTCGGAGGTCTCGCAGATCAACGCGTGCCGGAACTTCGGCCAGCTGGTCTCCGAGTACTCGGCGGCTCTCGGTGGGTGTCTTCCTTTTGTTCGTTCGTTCTAGTTTTCCGCTTTCGTTCAGAAGTGCCCCAAAACGAGGACGAAGATCGGATTCAAAGCGCCGCCGGCCACTCGCTCGCGACCGCCTGCACCGTCAGTCTGCTGGAGATCTCCGCCCTGGTGCGCCAAGTGGACTCGTCGATCACCCCGCTGTTCGTCGAGGCCACCGGCATCCTTGAACCCGTGTTCGCGTGCATCGTCACCCGTTCGTGGCCTGCCGGCTGGCCGCCGCCTGGTGTCTGCGGAGTGTGATCCGCTCGGTGCCCACCCAAGCCGCCCCGCTCATCGACCGCTGCCTGAAGCGGCTGGAGCATCAGCAGCAGTCGCCGGCTTCCGTGTCGGGCTACTCGGCCGCCCTTGCCGCCCTCACGAGCGGCTCGCCTTCAAACGGAGCTCGGGATTCCCTTCCAGAAGACCAAACGAGTGAGCGCTCTTCCTCTCGATTCCACGTTCACACCCTGCTTTCAGGTTTTCGACATCGCCGAGAAGATGATCCGAAACGCCACCGCGAACAGCCGGCTGACGCTGAGCAAACTGCAGAGCGGCTGGCTGCTGCTCACGGCCTTCATCTCGATGGGCGCGCCCTACGTCCGGAAGAACCTCCCCCGCCTCCAAATGCTCTGGAGGAATTCGTTCCCCCTTTCGGTGGACCTGGCGAAAGCGGAGAAGGACCGCGGAGACGCCCTCACGTGGGAGTTCACCGTCGAGTCCCGAGCGGGCGCCTTGGGCTCGATGGAGGCCCTCGTTCGCCATTGCCCCGAACTGCTCGACAAGGACGTCCTCCGGTCGATCGTCCTGCCAGGCCGACTGCACGCTCCAAACACTCGCCGTGGTCCACGGGATCCCCATCCGCTCGTCCGTCCACCTGCTGCGCATTCGGCTGTACGCCCTCCTGAACCGACTGCCGACCGACGTCTACGCGAACTCCTTCAACGCCCTCCTCCGAGAACTCGTCGCCGACATCACGCTCGCCGACAACATCAACTCGACGAACGTGTGCTCGAAGCTGGCCGATCAGTGCACGGCGGTCGGCGAGTGCCTTCTGGGCGGCTGGCTGGCCAATCAGTCGGAGTTGGAACTTCTAGGTCAGTCCAATCACTTTACTGTTCTCCTTTTACTCCCTTGGTTTCAGATGCACCCCGCTCAGTGTGCGTCCAGCGGAGCCCTCGAGTACGACGCCCTCTGCGTGGTGATGGGCGGGACCTCGTGGTCGGACGCGCAGGCGGCCGTCGACTCGAACGACCCCCGCTGGCCGCGTCCCCTTCCGCCGCAGATCGCCTCGTTGGACATGGCCGTGCGGATGTTCGGCCGCATCTACCCGCTGCTCCCGACGCGCCACAAGGTTCAGCTGACCGACCACTTCCTCAAATGTCTGGCCAACATTCGGCAAACCGCACGACTGCACGCGGTGAGGACCCGTTGGAATGAAAGGAAGTGAACGAACCTTCTTTGCAAGATCCAAATGAACATCGTCGGGGCGATGCTCTCGGCGATGCGCGCCCAAGCGAGCGCCGTCCAGCTGAATCGAGACCAGCGGCCCCGGCTGGAGAACGCGGAGCTCCAAAAGGCGACCAACAGCCTCATCCGCCCGTTCATCACGTCCGAGCAGCCGCTCCTCAAGTGTCTCGCGGTGGAGGCACTCGGTCGGTTCGCCCAGGCGGTCGCCAGCGGGGAGTTCGTGGCCGCCGAAGCGCAGTGGATTTTCGACGAGCTCCAGCCGAGTCGCGGACGAGCGGTCCACGCGGCCGCAGCAGCGAGACGAGAAGTCGCGTTCGGGGCTCGGCTTGGCGCTCGGCACACTCCACCGCTACGTGGGATCGTTGGGGTCGGACAACCACCTGCACGGCGCCGTCGGCAGCGTTCTCGCCTTGGCTCAAGACAACTCGTCGGCCACCGTTCAAGTGAGCAACATCCCGGCTGTTCATTGGACGTGTGTTCGTTCAGGCGTGGGCCATCCTCTCGTTGTCGCTGATCGCGTCCACCGGCGGCGGGATGTTCCGCGACTACGTGGAGCCCAGCTTGAACCTTTGCGTCCGCCAGCTGCTGAACACGCCGACCACGAACACGGAGGTCGTTTGGTGCATCGGGAAGCTGGTCTCCGCGTTGATCACGTCCGTCGGGCCCGAACTCGCCATCACGACGCCCGTCTCCACGGCCGCCCTGGACGCCGAAACGACCCGCCAGTCGTTCACGGTCGCGTGCGCCATGATGTTCGAACATCCCGACCCACAGGTGCGTTCTTTCTTTCCTTCGACTGTACGCGTGAATGGCGAGTTTGCAGGTGAAAGCCGAGTCGATCGCGTGTCAACAACAACTGCACTTGTTCGCGCCCCGCTTCGTTCAGTTGGACCGCCTCGTTTCGGACATCTGCCACCTGCTCTACAGCTCGCACTTCGTCCTGCGGAAGGCGGCGGTGAATTGTTTGAAGCAACTGCTGCAGAGGGAGGCCAAAGAGGTCCGCGAGCACGCCCAAAACCTCACGCCCTCCGGCTTGTTCGAGCGGAGCAAAATGCGCGAGAGTCCGTTGCCCGAAAGCGGACTGGAGGGTGAGTGCAAACGATCCTGTCGTGTTCACATTCAGTTCCTTCTCGTTCCAGGAGCTCTCTTCGAGTTGCTGGACATGGAGACGGACGTCGAGTTGCGCCAAAACCTGAAGGAGTGCCTCCTCTTCCTCGTCCAAGCGGGCAACGAGGACCTCGACTTTTGGCTGACCATGTGCAAGGACATCCTCGCCTCGTCCACGAACGTCGACAACATCCGCTCGACGCTGGTCATCCCCGATTCCTCCGCTCCGGCCGCCAAAGCGGCGAACGCGACGGCCGGCGGGACGAAGGCGGCCGATCAAACGCCGACGACGAGCGGCGAGACGAGCGGCGGGGTCGCGGGCAACGACGAGGAGGACGACGACGACGCCCTCCAGTCCGTGCAGATCGGCGAGTCGAAGGCGCGCGGACAAAGTGGCGCCCCGATGGCCGACGCGCGTGTTCGCCTTCGCGATCGTCCGCAAGCTGATGACCGTTTGCGAGACCGAACGCGCCCATTTGGACCTCGCGCTCGCAAAGGAGCTACAGGCGAGTGGACGAGTGGAATGCGGAGGGACATGCGGGTTGATTGCAGATGTCGAGCAAGGGACGGCAGGACTACTTGGTGCTGCATTTGGCCGACTTGGTGCGGATGTCCTTCATGGGCGCCACGAGCGACAACTCGAGTTTGCGGCTGGCGGGATTGGCCTGCTTGCAGGTGGGTTCTTCTTCCTGTCGGTCACACCTCGTTTCAGGACGTGATCGACCGCTTCGCCGCCGTGTCCGAGCCGGAGATCCCCGAGCACGTGGTCCTCGAGCAGTTCCAGGCACAAGTGAGCGCCGCCCTCGGGCCCGCCTTCGAGCCCGAGACGCCCAGCCACGTGACGGCGGCCGCCTGTCAAGTGTGCAGCGCGTGGATCTGCTCGGGAGTGGCGAGGAATCTGAACGACCTCCGGCGCGTCCACCAGCTGCTGGTCTCCTCGCTGGACAAGCTGAAGCACGGCTCGTTGAACGCCCAACTGTACAACGAGTCCTCTGCCACGCTGGAGAAGCTCTCCATTCTGAAGGCGTGGGCGGAAGTGTACGCGGAGGCCGTGCGGCAGCAGGAGGCCGCTCCAAGAAGGTTCGTTCGATCACCAGTCGTCTTGCATTCCTTTCGATTCAATTCAGAATTCACGAGCACGACGGGAGGGACCGCGCCCACGACTCCCGCCCGCCTTCTCTCGCGCGCCGACTCCACCGCCTACGACTACAACTCGGTTTCCGCCTTCGTCCACTCGAGCGGCTCGTTCGCGTCCTCCTCGTCGGCGAGTTTGTTGAGTCTGGTGAATCCCGAGCTGAACCTCCTGCTCGGCCACTGGATGGCCGCTCTGCGCGACTCCGCCCTCCTCTCGCTCCCGCCCAAGTACGCCGATCAACTGCCGCCCAACGGGGGCAGTTTCTACACGCCGGACAGCGCGGAGGTGAGCGAGGCGTGGAGGAATCACAACATCCTTCTCGATGCTTTCAGTCTTGCAAAGAGTACTACCGCTCTTCCTGGCCGCCCATCCTGCTCGCCTCCTCCATTTGGCTCAAGAACCACGACTTCGGCCTCTCGCACGAAGTCGACGAGAATGCCGAGAACAGGGCCGAAAACGGAGCGGCGTTGGAGTGGACCGAAGCGGAGCGAGTGGCCCAACTGCACTTGATGCTCGGCATGTGCGTGGAGTCCCTCTGGCTGCACGCCACCGGCGCCACTCCGCCAATCCCACGACACCGCCGACCGGACCGTCCCATTTGTGTCTGGAGACGCTCACGAACCTCCTGCACTGCCCGTGGGCACAACTCCAGCTGATGAGTGACGTGCGGCTGCCCATCGAGATCATGAACGTCTTGTACCGGTAGGCAGACACTTGATCGGGCATCATCCAACTCGACTGCTTTCAGGTTGATCCTCACGAGCAACAGCCTGCAAGTGCAGTTCCACTCGACGGACGTCGTCCAGTCGATCCTCAACGCGGCCGTCGGGGCGTTGCGGGCGGCCGGCGAGGAGCACGAGGACAACGGGAATCTGCCGGCCGGCTTGAAGGAAACGACGAAGACGGGCGGCTTCGACGGCTTCGATGCGGAGACGGGCACCATCCACCTGCCGAACTCGCTGGCGTTCGCCACGTTGGAAGTCTGCTTGTGCGTCCTCGTCCGTCAGATCCCGCAAGTGAACCCCGCCCCGTCCACGGCGCCCCCGTCCGGAGTCCATCGGCGGCATTGCGGCCGGCTGTCCCAACTGAGCAACGACCTCATCCGGCGGGCGATCACCATCCTCACGCGAGTGACCGACTTGTGCACTCCGAAGGGCGCCACTTTGATCCTCCCGTCCGCCCTGTTCCTCATCCTGGGCGTGCTGCGGGAGTCGTCTCGCTTGGACGAGATCGAAGTCGGGATGGCGGACGAGAAGAAGGCGGAAAGCAGCTCGAGCGCGCCTTCTCCCGCGGCCACTTGACGGAGCCCGCCCAGGCGGCCATCAAGGCGATCCGCTCGATCGTCTCCGCTCCGCTGCCCGAAGACGAGACCTTCGAAGCACGGGCGTCGATCATCCGAAGTGCCCTCTTCTCGATGCTGAACATGGCCGACGGTGAGTGCCCTGTTTTCCCCTTTCTTTCTTCAACTCGTTCGATTTCAGAGAAGGAGATTCCCCGTGGACGAGGCGGTCGTGATGGTGAGCGTGTGCGTTCTGCTCACGAACATCCCGCGCAAGCTGGCCATCGGCTTCATGCTCTTCCACAAGGTCTGCGATCTGATTCGCGGCTGCCTGAAGTGCGGCAACTTCGACGTGGAGTTCAAGGCGCTCCAGTCGGTGAATTCCCTCTTCTCGCCGCGCACCCCGAATTCCACGGCCTTCGTTCGGGAGCTGGGCTCTGCGGTTCGTTCCAATCCACTACGAGCACGTTCATCCTCGAATGTCTTTCAGGTCTTCTCCAAACTCCGCCCGTACATCACGCCGCCGCCCGACCGACCCGGAGCTCACCGAAACCGACCTGCCGATGTTGCCCTCGCTGAGCGACCACCAGTTCGCGGTCATCCAGGAGACGATCAAGGCGGTCGAGTCGGTGCTGCAGATGGCGCGAGGCGAGAAGGAGGAGATCTTCGTGAACCTCCTCGTCCGCACCCTCGTCCGCTTCCTCTGCCCGAATCCCGAGAGTCAACTCGCGACGGCGCCCGAGAACGTGCGCAAACTGCACGACTACGCGTACGCCCGCCTGAATTCCATTGGGCCCGCACACTCGGAGGTTAGAACTGAAACGACTGCGCATTCCAACGATCCTCGTTTCTTGCAGCCCTTCACTCGGCTGCTCAACAACTGCGCTCCCGTCCGGCAGAGGATCGAGGCGGCCGCCCGCGTGATCGCCAAACAACACCAGCAGGAGAAACAGAACGCGATGATGGCCCAACAGAAGGCCCTTGCCGCCCAACAAGCCGCCCTCCAGGCGGCCAACCAGCAGCCGACCATCAAGCTCGCAATGGACTTCAGCACATTCCACAAGTGACCCCCCCGTGGACTTCTTCCTGCTTTCACTCCCTTCCGCCTTCTTGCCCGACGAGTCCACTGCTCGCAAACATAATGACCGGGCGGTGCGTTCGGTTGCCTGCTGTTCGCTTAGATTTCTTCTTTCCATTGCGCCCAAATGCCATGAGTTCAGATATTTTTGCGGGATTCTCTTGTGCTTCTCTTCCACTTGTTCCATTGCTCACATGTCCAATAAACTCTTGCTGTTCGATCGATAGGATGTATCGTCGCCAATCATAGAACTTGAAAGTTCTTCGTCTGGATCAACAGAAAGGTGAACACGGGTCGTTCTCCAGTTCAATGCGCCTCTGAATCGAGTGATCTTCATCAGCTCAAGCAGCAAACCCCGATTTCATCGACGTGTACATTCCCGCAGCAAACCGCAATTTCCGTCTTTTGCGAAAGCGGCGAACGGGAACCTCCAGCGGATTTCTTCTTTCATGCGCTTGGATGACGGCTGCGTGCGCAAAACCCGTTGGAGAGCGACTGGTCGGCGCCTGCGAGTCGACGCGCGGATTCCGAGTGATAAGAAGCGAGGAAGGAGCGGGCGGCGGGCTGACGCGCGCGGATAGCCGCCGGGAAGAGAACGCCCGCGGCAATTCGGGCGTCGAAAGGCGCACGGTGGCGTGATTTCTCCCCGAAAGCTGCGTGTGTTGGGCGGGCTGGCGACGGAGCCGGGCGGATATAAAAGCCGCGCAATCTCCCCTTTTCGATCAGTCTGCTTTCATTTCGCCCAACGCGATCAAAATGAAGGCTCACGTCGCGACTTCCTTCGCCTCCTGCGTGAGCGGCCTCGTCCTTCTGGGATGCATCGTGGCCATGTACAACATCCACGCCGACATCATGAGCATCTACGACGAGCTCGAGGGCGAGATGACCCAATTCAAGGTGAGTGGCCGCCCTCTTCTCGTGCTCACCGATCACTCCTCGCTGCTTGCAGTCCATCACCGACGACCTGTGGCGCGACATGCTCCACTTGGGCACCAAGCCGCAGTACCGCCGCCGTCGTGACGCCGGCTACGACACCGGCAGCGGCCCCAGCGGCAGCGGACCCTCGGGCCCGAGCGGCCCCGGCGGCTCGTCGAGCGGCCCGAACGGCCCCGGAAAGGTGCCCACGCCCACCGGCGCCCAGCCGCCGGCCACCCCCGGAGGCGCCTCGCCGCCCGGCGGATCGGGACCCTCGGACCAGTGCGGCTGCAAGACCGGCGCCGACAACAAGTGCCCCGCTGGCCCGCCCGGCCCGAAAGGTGAGCAAAAGAAGCATGAAAACAACGGAAAATGGAAGAAAACCGAAAGATCGGCATCTCACACACTTTTGGACTTCATGACCGCCCACTCAATCACTTTCCCCCTCGACTAATCGCTGCTTGTAGGTCTGCCCGGTAACGCTGGATTGCCCGGCCTCGACGGACACGACGGAATCCCCGGAAAGGACGCCGAGGACGTCACCCCCGAGTCGCAAGACACCGGCGCGTGCTTCAACTGCCCCGCTGGCGCCATCGGACCCCCTGGGTGAGAAACGACCGAAAAAGGTGTTCTGAACGTCTGATTGCAGCCCCGTCGGCCGCCCCGGACCTCGTGGCTTGGCTGGAGCCCCCGGCCAGTTGGGCATGCCCGGACGGTGATTCCCGCACATTACCGACCGAACTAACCCTTCGAATTGCAGTGACGGACAACCCGGCCACTCTGGCGAGAGCGGACCTCCTGGGTGAGAATCGTGAAGCGATAGACGACGTCTAATCGATCGTTTAGACCTCCTGGCCGCGCCGGTGACAAGGGACGCAGCGGAGAGAAGGGCAACGACGGCCGCGCTCCCATTGGCCGTCCGGGCCCGAAGGGACAACGTGGATCGCGTGGAGGTGAGCTTTTCCTGTTCCGTTCTGACGTGTTCTCGAGCAATCGATGACCGTTGGGCGGCTTTTATCGCTTCTGATCACTCGACCGACACTCTAATCCCTTTTTCTTCAGGCCCCGGACCCGTTGGCGCTCCCGGCAAGGACGGCGGGGCGGGTGAGGCCGGTCCGTCAAGGCACAGATTAAGGTGTTCGGACAAGCCGGTCCCCGTGGTTAAGGCCCGAAGGGAAGGGTCGGACCCGCCGATCCCTTCGTTGCATCCCCGGCGGCGAAGGGCCCGCTGGAGGAGACGGCCGACCCGGTCGCGATGCCGAGTACTGCCCCTGCCCCAACCGCGGAGAGGGCGGCTCGAACGGCGGCGGCCCCGGTGGAAACGGAGGCGGCAGCGGCGGAAACAACGGCGGCTACCGCCGACGGGCGTAAACTGCTCGCCTCTGAGCGGACGTTGGTCGTCTTCGATCGACCGTCTTCCTCGTCTCTAGTGTTCCAATTTCTCTTGATGCTTGTCGTGTGCAGAAGTGAGTCTCGAGTGTGATCGTCGTGCAAGAGACGGGTCTTCCTTTCTTTTGTGCGACGATTGAAATCGCGTAAGAACGTGGAATAAACGCAAGCATCGTTATCTCCTCCTGGGCGTCAACAACTCTGATCAAGGCAAATGAACAAAGTTCAGTCCATCCACTCCACTTTATTAGACAGCAACCCATCACCCAAAAGACAAAGACGGTTCTCAAACGATCATTGACGAGTTTGCGGCCATCCTCCGCTCGCTGGCGGAAGGGATTCGAACTGATGGGGCGGCGGGTTGAACAGGGCTTCTCGGCCCCATCGGGGGTGAAGGCGCCGTGGTCGTGCTCGGAAGAGGGTTGTTGATCGGCGGAGGCGCCGAGTGCGTAGGAAGAGGGCACGCGGTAGGATGAGGGGTAGTTGGGGATCGGGTAGGGGACGGCCATCGGGATCGTGATCGGGCCGGGCATCATCGGCGGCCCGCTCGAGGTAGGGCGAGAGCGGAGCGGTGCGGTAGGCAGAAGGCGGGCCGTAAGTTGTACGCCGAGGAGGGACTCGTGCGGTAAGCGGGAGTAGGCGAAGGGGCGGGCATATCCGCTCGGATAAGAAAAGTAGGGATTCTTGGGCGAGTAGCCGGGCGGCAACGGGGCGATCGGCGGCGCGCGCGGGCCGTAGGCAAGCCGCGGTAGCTCGGAGGGCAGCGAGTAGGCGGGCGGAAGGGGAAGAGGGGGATCGGCGGCGGTCGGAAGGCGTAGTCGGTGGGGTAGAAGGCGGACTGCGGGTAGCCGTTCCAGGGGCAGCGCTTTCGGCAAGAGGCGACGGGCGGAAACACGCCGTAGGATGGCGGGTTGAAGAAGCCGGGCGAGCAGGATTGGCAGGAGCACGGCCTAAACGAATGCAACAGGATCACTCCAACCCCCCTCTCTCTCCACTCACCCCGCGTACTCCAGCGGTGCCGGACGGGCGCAATCCCCAAAGCAGTTCGCGCAGCAGCACCCGCCGTTGCAACAGGCGGCATTCAGGAGCCCTCCGCCGACCGCCGACTCGAGCAGTCCGGCGAGGAGGAGGAGGAAGAAAGTGGACGCCGCAAGGACCATCTCGTGAGTGACCGGTGGACGGGAGGATCCTCTCCTTTTCTACTCGCGCCTCCGCCCTTCCGTCCATTGATTCCCTTCCGCCGGCCACGACGATACGAAGCGGCCATTGATCGCCGGGAATTCCTCGATGGCACTACAACGGGGGAATCGGGAGGGAAATTCGTGCAAATCGGCGATGGCTGAGGACAAAAGACCTCCGGTTTTCCCTCGTGATTCAATTCGCTGTTTGGAATTCTCTGCGATTCGTTCTGCAGATCTTTTTGTGAACAAAAGCAGCAGAAATGCCCTGTGAGAAACTGACTGCAGGGTGCAAGCGGAATGATGAAAGTTGCTGATTGCATCGGCCGTTTTGTGGAGTGGCCGCTCTTCTCCCTCTTCCTTGCCGCTCGGCTTCTTCTCCCGCTCGTTTCGCCAAAATCACCCCCTGAACGGCGAGCGGGTCCCGCCGCGAAAATGTTCGTTGGGCGTCGCCGTCGGGCGCGCGTGTGGGGGAGAAAGCGGCCGCTTTTCGCCGTCCATTCGCGCGCTTCCTCGCGATTTTCGTCGAATTTCCGCCCGCAATCCCTCGAATTTGCTGCTTTCAGGCTTCCGACATGTCCGAAGCCCCGAACTTCGTGATCTTCGAGCACGCGGTTGGCTACACGCTCTTCAAGGTGAAGGAATTCGAGGACATCGGCAACATCGTCCCCGAGGTTTGATTTCCGCCCTTCCGTTCGTTCACTCCTCGTTCGTGTGTTCAGGTGAATGCCGCGTTGACCGACCCGCAACGCTTCCAGTCGATCGTCCAGGTCCACGCCTTCGAGCCCTTCAAGAACACCGAGGCGGCGCTGGAGAACTGCAACTGCCTCTCGGAAGGTGAGTCCCCCGTCCGATCTCTTCCTTCAGTCGAGCGTGAATTCAGGCCTCCTGCACGCCGACCTGCAGAACTTCTTGGAGGAGCACCTGCCCAAGAAGAAGAAGAAGATCCACGTCGGTTGTGGCGACCAGAAGCTGGCCGGATCGATCGTCGAGAAGATCGGCTGCAAGGCGATGTTCACGGGCGTCGTGCCCGAGATCCTGCGCGGCATCCGCATGCACTTCGCCGTGCTCGCCAAGGACCTGCCGCATCACTCGCTGTTCAAGGCCCAGCTCGGCCTCGGCCACTCGTACTTCGCGCGCCAAGGTCAAGTTCGACGTGAACCGCGACGACAACATGGTCATCCAGTCGATCGCCCTCTTGGACCAACTGGACAAGGACATCAACCTGTTCGGCATGCGCATCCGCGAGTGGTACTCCTACCACTTCCCGGAGCTGGTCAAACTCGTCCCCGACCTCTACAAGTACATCCGCTGCGCGACCACGATCCTCGACCGCGCCCAACTGGACGACGAGAAGATCGCCGCCATTCAAGGTAGCCGATCTCTCCCCTCTCGATCAGCCGCTCATTCCCGTTTTCAGAAATCACGGAGGACGAGGACAAGACGAACGAGATCGTCGAGGCGGCGCGAGCCTCCATGGGAATGGAGATCACGGAGCTGGACCTGGGCAACATCGAGAACTTCGGCCAGCGCGTGGCATCGCTGTCGGAGTACCGCGACCGCCTGCACGAGTACATCAAGACGCGCATGAACGACTGCGCGCCCTCGCTCTCCACGCTGATGGGCGAGAAGGTGAGTGGAAGCGAGGTGAGGATCGATTGATTGGACGGGCGTTCAGGTCGGCGCTCGTCTCATCTCGCGCGCGGGATCGCTGACCAACTTGGCCAAATTCCCCGCCTCCACCATCCAGATCCTCGGCGCCGAGAAAGCCCTCTTCCGCGCTCTCAAGACCCGCTCCAACACGCCGAAGCACGGCCTGCTCTTCCACTCGACGTTCATCGGCCGCGCCTCGCTCAAGAACAAGGGCCGCATCAGCCGCTTCGTCGCCAACAAGTGCGCCATCGCGTCCCGCCTGGACTGCTTCTCGGACGTGCCGGTGGCGACCTTCGGCGAGTTCCTGAAGCAGCAGGTGGAGGACCGGCTGACGTACTTCGAGACGGGCGAGCGCCCGAAGAAGAACCTCGAAGTGATGCACGAGGCGACGGAAGCGGCGGAGCCCGTCAAGCAGAAGGTGAGCATCCTTCTCCTTTCCCCCTCTCACTCCTCATTTCCTCTCATGTATCAGGTCCTGAAGAAGCGGAAGAAGGCGGCCAAGAAGGCGCGTCGAGCTGCCGAGGCCAACGGCGAAGAGGCGAACGGCGAGGAGCCGATGGAGACCTGAACTCCCGAACGATTCGCCCTGGTCGTCTGAATTCCTGCCCACTTTTCTTCGCAGACGTTGTTATTGTTGCCCCTCTTCTTTAAGATCCACTCGTTTGTTATTTTCGCGCTGATTGTTGAATGGATTCGATTGTTGTTAAACCACGATTTTATTCGCGTTTCGCATCGAAAGCACCGGCGAGAGGATCGGTTGGGCGGACGGCTCGAAGTCAAAAGTTCGGGTGGGGGCCGCGCGAAGTGATCGAAATCTTCTTCACGGCCGGCGTCCCGGACGGCGTCTGGACGCTGAACATTCCGCGCGCCTTGAACACGGCTAAAAGGCGAGTGTTTGGGGGAAGAAGGGGGCGGCCGCAACGTACACTCGTTCCTGCCCGTGTCGCTCATCTGCATCGCCCCCACCTGATCGAAGTTCTGGGTCGGGAAGCTGCCCATCATCAGGCGATGCGAGCCGCCGATCGAAATCCCGCTCCTCCGCATGGGATCGCCGCTCTCCGCTTTGTTCCCGTGGGCGGACGAGCGGACGGGCTGCTGCGGGGCGGGCCTGAAGCCGCCCACCAACGTCGAGTCGACGGAAGTCCTCCGAATGGCCGAAAGATGCGGAGAGCCGTGCGAGACGCTCGCGCTCATCTCGTCGACCGCTCGGTTTCGATGCGGGGGCGAGTCGCTGTCGCCGCGCCGCTTGCCGCCCGGCGGAGAGGATTGCTTGGGGTTGGCGGCGTTCAGAAGAGAATCCGAGCTCTTCTCCCTGCAACCGGACGATTGGAAACGATCATCCCGCATTGCACTCACTTCTTTCATCCGTTTGACCGCCGGAGCTGCCGGCCGCTCGACCACGGCGATCGAGTGGAGCGGGGGAGACGCGCGACCGCCGGAGTCCTGGCTCGAACTCTTCGACTTCTGCTTCGCCAGTCGACCCGCCCGCTTCGGCGATCCCTCGCGCTGCTGCAGCGGCAGTTGGGAGCGGCTGGGCGACGGCTGACGGGCGGAGCGGGGCGACCCGCCGACGGCAATCGGCGGCTGGGATTCGGAGATCGATTTCTCCTCGTTCTTTTGCAGGTCCCACTGGACGCGATTGGCGGCCCGCTCCTTCCGTCGTTCCTCTCGCTCCTTACGCTTCGCCTCGTCGTCGTATTTGCCGCGATACTGAAAGCAGCCCGTCGATCTGCCCGTCCACTCCGACCACTCACCTCTTGGAAGCCGCCGCCCCAGCTGGTCTCGCGCCACAGGCCGTTCTGCAAGCGGCAGGGGATTGAATGGATGAAGAAGCGGGTACTCGTCACCTGTTTGGCCAACATCACTCGATTCTTCACGTCTTCGTACTGCTTCGAGCGACGCAATTGCTCTGAGCGGACTTTCTGAAAGAAGAAGGCGGCGTACATCGAATGGAGTTCCCCGTGCTCACTTGTAAGTAGAGCGAACACTTGAGGACAGTAAGGAATAAATAGCATTGGAAAGCGGAGAACAGCAGCAGCATCGTTGCCAGCCAAAGACGCTCGATCAAGTGTCTCAACTGGAAAGGAAGCTAATGAGCAGAACTCTCGACAAGCGAACGGCTACCTGGAATCGCCGCTGATGTTTGTAGAGGTCGTCATGCACGTACGAGTAGGCGTAGATGAGGAAATAGCCCAGAGAACACAACAAGCCGATCAGCTGCACGACCAAGTGCGGCAGCAGAAGACGCGGCTTCGTGTTGCAAATGCCGTAGAACAAGAGAGGAAAATCTAAAGAAAGGGCAGTCGATCGCTGTAACAAGCAACAAAGGAAGCCACTTACACAAATGGTAATTGCGAACAAAAGCAGGAGAATCACGTAGTCGCCGGCGAGCGTCAAATTGGAATGGGAGAAGTGGAAGTTGAGGCAATCCTTCCATTGGCTGCAATTAAAGGAGATCATTCTATTCTCATTAATTGTACGTTAACGTGTTTCGGTTCAGGGTGCAATGGACGTCATGGGGGAAATGAACACTCAACTTCCTCCCCACGTCTTCTGCTTGACCCGAATCAAAACGTCGAGCCGTTTGACGTGTACGCGTGTCACTTTTGACGAATCTTCGCCTCGTTTGACCCGAAAACAAGCAGCTCGCGAGCAGAAACAGTTGGGCCGAAGGTCCGCGGATTGAACTTTGATTCGTTTGGAGCAACCCATCGAGGAGTCTGGGCATGCCCGTTCCTTCCTTCTCAACTCCAATCCTGATGCCTTTTATTTCGATAAGGCTTCCGGCTTCGAACTCGGGCCGTTTCGTCCCAACAGAGACGGAGCGCCCCGAGTGTAAAACGAGGTGGCGGCGGATCGATTTGATCGCCGCCGCCAGCCGGTCGGCCGCTGCAATTGGGCGCCCTGAACTTGCGGACTTGTCGGCCGGACAACCGCGGGCAGCAATTGATGAACGGCCGAACACACGACCGCCGGCGAGGCCAATTTGTTCCCAAATGCCGCGAGATTTCCTGTCCACTCGAGCTCACTCCCTCGGCGAAAGACGAACCTGTTCAAACACGCGCGCAAGTCCCGATCTTTGCCCATCAACTGGCGAGAGGGGGTCATGAACAAGAGAGAGACGGCGGCCAACTCGAGCAGCCCCAAGAACAGCGTGCCCGTTCGTATGTGGCAGCAATTGCAGCATGTGAGGTAGTGCTCCTTTTCTTTCACCCGTTTGAGCACCTGAAAGAAGGCTTCTTTGCTTTGATTAAACTCCGAAGAACTCACCCGCTGGCCGCGCGTGTGCCAGTTGGAGGTCGAGGGGCCGAGCATTGCAGCTCTCGAAAAAGACGCAGAGAACTTTCGGCTTTTGTTGCAGCACTGTGTTGATATGTCCGCTGAAAGACATGAGCAACCTGATCGACTGCAGTGAGTTATCGAACGCGCGGAACGTAAAACAAAAGGCTACCAGTCGTGCTCAAATGGCAGTAATCGAGTCTTTCGAGTGTTGAACGACCGAAATACAAGCCGCTGGGAAGAAAGGAACTGAATTCGTTGCCGCCCCATCCAACGGGCAATTAAACCGAGCGGCTTCGCTCATTTGCAGCGCCCACCGGAGAAATATTGCGGATTGGAGTCGGCCGATCGGCTGGGCGGCGGCACTTGACCGCCGGGCGGCCGGCCGATCCGCTCGGCTGCCACGAGGCCCCGAATCAGCGGGCCCGACGGTCAAATTCAGCGAAAGAAGAGGGCCGTTTTTTCTGGCCGCATCCAATGGAATCGGAGACAAACGGACGGCTTTTGGCCGTTTTTTTCGCTCTCAACAATCGAAGTGGTGGCTTTTCGGTCGTTCGGATCGGCGGAACGATCGCGAGACGACACAAAAAGGCGATCGTTCCGTTCATCAATCGACCATAAAGTCGAAGCGAGTAAGCAAGGCAAACACAAATGAAGCGCTTGCCAAAAGGGGCACCTCTCGAAGACCAGAGCAAAACGGAGATGAGGACTCGAAGCCATCAATCGCCTCAAAATGAACACGTGCCGCCCGCCCGTCTGTTCGCCGCCCGATCGGCCGTCCGGCTGTTCGTCGCCGCCCGCCGCCGGCCCGACGGATTGCCGACTTTTGCGTCCGACGTGTGAAATTTCAGCCTCGAAATTCGTTTCTCAGGGCTTGTGGGGGCGATTGTAAAGATTGCCCGGAAGTCCGCCTTGCGGTCGCTCCCGTCGGGTCGTCTTCGCTCAGACGGGCACAACTCGTCGACAATGAGAAGCAAAGAAGTCATGCAGCAACGGGAGGATCGCCCGATGACTCGCTTCTTTGGGCGTGATGGCGGCCGGTCGTCGTCGCCCACGAGCGGCCTGCAGCTTTCGCCGGCCGTCGATCAGCGCGTTGATTCTGCGCCGGTTTAGTAGTCATCTTTATCATTGCTTTCTCCGGCCAATTGTCTGCAGCGTCAAATGGGGGCGACCGAACGCGATCTCCGTTCGTTACTCAGCAACTCACCGAACGAACCGCAATAGACGGTAAATGACACAAAATGTCTTTTTTGGTGCTCTCTCGACGAGTTGGAATGAAGTCACGACTAAAAGCGCAAACCGTTCCCGCTGCAGCTAAGTAACTGTAGTTGGCTGGTTGCAGCTGAACGCGTGCAGCTGACTGCGCACAGCCGCTGTTGCAGCCGAGGTTTTCAGAAACTTTGAACTTTAGCGATTCCGCCTCGTTTGAACCTCGGAACGCACAGGCGGTGGCCGCTGAGGTCGCCGGCCTGCTGGGCGGCTGCCAATGGCCGGGCGCCTTCACGAACATCGTCCGCTTCTAGTGAGAGTCTTTCCTCCTTATATTTCTCGATCTTCATTCGTCTCCATTCTGTTCTCACGCTGGAGAAGAGCCGGGAGGACAGCGTGGTGGCGGCTTGCTGAACGCACCCGCCGGCGTTGACCTCAGCCAGCTTCCTGCAGCGCCTCCTGAAGGCCGTCGAGAAGCTCCAAGACGACCGGCTCGGCCACCTCGGGGGGGGGTGTTCTGCCGCTTGCCTTCGTCCAGCATCTCCTGCTCCAGCTGGAGGGGGCGTCCGATTCGTTGCTGTCCGCTCTGAGCGGCGGCTCGTCGGGTGATCATCTTTTCTATCCGTGTGCACACAGTTATGTTCTTTCATAACCAAGCGAGTATCAACTCTCGGCTGTTAGTGGTTAATGAGAAAGGATTGTTCCAGCTCAGCATCGACCGCAAGAGTACGCAAATGCAGAACCGGCCGGCGGTTCCACAACGAGCTTTCGTAGTGGCGCGATTGTTTCTGCCAGCTTCTCTTGAATCCCAGGAGTTGAATTCGAATCCGACGGTTCGGATTTGAAATTTAAATTACTCGCGAGCAAACGGATACACGGGCATTCGGAAGTCGCTTCTTCGTTCCTCAAGGTCTTCGGATGGCCGCACTGAATCAAGATGCTTTCTGCTTTGTGTCTAGCGGATTTCTGTCTTCAGTCCTTTTTTATTCGCGAATTCCCGGCAATGTTTCGCGATCATCAGATAAGAACACCCCCGCTCGGATGTACGTGTGTTTCGGGAGAGTCTGCTTTGGGACCAAAGAAGGCCGTTTGAAGAGAAGTTGTTGAAATGGATGATGTTTCTGGCTGGTCAGGGCCTCTTTTTAGTTTGAAGAAGAGAGAGCGGGGTTCCGTTCGTAACGGGCGATCGTTAAGCAATAATTACGCGGCCACTCGTTCCGTCTTCCGCTCCCCGTTGACCTCCTTTTGTTTTGTCGAAGTTCCGCGTTGCCGAAAGAAAAGAAGCGAAATCGGTTGTTTGTTCACCAGTTTTTTCCCACTCGGCCCGTCCGCAAATCGCCGCTCCCGCCCGCCGAACGCCCCGGGCGGTTTTCTTCAGCCGCCGTCGACCGACCCACTTGTTCCTCGCGGATTTGCATGCGGGAAAGCGGGAGTGATTAGTCGACGGATGTCCGCCCTCGATCGCTGCTTTCCAGTTTGATGAGGAAGACGGGGATGTTCCTCGGATTCCTTTCCCTCCGAACTCTCGCTTCTTCCGAGAAGGTCGTGTGTTGACAGTCGACTTCCCGCCATTCGTCCGTCCGTCTGCCGCCGTTCGTGTCAACAGAGAACAGATGTCAGCGGACGTCTTCAAGTGGTGAAAAAAAGAAGGCCGTCTCTTTTGTACAGCCCGAACACGAGAAGAAGCCGGGAATGTGCGGCCAAGGAGCCACCGGTCGGCCGTCCGCTGTAATGCAACACCGACATGCCGCTTTTCGCCTCTTTCTCCCTTCTCCTCCCTCCTGACTGCCGCCTCTCCGATCGGCCGAGTTGTCCGTTTTGGCCGTCCGACTGATCCGGCGGGAGCGTGTCCGAAACTCCCGACTTGTCGCCCGTCCGAGCGGCGTGAGGAGTCGGCCGTCTTTCGCCGGCTTGTTGCGGCCGACGGCGAGCGGACGGGGCGATCGAGGGCGGACTGGAAGGAACGAAATGATTTGCGAGCCATAAGCCTCCCGGCCTCTTCAGTGGGTTCTTTTAAACGTCACCCGCCTTCCACTCCGGGCCTTCGATCGGGCCGCGTGTTCCGGCCGGCCGGTTGCCGATTCGGACGCCGCGAAGTCCGCCGGCCGGCCGCCCTGGCCCACCGATTGATTGACGGCGATCGATTAATCATCACGAGGAACTTGTTATTCTAACACGCCCGATCCCCCTCCCGCCCCCCCCGGCCGCCACTTCGAATCGTTTCGGTTGCCGCTTATTACTCGCGTTTGTTCGGCCCGCCCCTTCCACCGGCCACGCCAATCAACGGCCGTCATACGCCGCCCGTTTACACGTGATTCTCGTTCGAATTCCGACGGCAATCACTTCTTTTCGCTTCGTTTCGCAAGAAGCGGAAGTGCTGGGCTTCAAATTAATGACTTCGAAGCGTCCAATCCAAATGTTTTCGTTTTAAAGCCCGCCTTTCCAGCGAATTTCGGACCTTTTGATTAATGAGACCTCCGATTCGAAAGCGGCTTCAGGTCGTGATGATCGACGGATTCGCTTCTCGGAACGTTCTTCTTTCTTCTCGGCATTCGCTTGCTTGCCGGCCTTGTATTTTGCTTTCTGCCCGCCGTTAATCCCCTTCACTGGCCGCCGTTTTCAAACATCCCCCGTCCAATCGGCCGTCTGTTTACAATCGACGTCTTTCGTTCCGTTTTCGTCGCAAATTGGTGCAAATTGCCAGGTCGTCTTCGGAAACTCGCCTGCACTGCAATGCGATTACGTCGCTTATTGTTTCTCGTTTTACTCCAACTCTTGCATGTTTAAAGTTGTAGTGCGTTCTTTTTACCGTTGCCTCCCAGCTCTGCCATTTTGTTGCCTCGTTTTCTTTTGTAGCGTGAATCAAACCAAAAGCTCGCAGGTACAGCCTCCGAGACAAGCCCGCGGCGGTCGTTCACACTTGGCTGCCGTTCGGAACGGAAGTCGGCGGTTCGATTTCGAAAATCCCACTCCAAACACGTTCGAGCTCCAGTGAACTCGAGACGACGTCTGTGAAGCAGAAAGGGAAGGATTGCTTTCTCCTTGCGGATCTCGGCGAAAGTATTCGAAGGCACGTGGTCGATGCGGGGTCTTTATTTTGAGAACGAACGATCGACGTGCAACTTCACGCCCTCTGCTGCAATTACGCTCCTCGAAGTCACTCCAATTTTGTAGCCTTCTGCCCGCCCTTCGGCTGCCGCTCTCCGAGTTCGCTTCTTTTCGTGACGCCGCCGATCCGCTTGTTTCGGCCGCTTGTTTTCGCCGCCCGCCGTCGCTTTCGGCCGCCCATGTTTCAAGCGGCCGACCGGAAGTCCGACGGCGCGAATTGAAATCGAAGCGAACGGCGGCCGCCTCGAAATCTCTCGATTGCGTTCCGTGAGGGAGGCGTTTGTCTTTCGGGTTATTTCTGACCAACACGTGTCTTGGGTGTCCACTTACGCGTTTCATTTCGTTCTTGTACATTCTTCGTGGTTATTTAGGCTCCGAACAGTCGACTTTGAAGACATGGAATGAACGGAAATCCGGAAGGCACTCGATTGTTCGACTTCTGACTCTTCCTCTTCCGTTCCAACTGCTCTCCAATCTTTCGTCCTCTTGTTATGCGCCGAGACGATTGGCCCCAGTTTCTGCTGGTCTTAAGCTTCTCGCTCGTCCTGCTCGTCGCCGCCGTTCGATCCGAAGAGGCGACCGGCGAGATGCAACGAGGCCCGCGCGCTGCACGTGAGTCGGGGTGTCCTGCAAATTCGGGCGCCTTTCCTTCGAGGCAGAAGTCACGTGCGTACGAGTGCGTATCACGTCGATCCCAGCGGCCGTGTCACTCGCGTGTCTTCTGCTCTCATTAAAGCGAAACGAGTGATGTGGTCATTGGCGGGGCGGCCGGCCGATTGACGGCTTGAAGTGTGAAGTCCGCCGGCCGCTCGTCAATCGCCGCCTTTCGGTCGTGAATTCGAATTAAAACACGTCCACTCGAGGGAAGCACGGGACCACAAGACGGAGCTTGAGGGCATTCGGAAATTCTCCGCATTAGCGCGTACCGTTTAATGACGACAAGAAGTGGCTTTTGTGCCCTCCAGCAGTCCCCAAACAGGCAGTCTGTGGGAGAATGCAAATCCTAGAAATAGAACAAAGGATCGCCGTGATTTCTTTAAACGTTTCAGAATGCGACAACTGCGATCTTCGCTCGTCGTACTGCAAGGATTGGGGCAACGGAACGCACAGCTGCGAGTGCCGAGCGGGCTTCACGAGGCACAAGCTGACGGGTAAATGCCAAATGCAGGGCCGCGTGGTGGGCCCGCGACCGGTGGACGACCTCCAGAATCCGCTCTTGTACGGGGAAGAAGGCGAGACGTGTATCTTGGGCGAGGCGGAGAAGCACGCGACCAGGTGGGGACGAACGAGTGCACTCGCTTAATGACTTGTTTGAATTGAAGAATTCTAACGGAGATCCTCCGAAAATACGACCGGAACATCGTGCCCTTCGATCAAGGGAGTCGACGTCGATGTGGAGCTGCTCATCCAGAAGATCACCGAGATCAACGAAATCCAGTCGTCTTCTCGGATGGACATCCTCTTCACACAAGTCTGCTGCCGCTCTTCTTCGTCCTTACACTCTCCTTGCAGATCTGGCAAGACCCCAACCTCTCGTACGAACACGAGGAAGGCGCCCAGTGCGTGACGAATCTCTCGCTCAGCTACCGAATGGTCGACAGCATTTGGGTGTGGTTTCTTTTGGACGAAAGTAGAGGATGACTTAGTGTGATTTCAGATTCCGAACGTCTGCTTGGTGAGTGGATAGGAGCGAGCTCGATTGAAGCAACACAAACCTCCGTCTTCTTGATTGCAGGTGAACAGCAAAGCGTCTTCAATCCACGCCTCTCCCACCCCCAACTTGTTCCTCACGCTCCTTCCAAACGGGACTATCTCTTGTGGGAATCGTAGATTAATTACCGGCGGGGTTGGCAGCTGGTTGCGACCAATCGCCAACCCTAATTTTAGGATCATGGTCGAGTCGCCGTGCAACTTCGAGTTCACGACCTTTCCGATGGACCACGTGGAGTGCACGACCATCTTCGAGTCCTACTCCTTCAACGTGGGCAAAGTGCGGCTGTTCTGGAAGCGGTACGGAGTGCCCGTCGAGATCATCGGCGAGATCAACCTGCCCGACTTCATCCTCACTCAAGTTCCGGAACGACAAGGTAAGGCCCGAAAAAAGGTTTGTAGAAATCGAAGACAACCGCGTGAAGTACAAATACGAAGGGAGTTGGCAGTTGATTGCGCAAAAAGAAGGAAGTGTTGATGAGCTCTAGTCCTGATCGTCTTAGATCACGTTCAACTATCCGGCCGGCGTGTGGGACCAGCTGTCGATCAAGCTCTACTTCCGGCGGTCGTTCGGTTTCTACATCCTGCAGATCTTCATTCCGAGGTGAGTGGATATAGAAACGACAAACTAATCTTCCTTCGTTTGCAGCTACTGCATGGTCTTGATTTCTTTCATCTCGTTCTGGCTCGACCGAAGATCGCTGCCCGCCCGCGTGACTCTTGGTTCGTTTGGCAACTGGCCGATTCAATCAAACCGAATGTTCAGGAGTCTCTTCGCTTGATGGCCTTAACGCTGCAATATTCCAATGGAACCGAAGCACGCACACTTCCCCAAAGTGTCGTACGTGAAGGCGGTGGACGTGTTTTCGTTTCGGCTGCCTGGGCTTCATTTTCCTCACGATCGTCGAGCTCGCCATCGTGGGCACGTTGGAGAAGCACGGCTACCGGCGGGCGGATCCCCAGCAGCGCGCCGAGTACTTCGAGCCGGGCACCACGACCACAGCGGCCGGCTTGGCTCGGCGCGCGTTCCAGAAGACGTTCGCCGACCGATCTGCAGCCGTAAGGAAACAAAAGGGTGTTGTTGGAATGCTCGTTTGGATTTCAGCGCTACCGCCTCCGCCGGGTGGATTCGAACAACGCGAGCGTGAACGGGACGGGCGGCAGCGGGGGCGGCGGCAGCGGCGACGGCGAGTGGAAGAAGTCGACGTGGGCGAAGCTGGAGGACGACTCGACGTTCGTCGAGTGCCCGCAGGCCGACCCGCCGTCCGCTTCGACGAGCAATCCGGAAACCGACCGCTCCGAGCCGCCCAAATCCCACGCGCTTCCGCCCGACTCGCCCACCGCCCTCGCGCGCGCTTTCTGGAAGAACACGTCCATCAAACGGAGGGGAATGGTCAAGGTGATCACCCCCAAGCTGTTTTGTGAGTGCACCCAACGTGCCAATCCGCTCATTCGTCCTCTTCTTTCAGCAAAGTGGACGGGCGACGACCTGGATCGATTCTGCCAGAAATTGTTTCCGATTTCCTTCGCTCTCGCCAACCTGATCTTCTGGATGTAAGCTGTTGCCTGTCCTTGCAGACGTTCGTAACTCGAATGTTTTCAGGTACCTGACGGCCAAATCACAGCAAGCTTGAGGACGTCCGAACATTCCGCCTTTCTCCCTTTTCTTGTTGTTTCTTTCGATTAAACGACCCTCCTTCCCTAACTAATGCTCGTTTATTCGCTAGCTCGAAACAACTTGAAGGCCAATCGAAGAGCGGGTTGGTGTAAAAAGAAGGAGGGTAGCGCGGAGTGAGTCAATCGAATCCGAATTGAACTACGGGCCAAACGAAGAGGAGGAGGAGGATTGATTACGATGAACACACACGTGACTGCGGGCGCACGAGCGGTAAGGACCGGCGGGAATCCAAGGGGGGAATACATTTCGGTCACTAACTAAACGGAAAGGGAGGGGATCCAACAGCAAATGGAGGGGCGGGGACGCGTAGTTAGTAGTCAAGAGTCACTGGAATGAGGGCACAAACACAAAGAGGAGGGAGGGAGGGAGGGAGTTCGTGTGTTGACAAGAATTCGACCGTTCGTCCGCACAATCCGTTCAGTACTGAGCGAAGCCCCACTCGTCCAACGGTTCGCCCGCGTACTGCGGCATCTGAAGGAGAGGGGCGATCAGAAGTCGAAGTGGGCGAAAGGACTCACTTCTTGAGCGAACGTGTTCATTTTGGAGGCGACCGGCGGGCTGCTGGTCGGCTCGCCGCTCTTGCGGGCCGGGCGGCGACGTTTCGGCGGCGAAAAACTCCCCGAAATCAACGTCCGGGAACATGTTCTGAAGGATGGAAGCATTATGAATGAGAACTCGGATCTCCACCGCCCACCTGAAGGTCCAAATCGCCCAGCTCCATCACGTCGTCGCCGGCCACGAACGGCGCCAAGCGCGAGAGATCGTCGCAGTAGAAGCCGTCCTTCTGCGGGTCGCCTGCAAAAAGAGGAGGTTGAAGGGAATGGGCAGAAGACGACTCACATTCGTTGGCGAGTGCCTGCGGGATGTCCTGCCCGTAGGCCATCCGTTTGGCCGGGGCCTCGCAGCTCTGCGGGGCGAATCCCTCGTACTGCTGGGCGGGGAAGGCGGATCGCTTGTGCGGCGAGACGTTGGAACGAGTGGGCTGCTCGTAGCTCCATTTGCGGGGCGAATTGCGCGGACGAGGGCTTGCGGGCGGCGTAGTAGAAGTTTGTGTTTTGGGTGCTGATCGGCGGACTCTTGACCATCGCGTTCATCTTCACCGCCCCCAGGTGGTTCACGTTCACAGCTCGCTGCTCTCGAGGCTCCGCAGAACGGCGCCGGTCGACCGGAAAGCGGGGCGACTGAGGAGACGGCGACGTTTGTGCGTATCGCCGCATGGCCGAGTTTCCGTAGCCGCTCGAGCCCGTGGACGTCGCCGAGCCGCTCCGGCTTCGCTGCACTCCATTGCGTCCGCGGAACTCGCCGAGGCACTGAACGCTGCTGTCGGTGGAGCGCTGGCTTGTTCGGCTGCAATCACGCGAACGCGGCGCCGTTTTGTGAGGACCGGCAGGAGGCAGAGCGGCGTGCAGAGCGGGATTCGCGCCTCCTCGGGATTGGCGAGCGTCATGAGGCTGAGCAGTGGGCACAAAGTAGCCGACTGAAAGCAATCCACCGGTCATTCCCTTCCACTCGGTTCGCACTCACCGGTTGTTGGAACGGCGGGTAGTGTTCGGGTTCCGGCGGACCGGTTACGAGCAAAAGGGGCTCCAGCGTTGCTTCGGGCAGCGAGGGCGGCGGATTGCTGGGCTTGGCGCTCGAATTGTTGCCGCTGGTGGACTTCGTAGCGGCTGAAGCGTTGCGCCTCGCCGCCAGCCGCCGTCGGAACGAAGAAGCCGCGCTTTGCGTCCGCCGTCTCCAGCGGGACTCCGGCGGCTCGTTGGCGTCCGTCGAACTCGCGCCGTCCTCCAGCATCGCCCGCGTTCGGCGCACATTGGCGGACGTCGTAGAGAGCGGCCGCAGGGGCTCCACCACGAGCGACATCTCGTTCAGCCAGGGCAGCGGCTGGAGTCGAATCAACGTTTGCCCACGCGCCTTGAGAGCGGGCGTTGAAGTCGAGCGGTGGGGGCTGGTCCGCGAACTGGCCGGCGTATCCGAAGGCGGCCTCACGGTTGTTGTCGTTGTACCCGTTGAAGGGGCGAAAGGAGTTCGCGCCGCCCGTCCCGGCGGCGTTTCCGTTGAACTGGGCGCCGCCGTTGTCGGCGTAGACGTCGGCGAAGAACTCTGCAATCGCCGAGTAAACAACCGGCCGGAAGGTCGGGCAGAACTCACGGTCTCCTCCATCGTTGGCGGCAGGCGCGTAGTCGATGCCCTGGCTGAACGGAGGCGGCGGGTTGTCCGCTTCGTCGCGCACGAGCCAATTGAGAACGTCGTCGAAGCTCTTCTTTCGTTTGTCTGAAAACAACCGAAATCAACGAAACGAAGGGGGCGGGACGACCGCAAGGACGGGGAGCGAACTCAAAACTCGTTCAACTTACAACCGAGAGCGGAGGACGACGGCGGAGATGAGCGACGAGCAGAACACAAGAACACACCCCCACCCCTTCCGTTCTTTCGATTACACACGCGGACAGACGAGAAAGCGGGGAGGAAGCCGAAAATAAACGAAGACAGTTGGGTCGAAGCACAGAGTGATGGATCCCCGTTCCGTTCGGACGTGATCACCTCTTCGTTCGGCGGACGGCGCGAATCGACCGTAGCGGTCGGGCGAGCGGGCTGCAGGTTCGGCAGCGGAATCCACTCGATTTCCTCCTCCGCCCTCCCGCCCGCTCCCTCTCCTTGCCGCAACGCGGAGCAAACCGAGCGGAAGGCGCAGGCGGCGGCAGAAGAAGTGGAGGGCTCGTTCGGGGCCTTCGAGTGCACTTCTCCAGGACCTCCGCCCTTTTGGTCGCTCCGCAATGACAGCAGGGAGGAGCCGCCGGATCGTCCAGACTGACCGCCTCCAACGCCTCCAAACAGCGAGCAAACCCGCGCCGCTCGGTTTTCTTGAGCGTCCGCAGGATGATTTTGGGCTCCGCCGGCGGGCGTTTGGATTGGAAGCGGGGGATGTAAATGAGGAGGTCCGCGTCCCCGCTGGACGACGAATCACTCAAATGCTGCCCTTCCGTTCCCTCCACTCTGGACGGTTGTTTCTAATCGGTGGACCAATCAGAAACGAACGCCCGCCTTCCCGCTTACCCCCACCGCCTCCACCTCGACCGAAGAAGAGGAAGAGGAGGAGTAACTCCATTGCCGTTGCTCATGGACGCTCATCCTTCCGCCGTCGTCCTCCGTCCTCGGCTGCTCGTCGGGAGGAGCGGAAAAACGCTTACGTTTGATCGGAACGTCGTCGTCGAACTCCGCCGGCCGCGTTTTGGAGTTCGCGCGGGCCGGCGGGGCGCAGGCGGAGAACTCGGCGAAGTTCACGTCCGCCACGGGGTCGATGAGCGGCGTGAAGTCGACGCACTCGATGAACTCCGGCTGTTTGCCCATGTACTCTGCAGGAAGAGAGGAAAAAGAGTGAGCAGAGAATTTAGTGAACTCACCGGCCATGTCGGGGATCTCTCGTTTGATTTGCGACGTGCAGTAGGCGGGATTGGCGGCCAGCGCGTCGTCGCAAACCGGATCGGACCACGAGTCGCTTTCGCTTTGCATCCTGGAATCCATTCGATACACAAAGGGAGAAGGGAGAAAGAAACGAACCCGATGATCGAATGGACGCACAGCACGTACTGTCCCTTCTGTCCGCGGGCCGTGTGGTTGACGGTGGTGGCCTCGGTTTGGACCCACGCAACCGACGAGTTCGCGCCCAGGAGGCGGTAGAAGGCCGTTCCGGGCGTGCCCCTTCTTGAAGAGCTCGCGCATCGACTGGGCGACCGTGTGGATGTCGGCGGGGTGGACGAGGTCGTAGAACGAGGTGCCCATCAGCGAGCGGGCCTCGTGCGGAGCAGGAAGTTGAACGAGTCGCTCACGTACGAGAAGCGCATGTCGACCGTGTGGCGCGTCATGAACACGCCGTTCGTCGCTTCCGAGCCCTTCACCGAGGCGTTGGCCAGCAGGATGGAGTTCCCTTGGCCGGCCGGGGTGCTCGAGCCGTAGAGCAGCGACAGGCGACCGTACTCGGTGGTCACCGCCCGGAAGCGGCACAGGATTGCCTGCAATTCGAGCGAAATAAACCAACGAACGAACCAGAATCGAACGAACCTTGAAGAGGGCCGATTTCAGGTTCAGAGTGCGGCCGCGGGGCGAAATGACGGTCTTCATCCGCACGACCGTGTAGCGGCCGAAGTCGTCCAGCGTGGAGACCTCCTCGCCGTCGCAGTCGACCGTCGAGATGCGCACGAGCTCATCGTAGTCGTCGTCGTGGACGAACTCCTTGAGGAAGCGGCCCACGAGGTCGGTCTGAAAACAAACAGGCCGCGTGAATCCGCACCGACGGGAAGGAGTGCGTGCGGAACGGAAAATTTCGCCCCGCCGCGTCCACTGGATTTTCTCCAACTGCACGCATTTCGCCGCCGATTCACGTCGAGCGAACGAGGCGGCGGGGCGAAACGCGGGCAGTCGGGAGGTATAAAGCGAGCACTACCGCAAGGAAGCCTCCTTGTTGCTCATAATTCCTCTCTTGCCCATCACTTACTTGAGTGAGGCCGAGGAAGACGCTCACGCTCTCCGACACGTAGAGGATGGTCCCATCGGAGTCGGCGAGCAGCACGAAGCCGTCCATGCACTCGGTGAGCACCTGCTCCGCGAACACGTGCACTTCCGGGTCCTCGGGCGGCAACTCGGTTTCCAGAACTGAAATGAACACGTGGGTAAGTGGCTTTCATCCATTCAATGCTTTGCAACGTTTGTCATTTGCTTCTTTTGTTCTTCTGCCCGCCATCTACCGTAATCGCTGCCCCCTTTGTCGGCGAGTGGCTGGCTGGCAACGGGTTCCTTCGCGCTCTCTCCTTCGCCCGCTCATCTACTCGCCGTTAACACAAAGTACGCGCGTTGATTGCGGGCGGGCGGCGGCTCTACTTCCGCATCAAAATTGGAAAGCGGCGAGTGTGTTTGACACCCGCCGAGTACCCAATTTCCCCTTCCTGTACGGAACACGCGACCCGCCCGAACTTCGTTGGGACCGTTGGGTCCACTCGCCCTCCCGCTATACGATCCCGACTTCCAAACGTCATTTCGGGTCAAGTGTTGAGTGCCCTTGTGCTGCTTCCAGCCTAATGAAAAAGTGGCCGCAGCTTTACGGGCTTTTCGAGAACCGAGCGACGTGAATCGAACTTATCTCCTCCCTTTGTCGTTGAATTTGCTGCTAATTGCGCTTTTGGACGAAGAAGGGAACAAGTGGATTGATTGACCAGCAGTTTCCTGCCGCTCCCCAAAACCCAACTGTCCAACCAACAACTCGCGGGGCGTTCGGGTTCGATTACGGTGCTTTGATTGATTTTCGCCCCCCGGCTTGTGCCGACTGGCGTCAGCCGGCCGCCTGATTCGCGGAAGAGAACTCACATTTGGCGGCATTCCGGCGCATTCTGCACATCGTGGAGGCCACGCGCAGGAGGGCGATCCGGTCGACGTGCGTGACCGTCGACTCCTCCACGACGGGCACCACCTCCTTCAGGTCGACGAAGATGTCCGCCTCCTTGCCGCGACGATCGCGAGCGGCGTAGCGGCTGGTCTCGCGGCGACGGTCGAGGTTCCGGCTGAAGAGAGCGAAGAAATTGAGAGGAAGGAATGCGAGGAACTCACTTCTTGCGCGGCGCCTCCACGTTCTCGGACTCGCTGGGGCCCAGCGAGGAGTCGCGCGACGAGCCCTCGTCGTCGTTGTACGAATTTCGATAAGCCATGATCACTTCCTCCGATTCGGTCCACTCAAAGCGGAGGCAAGAAGCGGGGGAGAGGTTGGAAAGTTCTCTTTTCAGATTGATTTCTGCAAACACGGGAGATGGTCAACAGGCAGGGGATTCCGGCACGAACACGAGCGATCGTCGAGCACGAAGGAAACGAGCGGCCGACCGGAAAATTCGCGAACGGAATGAAAGAACGGCCGAATGGTCGCCGAATGGAAGACGTCAGAATGCCGAACTCGCGGAAAGCGGGCGGGCGGGTCGGACGGCCAACTCGATTAGTGGGCCGACCGTCGGCCAAACGACCCAAATGCACAACGGTGGGAAACACTTGAACGAGGGTCGTGCTGCTGTGGACATACGAAAGTACACTCCATCAGCTTCGCAAACAACAGAAGCCATTGTGAGAAGGGCAAAGGGCAGGGGAATGTGTAAAGATGTTCAAAAGTGGAATTAATCAATCGAAATCAGCCGTCTGTCGATCGAAACGATCGCCGATGGGTCCGAAAATCAAACACAATCAATCAATAAGCGCCCTAAACCCGTCTCTCCGCTTGCCGCACACACGACGTGATCGTGAGCAGCGGGCGGGCGGACGGGCGGGAGGGCGGGTTGATAATGCGGGCCGGACGGTCGGGTGTGGGTGGACACGCGGCGGCCGATGGACGAGCGCGAAGAGGCGGCAGAATGTGGAAGGATGGCGGAGATAAGAGGGCGGCAGGCGCAGAAAGAAGTACGAACTCCGAACGGCCAAAAGCGGCGGCAAGTGGGCAGTCGGGCGTGCGGGCTTATCGACGGGCAAGCGAGCGGCCCGGCTGCAATTCGCGAACCAAAACAAATTCCGGAGAAATCGGACCATAATCGACGAAAAAGAAGGCAGCATCCGGCGGACGTGTGGCGGGTGTAAAACGCGCTCCTTCCCCTCGCCTCGCATCTTCTCCGTCGCCCCGCCGCCCGTCGGAATCGATCGTCGTTGCGTGATGGACGATCCGTTTTGGCATCGCCGTCCGCCTAATTGATGAGCGGCCGGACGAAAGCGAACCCAATGGTTTCGAAGGCGGAAATTTCTTCGTTCGGATCCAACCGAAAATCCGCACCAAACATCGCCGTCGACTTCCGTCGGCCGAAAGCCGAAACTCGTGCGGGGATTAACGAAAGCCGTTACGTTTCTTTCGAAACTCGTGCCAACAAATACAGTTAAGGGAGTGAAAAAGGTGAAGTTGAAGTCTGCAACAAGCGAACAAACAATCGAACTACAGCGATTAATCGAAAAGAACGGTCGCCAATTAAAATCAATCGATTAACCGCCGCCCGTCCGCCGGTTGGAAGAACGGAGCGCCGTTCGGACCGCCGCCGAGTGCGCAGGACGCAAACACGCCCGTCAGAACGCCCGCCGGCCCTTCCGCATCACGCGGCACGTTCGGGCGTTCGAGCGGAGCCGAGTGGGAGCGGGAAACGGCGGGACTCGTCGGGAGGAACGGGGGCCGGCCGGCGGACCACGAGACGCGGAGAGCGAAGCCGCCAACTCGCCGCCCGTCCGCTCGCCGCCACTCGTCGGGCGAGCGGTCGTCTTTTTCTCCCCGCTTCCCCGTTTCGGCGGATGTAATCGGGGGCTACACTCGACACAAAGAGCGGAGGGACGCACCACGCCCCGCTTCGCGTGCGGAGGCTCCCCGCCCGACTGCCCGCTTTCTTCGACGGGCGACACTCCGAACAGGAAAAAAGAACGCCCGGGATGACGGTCGGTGGGCAATAAAACGCAAGTGATCACAAACAACAACACGGACGGAAGGCCGCCCGTTTGTTCGGCCCTTCGAGATCGCGCAGTCGACGGCCACTCGCTCCACTTTGGACTTTGGATCGGCCGGTTTTTGGTGCTTGAAGGACGCCCGCATGCCGCCTTCTCCGCTGCTCGCTTCCGCCTCCACTTCTGCGCGCTGATTACACCCGTCGATTTCACAACGAACACGCGCCCCCTCCAATCAAAACAGCTCATCGATTGGACCCAAACGGTCCATGGAGGCCGAATATCCGGCCACTCCTCGTGCTCCGAAGGGCTCAAAGAACGTCCGCATGTTCCGCTCGCTTTTCGTGTGTCTGCCCGCCGTTGGGTGCTCGATGGTCGGCGGCGGAACCCCCGATTTCTTCCCCCGCCCGCCGTTGTTCTCGCGCCCGTCCGCTCGCTTGTCATTCGAAGGCTTCGTTTCGAACGAAACGAGCAAAGGTTCTCCAACCACCGAGCGGATATCATTTCGGTGGATTGAAGAGAGCACGAACAAACGCGAAAGAGCAGAAAAGTGGGCCAATTCCATTGAAGAACGCCGCAACCCTCTTGTAGTTGGCCGACCCGAGACAGTTGGTTGAAGAGTTCTCCTTCAAACCTCACCATCACCATCCGCTTGAATTGAACGAGCCGATGGATTCGACCGTCGTCCCACCGGCGACCCCACCGGTCTCCGAATGACACCGCCGCCTCCTTTCTGTCCGCTTACCGTAAACCCCCTTCTGCGGGGCCATCGGAATCGAAAGCCGGCCGCCTAATTCCCGACTTCCGTTCTGAAGGCGCCGTCCGGGCGTCTTTTCATTTCCGGTTCAAGGCGGCCATTAGGGCTGCTTGTTGGGGGATTACGCCTGCTGTTCGAATCCGCCGATCATGACGTTCGACCCAATCGGGGCAATGAAACAAGCGGATTTGGGGCTGAAGGACGGCGATCGTACGAACATTTCCGTCTTGCGGGTATTTCGGGCTCTGATCCGCTTGACGTCCGCCAATCCGCCCGGCCGGCTGTACGAAACGAGTGGGAAGATGGCGGGAATCCCCCGGCCGGCCGCGTAAACAATGACGTGCACTCGATTGTCCGCAGAACGAAGCGCAAGTGATAAAATCGAATCGATTCCCGAGCGGATTGATCGCAGTCGGGGGCGTTCTTGTTTGTCGGTCTGCCGAGTGGAAGCATTCGGTCGGCAATAAGCCGCTTTCGTTTCCGTTGATTAGACGGAAGATCGGTGAACGCGTGCACTTCTGATTGCTCCCATTGTCTCCCTTCACTCCTTCCCGTTCTTCAGATTCAAATCGACGAGCGATGGCCGACGAATCGAAGTGGACCCGCGATCCGCAGATGCGCACGTCCTGTGGGAGGAGTTTTGGTCCAAAGAGCGCGTGGCCGAGCCCTACGGACAGCAGTTGAAGTGATCTTTCGACTCTCTCTTCATTCAATTCATTCGTTTGATTGCAGGCTGGACGAGCCCATCCGCCCCGATTGTGTCCGTTTCGTCTGCATTTCGGACACCCACAAGCAGTTGGGCAAAGTGCTCCATCGGATTCCCGAAGGCGACGTCCTCGTCCACTACAGGCGACTTCACGAAACAATGGCGAGCGGGACGAGATCTTAAAGTTCGACGAGGAGATGGGTTCGTTCTCTGTTCCGAAAAGGAGCAGAGCAATCCGTGGATTGCAGGCACACTCCCGCATCCCGTCCGAATCGTTGTGGCCGGCAACCACGAGCTGGGCTTCGACGACACGGAGGACGTTTCGTTGAGGAATCGAAACACGCAGCCGCTGGGGACGCCGAAGGGCTACGAGCTGCTCAAGAACTGCACCATCCTGCACGATCGGATGGTCGAAGTGAACGGCCTGAAGATCTACGGCTCCTCGTGGCATCCCCTGCCCGGCTACTCGTTCTCCTGCCCGCGAGGAGCCCCGCTGTTGGAGAAGTGGAAAAGGATTCCGAACGGTGTGGACGTCCTGTTGACCCACACTCCGCCCCTCGGCCATTCGGACGTCTTCAGGGACGGGCAGCATTGGGGGTTCGTTCCCGATGTCCACTGATTCACTCTCCTCTTCCGTTCAGATGCGCGGAGTTGCTGAACACGATCGAGCGACGAGTGCGCCCCAAACTGCACGTCTTCGGGCACGTGCACGAGCGGAACGGAATGACGACCAACGGGCAGACGGTCTTCGTCAACGCCTCGCCTCTGCGACCACGAGCTGAAGCCTCGCTTTAACCCCATCCTCTTCGACATCCCGCTGCCGCCCGGCCACTCCAAGGATTCGGTCGTGAAATTCCTTTGATCAATCGACGATTAGTGCCTTCTTTATTGCGAGCATTTAGACGTGTGGATTGATCATTGTGGTGTTTATTCGAAAAGAATGAAGACAATAGAAATCACTTGAGCTTTGAATAAAAACAAAGAAAAAGTGGTCAAAAGAACCCGATTATTCGCCACACTCCGATCAGAAGTAGAAACGCCCATGGCAGTGAGGGGACCTCTCTCGACGGAGGGGCGGCATTGCAGAAGTTGTCCGAACAGCAGCAGACTCTTCCGAGGAGTCCCGCGTCGAAGCACCGCAGCCCCTCCATGACGGCGGTGGGTCCGAAGCGGCGCGAGACGAGGTCCCGCTCGCGGTACGTGGGCTTCGTGCGGGAGGAGGGCGGGTAGTAGCGATTCGACGAAGAGGAAGACGCCGAGAGAGCGGACGAGCCCGAAGCGTCGAACGGCGTCCGAACGAGCGGGTCGGCGTTCACGCTCAAGCGAGAGCTCTTCGGAATGGGCGGGTAGTTGGCGTTCGCCTCTTCGACGTCCTGCTGCAGGCCCAGAGTCGAGCAGAGAGAGACCTCAAAAAAGCCGCTTATTTCTGCTCCGCTTTCGAGGAACCCACCTGCGAAAAGGCGTTTCCATCACACGACCACTGCGTTCTTCCGTTCCTGAACACATCCGTTCATTAGTCGAAACAGATGGCAAGGGTACCGTGAGATGATCATCAAGCAATAGGAGAGAGAAGTGCACTCGTTCTTGAAGGCTGGGTCGCCCGAGAAACACCTCAAGAGCTCGGCCAGCTGCAGCGTGAGCAGGAGGAGGAGCGGACGGAAGGCGGCGGGGGGGTCGGAGGACGCGCGGAGTGCCCCGAACGGAAACATCGGCACGGCAGTTCGAATCAAGCAGCTCGGAGTTCCATTTGAATCAGGGGAAAACTGGCTGCAACAGGAGGGATGTTCTATTAAAACAACGATTAAAAGGACACGGGCGAACAAAAGAACGTCCAATTGAATGGACGCCCGCCTTCCGCCGGCTAATGAGCGTCGGGATTCCGCGAAGACGTCCACCGGCCGGCAGTCGGAATGAATCAAAAGGGGGATGAACGACGGCCGCCCGTAATCCACGTAAAGACTTCCCGAATCTCGCGGAAACCTTACAGTTGGGAGGGATCGCACACCCACAAAAAGAAACCCAGAGAATCACGACCCGCCGCCGTCTTCCTCGCCGCTCTCCTCGTCGGAACAAAAAGACGAAAAGAAGTCGGAAATCACGAAGGAGTCGGCGGAACGGCGGCGGCGAATTTTAATCCCGAAATGAGGGCGGAATGATTGAGCGGGCGAGCGGAAGCGGGCACTCGCAAGAAAAACCCTCATTTCTACTCACTTCTTTCCACCGCTCACCTGCAGAAGAAGGCGGAGGTATCGTGTGTTGGGGAATAAACGATCATCTTGACTGTCTGGTGCAATCCAACAAGGAAGTGTAAACAAACAAGAGAAATACACGTGTTTAGGGGCGTATCGGAAGCAAACAGCAAGAAACAAACCCAATTTCACGCCTTTTGCGTCCAAACATCCCCGCCCGCACACCTTGCGGCCGTCTTGGACGGGCCACTCGTCTTCCCACCGCCCGACCGGCCGGCCGGTAGTTCGGACGGAGATTGACGGCAGCCGAAGTGTTCATCTGGACGGAGGAGGCGAATCGGGAAGCTCCTCGCGTACCGTACGGGTGTTTTCGTCGAGCGGAACGAAGCCAATCAATCCCTCGCCATCTCCTAATTGTGCCAACAGCCGTCCCGACGGCCACCGCAACGTTCATCCGCCGTATTCCGCCAGCATGAGCGTGAGATCCCGTTCGCAATGAACGACAAAAGCCTCGTGACGTAACGAGAAGAAGCTCTCGATTGAAGACGAAGAAGTCAACAGAAAGAAGGAGGAGGAGGAGGACGGTGGAACTTGGCGGATGTTTTGGCCCGCGTTTGCGGCCCCCGATGATGCGACAGGCGGCCGACTGAAGGCGCGAATATGCAAAT
Organism: Aphelenchoides fujianensis; assembly: GCA_024699865.1. Classification (NCBI taxonomy): domain Eukaryota; kingdom Metazoa; phylum Nematoda; class Chromadorea; order Rhabditida; family Aphelenchoididae; genus Aphelenchoides; species Aphelenchoides fujianensis. The sequence continues at coordinate 132,769 of JAMPIO010000173.1, read as the reverse complement.
CGAGCACGTCGAGCATGGACTTGAATACATTAGGGGGGCGACGTGCAGGAGGGCCGAATGGGCGGCCTAAAAATGAAGGGCCACTGGCCAACCGGCCGCCTTCTCACCTACGCGAGAGTGGGAGGAACGAAAGCGGAATCAAAGAAGCGAGTGTGTTCCGGTTGGAAAGCCGAAGAATCAAAGAGCCGCTTATCTCGGCAGTGCCAAAGCGGGCCGCGCATCGAGATGTTGCAAATGGGCCGCCCCGAAGCAACAAGTGGGAAGCGGCGGCAGAGGGCAGCGATTTTAATTGAAGGAAGAAAGATTGGGCCAATTACTCGCGCATTCGCTCGCGCACTCGCTTCTCCCCGCCATCCACCCGCAAATCCCCCGACTCCCGACCGCCGCGTGTACGAACAGAAGACAAGGACGATCACGAAGAGAAGGGCGGAATCCCGGGCATTCGGAAATTAAAGCGATTATTCCCGCCCCGACCACTCGTTCCGCTCATTTGGCCTCTGGAATCTCATGTGTCGCCCGTGTGCTCTTCGGCTTCGTCGTCGTCTCTTCTTTAATGTTGCCGCCGGCCGGAAATGAGCGAAGTGTGAGGTTGGACGGGCGGGGCGGGTTTTTTGCCGCGCGTTTAGCTCATTCCGCGCCCCGAACAAACCGGAAAGCGGCCGAGTGAGCGCGAGGACGAGAAGTTGGCCACTCGGGCTCATTAACCCCAACTTCATTCCATTCGCCCTCCAACGGGCGGCAGTTAAGACTAAGTGCTCGTCGGGCGGTTATCGGACACATGCGGGGTGTTGGAAACGGCGCCCGTCCACGAGAACATTCCCGGTGGCTCGTTTACGAAACGACGAGAACAGAGTCGATTATTCGGCAAGCCGTTGGACGGAGGCCAACGAATCGGCGGCCAATTTGCTAATTGAAACTCGCACCGCGTGCCACTCGCGTTCATCCGCTCGTTCGGTCGAGGGTGGGAAAGCGGGCGGATTGCTCGCCGAACACTCGAAACAAGCGACAGCCCGAGAAAAGAGGATTCGGCAGGTGGATCGCCGCGAATGGCCGTGAAATCGGCGGGTGCGCGCCCGCTCGTTATGCCCGCTCGTCCAGAACGGGGCGGATCAATGGACGGCGGCGATTTGCGCAAACAACCCGACGGTCACGCGCCGCCGAGCTTTCTTTCGGCCCTCAAAGGGGCGTCTTCTTCACACGAGGAAGAAAGAGTAAAGTGGGGGATTTATTAGAAGAACAACGAAACTCAACAATCAAGAACATTCGGAAGAAGTGGGCGCAGGGAGGATCAGATGTTGATCGTGCGGAACGCGTGGAAGCCGTTGAGGGCCGTGGCGAGGGCGAGGCCGGTGATCTTTCGGGTGCCAGTGGACTTCCTTGATCTCCTCCAGGCCCATGTGCACGAACAGCAGTTGGGGCGGGACTCCGCTGAGGTCCTCCTCCTCGCCGCCCTCCGTCTCCATCGAGAGGTCCCAGAAGGTGATCTGATTGTCCTCGCCGGACGCCATGAAGGTGGTCGAGTCGTAGGGCGACCACTCGACCGACGTGATCGGCTTCTTGTGGTGCTTGAAGCGCGCCACCGGCTGTCCGTACTGAACACATGAGGATGAGCAAGAAGAAAGAAGAAGGAAGCACTCACCTGAATGTTCTTAAGCGACCAGACCTTGAGGACGGCGTCGTCCGAGCCCGAGACGACCCACGGCTCCTGTTTGTTCCACGAGATCACGTTGACGTCCGCTTCGTGCGCGTTCTCCACCGTGCAGACGCCCGACTGCTGGGCGGGCGCGCGCGTGTCCCACAGACGAATGGAGCGGTCGGTGGAGACGGAGATGAGGAGCGGCTCCTCGGTGGCCGACCACTGGACGTCCTCCACGGATCCCGTGTGGCCGGTGAGCGGCCGCTGGTTCACGTGCCACTTGCCGCCTTCGCTCATTTGCCACACGAAGATCTGAACGGATGGAATTGAAGGATGAAGGACGTAGAGAAGAAGAACCGACCTTCTTGTGGTGATCGCCGGAAGCCAGCGCTCCCGCCTTCAACGGCGACCAGCCCAGCGGCGAAGCCCTCGGCGTTGTGCCCGTCGAAGGAGTAGAGCGGCTTCTCGTTGTCCATCTTCACGTTCCGCGTCTTCTCGTCCAACTGCCCCAACTTCTCCAGCGCCGAGTTCAGGTTCCACACCTGGACTTTCCCGAGCGAGTTCCAGACGGCGCAGACCTCGGACGGGCCGATGGATTGGGCCTAAACAAGTGGGAAGAATGATTGTGATTGATCAAAGGGAACTCGCCTTGATCCGATTGACTCTCACCGTTGTGTCGAATGATGGCCCCGTGGAGGATGGGCTCCTTGGCCTTGCGCCGCTTCTCGACCTCCTCCTCGTCCTCCTCCTCTTCGTCCTCGTCGGAACTCGGCTCGTGCTCCTCGGCGATGGAATGCATGTTGGAGAGGCGCATCACGATCAGCTGGTTCTGGTTCTTCTTCTCCACTTGAGTGCCGCCGACGAGGAAGCAGGTGAGCGGCGTCGTCTCACGATTGTTCCCCAGCCGTCGTTGACGACATCGAAGCTGAGGCACGGGTTGTCTGGAAGAGTGGGAGGAATCAAAGGAACGAACAGCCGGAAGAACTCACCCGTCTCGAAGGTGTGAAAGAGGCGGTAGGCCTCGGGGTCGTAGTCCAACTCTTCGCCCTCCTTCAGCGGGCGGCTCACTCCGGGGATGTAGACCTGGAATGAAGGAAGAGTGAATAATCAGGAGGAATTGATGAAATCACCTTCTTCTTCCCTTCGGCCGCATCCCCGCCCGCCTCCTCCTCGTCCTGCTCCATCTCCTCGTCCTCGTCGCTGCTCTGTCGCTCCATCTCTTCGTCCTCGTGCGCGACCATCGTGCTTGCTTCGAAGGAACGATCAAACGGGTGCTTTTCGACGGAAACTCGTGCAATCCCTAAAACGAGGCGGCCAGCCGAATCGACGTGCAAACGGCGCAGACTCGGGCGCACGTCGCGGCAGACGGCCGTCCTGCCGCTTTCGATCGGATTCCCCTGATTTCGGCCCTCTGGATCGTCGCGAAGATGAGTGGCCGTCGAGTGGTGAACGCGACGGCCAACCTGGTCGGGAATCAACTCAAACGACAGACCGCCGCCGCCCAGCCGGCCGACTCGACGAAGAATGCGGGCTCGAAGCCGACGGTAAGCGATCCCCTCTCGATTTCATTCATTCTCGCCTTGTTCCGTCCAGGCCGCCCAACCCGAGCCGTTCCGCGAGTTGTTCATCCAACCGAAACGGAAGCTCGGCGCCCAGCTGATGATCGAGCGGCTGACCGGACGGGCGGAGGCCCTCGAGCGCTACAAGCCGGACGTCGGAGATCGAATGACCGTGAGCTTCCCTCCTTCTGTTCGTTCGTTTGTCTATCCCGCTTTGCAGGTTCGGCGTGCTCGTCGCGAGGAGATGCCCGAGGATCAGGACTGGCCGAGCGTCTGGCCGGCCGCCCAGTCGTTTCGCGCCTCTGGTCGTCCCGCTGCCCGTGCGGATGGGTTGGCGCCGGAAGCCGGACAAACGGCCGCCCTTCAAGACGGTCGGCAACCTGGAACTCCTGAAGATCCCCAACTTCCTCCACTCTGACGCCCGAACACATCCGACGGCACTGCGAGGCGATCAAGAGTGCGTTCTTTCACGCGAATGGGTCGATTGCTCGTTCTTTGCTTCCAGAATTCTGCACTCCCTTCCCGCCCGAACTGAAGGAGAACCCGAAGCTCATCCAAGAGCACCTGCCCGTCCGCTACACGTACTCCGACTTTGTGCATCAAGGAACGTCCATTCGAGACATCCGATCGCGCGTGGTCACCGTCTCCGTCCAAGTGCCCCGCTTGGGGTTGGACGAGCACGGCGAGGACAAACTGAAGAAGCTGGTCGGCAATCGGTACGAAGAAGAGGGCGACCTCCTGCGGATCGTGAGCGATCGGTAAGCTTCCCCCCCCATCCTTCCATTCTTTCTTTCCTTTCGTTTGCAGGTGTTACACGCGAAAGCAGAACCGCGACTACAGCGAGTACCTGCTGGTCGTCCTCTACCACGAGTCGAACAAAGTGGAGGCGTGGGAGAAGGACGCGCAGATCTACCGCCCGAAGCAGGCCGAGACGGTGGAATCCGCCCGGCGTTACGGCGACGAAATCCGCGCCCGCCTCGGCATCCCGCGAGTGACCGAAGACGTCCCGAATCAGGTGGAGATCGCCCATTGATCGTTGGATTAGGATTGTTTTGTTTTGTTCAATAAATTCCTTTCAATGACAGATTGGAAAGGGGAGGTGGACAAAAGGAATCCTCGGCCAGTCACGAGGGAAAGCGGCCGGTACGTCTTTTGTCCCCAACCCTCGCCGACTTGCACGAATTTCCCTCCCGGTTCCTCCGATTCGCAGTGGCCATTTGAGGGAATTCCCGGCGATCAATGGCCGCTTCGTATCGTCGTGGCCGGCGGAAGGGAATCAATGGACGGAAGGGCGGAGGGCGCGAGTAGAAAAGGAAAGGATCCTCCCGTCCACCGGTCACTCACGAGATGGCCCTTGCGGCGTCCACTTTCTGCCTCCTCCTCCTCGCCGGACTGCTCGAGTCGGCGGTCGGCGGAGGGCTCCTGAATGCCGCCTGTTGCAACGGCGGGTGCTGCTGCGCGAACTGCTTCGGGGATTGCGCCCGTCCCGCACCGCTGGAGTACGCGGGGTGAGGTGGAGAGCAAGGGGGGTTGGAGTGTCCATTTCGTTCGTTCAGGCCGTGCTCCTGCCAATCCTGCTCGCCCGGCTTCTTCAACCCGCCCCCTTACGGCGTGTTTCCGCCCGTCGCCCTGCCGAAAGCGTTGCCCCTGAACGGCTACCCGCAGTCCGCCTTCTACCCCACCGACTACGCCTTCCGACCGCCGCCGATCGCCCCTCTTCCCCTTCCGCCCGCCTACTCGCTGCCCTCCAGCTACCCGACTGTTGCCTACGGTCCACGCGCGCCGCCCATCGCCCCGTTGCCGCCGGGATACCCTCCCAAGAATCCCTTACCTTTCTTATCCGCGGATATGCCCGTCCCCTTCGCCCACTCCCCTTTACCGCACGAGTCCCTCCTCGGCGTACAACTTACGGCCCGCCTTCTGCCTACCGCACCGCCCCGTTCTCGCCCTACTCGAGCGGGCCGCCGATGATGCCCGGCCCGATCACGATCCCGATGGCCGTCCCCTACCCGATCCCCAACTACCCGTCACCCTTCCGGCCGCCGTTCTCCCTACGCAGTCAGCCCGCCGACGACCACCGGCCAGCCCCCGACCACGACGACCGTTTCGGGCCCTCCGCCCGACACCCCGGCCGGCCCTCCGCCCTCGTTGGCGCTGCTGAAGTGGAACTTCCCCGCCCCGATCGTCCCTCCACCGTTCGAAGGCCCCAAAAGCTCCGTTCAGCGCTCCTTCCAGCCAATTCGAGCAGCTTCCACCGACGGAATGGCGAATGGCCGCCATCTCGTCAATGAATCCTTCAAGTATTTTTGCTTTTTCATTGCTGTTCTTCCTTCTCAATTTGATTCTTGTTGTGCGAGGGAATGGAGGTGAAACGATGAAAATTTGAAATTGTGGAGAAATTTGGTTGGAATAAGAAGCTTGAACGGAAAAGCTGAACGGATGTATCGACTGCACTCACTTGTGAAACAACTGATCAAAGGATTCTTCAGAAACCCAACTTGTCTGGGCAGATAATTAATGAGGGGTTTCGTCTAATGGGAACTGGAAGGAAGTGGGATGATCGACGCCTCTCTATTGATTCCGCTGGGGAAACTCCGCCGACGTGAGTGCTGCCCGTGTTTATTGACCGCAAACCCGATGGTGCGCCCTTTCGGCAGCGGGCGGGCGGCGGCGAGCAGACGGGCGAGAGTCATGTGCGCGTTCGGGGGGTGGTTGGCGAGTGCGTGTGTTGAATACGTGGATCCTCCCGTCCGCCGGCCGGCCGCTCGCTGTGCGCGTCGGTCGGTCGGTGGGCGAGCGGCCTTCTGATGGCGAGCGAGTTGAACGCGTCTCCGCTCGAATCCCTCGACCGTCTTTTGTTTCGAACGCCTGCTCGCCCAACAATCTTTCGTTCGTCGCCTTCTTTCTGCCCACATCCCGCAGAGCAATGACTGCGTTCGGTTTCGAAAGGAATGGAAAGTGATGACTTTTCTCCACGATTACTCCACGACGCCAAAACACCCGCTTCCTGCCGCCCGCCACCGCGCTCTCTTCCGACCGGCCGGCCGGCGGTGTTTATGCTGCCCGTCAACAATCGAGTGCGGGAGGGGCGTCTGGTCCAAGGGATTTGTTTTGCGAATTCCAACCCCCTTCGATCGATCGATCGATCGTTGGCCATCCGCCATTCGTGGGGAACATCCGCATTCTCGTGATCACGTGAACTCGCGCGAAACGGCGGCGGCGGGCGCGCAGTTCGGCGGGCGGTCGATCGATTCGCGCGATGACTCACTTTCCGCTCCGTTCGTTCGGCTGGGCGGGCGGCGAGCGGGACGAGTCGGCTTGTGGCCTCGTGGAAGAAAGGAGCTGGCCGCTTTCGAGTTCAAATCGCGTCCAATCACTCCGCATTCCTCCCGTCAACCCGCTTGTTTTCGGCACTCGAGTGTCGAAACAAACGGTCGGCGGAACTGCGGGCGGCGGCGGCGGCGGGCGTGTGACGTGGTCGGCGGTCGCTGCCCGTCCGTCTCGTTTCGCATTGCTTTTTGCGGCTCATCAAATTGCCTCCAGTTTCTTCGCTGGCCGCTGGTCTGTTGGGTTCTTTTCGAAATAATTGCAACCGCTGGATTGTTTCCACCCACACACGCGTTGATTTCGCGCCCTTCTTCCGATCGACCCACGTGTTCAATCCTCGCCCGATTGCAGGACTTCTTTGTACATACGCACTCGGTTCCATCGAACTTGTTGTACAAAATGGCCACCGTTAATCCCGAGTAGTGAGTGCCCCCGTCCCTCTTCTCCCGTTCAACGACTGTTTGCAGCGATTACCTCTTCAAGTTGCTGCTGATCGGCGACTCGGGCGTGGGAAAATCGTGCCTGTTGCTGCGCTTCGCCGACGACACCTACACCGAGTCCTACATCTCGACCATCGGCGTGGACTTCGTGAGTTCCCCCTTCTGCTGCAGCTCCCTCCTCATCCTCCCCGCTTTCAGAAAATCCGCACGATCGAGCTGGAGGGAAAGACGATCAAACTGCAAATTTGGGTGAGTTCCCGCTTCCTTTCTCGTCCGATTTCATCGCTTGCTTCGCTTGCAGGACACGGCCGGCCAAGAGCGCTTCCGCACGATCACCTCGTCGTACTACCGCGGCGCGCACGGCATCATCGTGGTCTACGACATCACGGACGGCGACACCTTCAGCAACGTGAAGCAGTGGCTGCAGGAGATCGATCGGTACGCGTCGGAGAGCGTGAACAAGCTGCTCGTGGGCAACAAGTCCGATCTCCAGGGCAAACGCGCCGTCGAGACCAACGTGGCGAAGGTTCGTTCTCCGGCCAACTAGGAGCGTCCAATTGATCGCCCTCGTTCTTTCAGGAGTACGCGGACCAGCTCCAGATCCCGTTTTTGGAGACTTCGGCCAAATCGTCGACCAACGTTGAACAGGTGAGTCCCCCGCTTCCCTCCCCCCGTCCAGGCGATTAGGAACCGAGCGGCCGACCCCCACGGCCGCCCGGGCTGACATCACGCCGAAAGCATCGCGTGCACGACGGTCGCATTTTGCCGCTCACCCGACGGCAATCCGCATCTCAATTCTGCACCACACTCCCCCTCCACCACCTTCCTTCTCGTCCTTCTGTTGTTCATTGTCGCTCGATTGCAGGCTTTCATCACAATGGCAACCGAGATCAAGAACCGAATGGGGCCGTTGCAGCAGAGCGGCGCCAACCCGTCGGCCGTGCGCATCGGCCCCTCGCACCCCGTGCAGGACAAGAAGTCGGGCGGCTGCTGCTGAGCGGAGAGGACGGCCGGCCTGGCGGACGGACGAGCGAATTGGATCGAGAGTGACCGCGTGGATGTGATCCCCTTCCATATTAACTATTGTGTAAAATTAACTTTAAACGCTGTTCTTCGCTGAGTAAACTGTGTGCATCGTGTATTCGAACGGGCAACTGGAAAGCGAAGATTGAAGTCACGAATCCCATCGATCCGCCTGTCACCTTTTGGCGTCCGAGGAGGGTGAGCGGCCGCATCGCGAGCCCCACCTTCATTTCCGCTCTAAACGAACGTTCTTTTGCTCTTTTCGATTCACTGTAGACGCCTTTTTGTTCAACTCCAAACGAGATTAACTGTCGCTGTAAAAATTGCATCAGCAAGAAGGCACGCCCCACTCATTCGTTCAATGGTTGCCCTGCCCTCGAATCCCACACAAATTGGAGCAACCCGCCGCCCAACTGCCGCTTCTCTCCGGCGACTACAAAAATTCTGCGTAGTGTGCAGAGGCGAAAGGTTTCCGCTGATTAAAAGCGAAAACACTCTCGATCGGTCCTTCCCTTTCTGCTCGAACTTTTCGTTCGATTCTTCCGTTTGCTCGTCGAGATGCCCAAAACGATCCAATCGCGTGCCGTCCGCTACCACGAGTTCGGGGATCCGCGGAAGGTGAGAAAGCCGAGAGAATTTCGTTCATTTCGCCCGTTCAGGTCCTTCGCCTGGAAACCGTCGATGTTCGAACGGAGCTCCAGCCGAACGAAGTGTTGGTCCGCTGGCTGGCCGCTCCGATCGACCCGCTGGACATCAACCTGGTGGAGGGCACGTACGCGACCCGCGACAAGCTGCCGGCCACGGCGGGAGCGGAGGGCGTCGGGCAGGTGGAGAAGGTGGGTGATCGGAGAGGAAGCGGAGGAATCACGAACGATTCGTTGAGGTCGGAGAGGGAGTGGACAGCCTGAAGGTCGGCGATCGAGTGTTGAGCTTTGGGCTCGGGCACGTGGAGCGAGTTCGCCGTCGTGTCGGCCTCGAATTTGATTCCGAATTCGCTCGGACTTCGACTTGGTTCGTTTCCTTCTCCGGATCCCTCGTAGATGTGGAGTGCTTTCAGATCAGCGCCGCCCAGCTGCTCATCAATCCGCCCACCGCCTACTGCATGCTGAAGTTCTACGAGGAGCTGCGGCCGGGCGACTTCGTGATCCAAAACGCGGCCAATTCGGGGTTGGACGGGCGGTCATCCAAATCGCTCACGGTTTGTGCGGGAGATCTCTCCGCTTCAACTGCGTCGCTTTCAGCCTGGGGACTGAAGACGGTGAACATCATCCGCGACCGGCCGAACGTCGACGCGCTCCGAAAGGAACTCCAGCAGCTGGGCGCCGATCACGTGTTCACGGAGAGCGAGTTCGCGAAGGAGGGCCGCAAGCTGGTCGCCAAGCTGCCGATCAAACTCGCCTGCAACGGAGTGGGCGGCCGGTCGGCGTTGGCGATCAGCGCGGCCGTCGGGCACGGCGGGACGTGCGTCACGTACGGCGGCATGTCGAGAGCGGCCCACGAGTTCTCGACCGGCTCGCTGGTCTTCAAGGACCTGAAGGCGGTCGGCTACGCCAACGGCCCCTGGCTGCGGCGGCCCGGCAACCGGGAGAAACGCGATCGGATGTTCGAGGAGCTGCAGGAGCTGATCGTGAGCGGCCGCTTGAAGCCCACACCCGTGCAGACCCACCAGCTTGGACCAATTCCACGTGGGGATCGCCCGGCAGATCGAGGGCAAGAGCGGCAAGCAGTTGATCTACGTTTCGGACACGACCCCCCTCCAAACTGTAGCCCATTCACCTGCCTGCTGTTCATTCTTCCACGTGCATAAAGCGATTCTTTCCTTTTGTTGCCGGACCTCCAAGAACCTCTTTAATCCAACTTGTTCCGTCCGCTTCTTTTTATCAACCCCGCTTCACGACCTCCGCGTCTTATCAACCCCCATATGCGACAAAAAAAGAATGCCGCCCATTTTGGGAAGAGCAGGAGGAGTAAACAAGCAGCTTATCGTTTCTTATCGGCCAGCCGTTCGCTTGAGTTCGCTCGACAGAAGGCGAGGAGTTCAGTCGATCGAAGCCGACGCGCAGGAGGTGGTCGTTTCCTCCGCATTCCTCTCATCCCATTACCGTATTTCTTTGGCCGTTGAGAAGGGGGACTGTGAAGAGCGGACCGAAGGAATGAATGCGAACAACTTCGGACATTCATTGCTTGTGGTTCGTCTTCAGTGTTCTCCGTTCACTTCAACTGAAGCTCGGCGGCAATCTTTCCCTTCACATCTGACTGCTTTCGTTCGAATAAACGCGACTCGCTTGTCGCGGGCCAATCGGAACTCGTAAATCAGAACGAAACGTAGTCGTTGCGGAAAGAATCCATTCGGGCGGGATTATTCTACAGTCCGCTCGAAGTTCGCCGTCCAGCTTCGTGTGTTTGCGGGCGAACGGCCGACGAGGCGGTCGGGATGTCGGCTCTTCAAAGTTATGGGCCCCAATTAAATCCCAATCACTCATTCCAACTGCCCACCGCTTCCCGCCCGCCCGCTCGTCCTCGGGGGATCACATTCGAGCGGTCCCCCCGACCACCCTCGTCGTGCTCAAGATCGTGTCCAGATTTCCGCCTTTTTGCAATTGGACCGACCGCACGCGTGGCTGCGGTTTGCGGCCGCCTCCAAAATCATAAATTTTGTGCGCAAAATTGCGGCCGGCGGGCGTTTGAGCGCGCGATTTATGACCAAATCAGGAGGATCGGAGGAGTGCCGAAGAAGTGGGTCGGGCGGGCCGAAAACAACTGGGGACTTCGTTTCGAACACAACGAATGCCGGCAGTCGTTTGTTCGTGACTCCCTTCTGCGGCCTCCATTCCGTCTTCGTGTTGCAGAGGGATGCCCAAGGAGCAGTACATGTGCCAATTGTGCTCCAACCACGGCGTCTTCAACCAGCCTAAGAAGGGCCACAAGCAGACGTGTCCGCACAGAAATTGCCCGTGAGTTCCCATCTCTTCCGCTCATTTATCCAACCTTTGATAGTTGCGACAATTGCTCGTTGAACACGAAGCGGAGGGCGTTGGATCAAATCGAACGGCAACTCCGAACGACGCCCGTGCGCACCGAAGGCGGCCGAGTGGACGAGCGGAAGGACGAAGAAACCGGTGAGCATTCGGCACAATCCCCTCACTTCTTCCTGCTGGAACTCCTCAACGAGCTCCAATTTGTCCGCTTTCTTTTTTGCACACTCGCCACTGCCCCCATTCTTCCGGACAGGCCTCGTTCGAAGCGAGCGGGCGGGGGATGAGTCGTCAATTAATTTTACGAGGTCGTTCATCTCCTCCCGCTGGGTGGGTGGTCTTTTGACCGAGGAGTGTGCGGGTGTTGGGATCAAACTCCTTCTGGCTCCTGTTAATAACTGCCGTTTATTGCAGCCCTTCGACAAAACCCGACTGCAGCCCACGAACGAAGAGAAGGCTCCTCTTCGATCTTCACTTCGGTCCGCTTCCTCGTCGACAAGTGAACGAATAAACCCGTTGGAAATCTCTTTCAACGTCCTTTTATTTGTTAATCTTGCCCGTCCATAAATCCCGTTCCACACGTCTTCCAGCGCCCACTCATGTGTGTTGGAATGCAATGTTCGCCCATTGAACGGAAATCCAAAGTCCAGGCGTCGTTTGATCGCTCCAGACAATCAGCTTGTTGAAACAACCTGTCGCTTGCGTGATGCAGAACAAAGTACCGAGCTGTCTCTGTGTTCCCGTTTCGGGATCTCTGCAAGGAAATAAGCAGACGAAAGAGGAAACGGTCCTTGTTCCCGGCCAAACGAGGGGCACGTGCCCGCACTCGACTCCCGCGGGATCCCCCCGAGTGCACTTTTGATCCGAGCAGGAATAAATTACCACCTCCTAAGCCTCTCTTCTTCCTTCTTCCTCCTCTTCTCCTGCCTGCTCAAACATCAGCCACGGTCGAGTAATTAGTTCATTCGAGGAGTGAACACGAAACTTCCACGAAAAGGCGGCTGTTTGCGTCAATTCGGTATTAACGTTTCGTTGTTCTCGAGGTGGTGATCACGAGGCGGACAGGCGGGATTAAAACACGACTTCTGGCAGAAAGAAGTGCGCGTCTCCGGGCGGGCATTCGGCCACTTCGATTGTGTGCGAGCAATTCGACGCTCGTTTGCAACGAGTGGGAACCTGTGGAAGTTGTCGTTGCTCTTTCGAAAAGCGGGGAAATCGCCTGAAGTTCGAGGAAACCTGGGGCCTTTCGGTTGTCACAGGTTCGTCCAAAACACACTCCTTTTGGTTGTCGAGTCGTCGAATTAGAGGCGCAGCCGAGGGGCACCACAGAACGGACGGACAGCCGGCCGGACGGCGGCGGTTCAAGACGCGACTCGTCGGCCGAATTCGGCGGACGGCGGGCGGTCAAGTCGGGACGTGGGAAAAGCTCTCGATTACGTTGTTTTCGGCCTTCCGCTTTGTTCCGCCCGCCCTCCTGTTTGTCGTCCAGTCCGCGAATTCCCGCCTGCTGTCTCGTCGATCGACCGCTCGAGGGATCACGATTCTTATCGCTCGGGATCGTTCATCGGGGTTCGTTCGTTCTGTCCTCTCGCCGTTCGTGAGATCACTCGTCTCGTTCGTGTTCTTTCTCGAACGTTTTCTAATTTGAACGGAATCCAATTACGTTCAGAAGTTCTTCTCGTCGAGTTCAGACTCGGAGCCCGGACGTCCGCCTTCCAATTCGATTAGCCGCCGTCCGTTCGGCCGCCAATCCATTGGGTTGGGGGACGGCGGGCGGATTTTTGCAGGAGTTCGCTCATCTCTTCGAACTCCAAAGGATAAACGTTCATTTACTCAACGAAAGTTTCCTCGGTCGTTCGAGAGGAAAAGAACACGAGTTGGAAGTGCGGAACGGTTCCTCGAATCTCGTTTGTATTCCCGCGTGGAAACGCGGGCATTTCGCTGGATTCGAGGACGTCAGGCAGGCGGCTCACATGCCGAACTGCGCCTTTAATCTTTCGGCCAGGAGTTTCCTCTCGTCGTTCATTTCTGTGCTCATGCCCAAATTGGATCAAAAGGTGCCCGTTCGGGAGTGTTTTGGAGGCGGGAGTTCTCGGAAGTGGGCCGTCGATCTTCGAGCCGCCCGGCCGGTCGAATTCGTGCGATTCGAAGTTCAAGAGGCGCGATTAATCCAATCGGCGGCCGTGCACTCTCGGCTGCAAGCAAGTGCGTAATTGAGCGGAAGAAGGCGGCTGTTTACCATTCGGATTGTTTGCGGCCACTCATCCGTTCATTTGGACCGGCAATTCGATTAGAACGTTTCTGACGACCGTCGATCATTTCCGCCCCGTTTTGCACTCAAATGTTGCCCCGACCGTGCGGAATGCCGGCAGTTGGAATCAAAACACGCGCATGAAGAGGCGGCTTCTAATGATGTGCGGCCGTTGAATTGGTGATGCGGGCAATCTGCGCCTCCTTCCACGCTTCGCCTCCACGTCTTCAACTCATGAATTAGTCAACGGTGGAGGCAGCAGATGGCCCGATTAAAGTGCGCATCGTTCGGCTTTTGGGCTCCGACTCGGATGTTTTCTTTCCGTCCGCCGCAACGGTCGTGTGTTCGCCGCATGTGGCCGTTTGCGATCACAATCTTCGGGCCATCAGTCGCGTTCCACGTCCTCGTTCTGCGCTCATGGGCCAAATCGAATCTTCTTTTATGCGCCCATTCGATCGGCCGGCCGGGGCGGTCGACCGGCCGGCCTCGGTTTTGATTTCAATCCGTCGGGCGGCGGATCTCCGCTGATCGGAGGATTGTGTTTGTTTGTTCGCAGTCTGATGGATTTCCTTCTCTTCTGTCCCTGCTTCTCACTTCATCTTGTTGTTGACATCATGAACTTCCGTCTCCACTCGACATTCCCACCAACCGCTGGTTTCCCGAAGGTCAAGAAGGACGACCACTGACCTCCCACCTCCAATTTACGTCCACCATCCAAAGACCGTCGAACTTTCGTTTGTTGCACGTGGAAATGGCGCTCGTCTCGTTCCCACCCGCTTCGTGTCTCCTCTCGCTATTGTTCCGATTTGTTCTCGTGTGCTGCGAAGTGACTTCGGCGGCCGAAAGGACTCCAAATTGCATGGATTTCGGGCGTCTTTGGGCGCTTCCGCATATCCCCGATGTGTCCAAAACAGGAAGCCGCAGCGGGTGTCAATTGAGCGCTTTTCGAATCCAATCGGCGTCATTCGCTCGGCCGACCGCATGCATTCGGGAGGCGCCGCTCTCGCTTGTTTCTCGAGTTCCAATCACTCGTCCGAAGGACGTCACTCACACGACGAAGTGCTCGGCGAACGGCCGAACGGGCGGGGAGGCGGAAGCCAAAAGAAGTCGGCCGCCCGCTCGTTGTCTGCTTGATTATGCCGCTAATTCATTTAACACCCCCGTTCCTCCTTCTCCTTCTCGGCCTTTTTTGGCTTGACATCAGCGAACGCCTGATTGCTGGAGGAAGTGGCAACAATAAGCGAGGAGGAATTTGGACTTTCCGATCCTCCCGTCTGTTTGCAAACGGCTGGCAGGTGGACGGGAGGGAATTCGCGGGTTTCGCTCCTCCGATGGGCTCATGACGTTTCGGGGGGCTTTCGGCCGTGGACGGGACGAGCCGCCCGCTTCTTGCGGCTTCGGCTCGAAATCCGGACGGGCGGCGGGTGTTTTGTGATCGGCTCGTGGTCGGCGGCTCGACCGCAAGTGTTTTTTGTTCGCACGAAGTGGATTTCGCGGAATCCGCCCAATCGAACCGGTCGCCATTCAAACTGGCCGCCATTCACTTCCAATTAGGCGAGCGGGCGAAGAAGGAAGTCTGAACATGCGCCTCCTTGGTCCCTCGAATTTCGCTCTTTGTTCTCGAATCAATTTAATAAATGTTTAATTAGAACACGAACGAGATGACCGAATGCATTGCGGAGCGAGTGGGGCGAGGAGGCCGCGGATGGACGCAAAAGAAGGCGGTTTGGAATGCGAAAAGACGTCCGATTCGGCCCGTTTGCCGTCCCTTGTGCTCGTCGTCGTCCTTGTTCGTAATTATGCCGTCCATTGAGCGAAGGCACGCAGCGGGCGGTCCTCGCAATCAGGGTCATCATCTGTTGGATTGTTTTTCGGCCGCCTTTTGTGCCCCGCGTGCCCCGAAATAGCCGGCCGGATTTCGAATTTCGCTCGCCGCTTCGAAGGCGTTTTGCACTGGGCGGTGGGGGGATCCAAAAGCGGAATGTTGCGATCCGAAAGAAGCCCCCGATTGTCCACTTCTTTCATCGTCTCTTCCGCTCCCGTTGCTCCGAAATGCCGCAAGAGTGCACAAGTTTCGTTGGGCGGGAAAGGGCGCAGGAGTTCCGACGAGATCGCGTGTTCCCTTCCCCCTCTCGATTGTTTCTCTGCTGGTCGAACATCCGCCTTTCGTCCACCACTCGCAGACCACCTTTACGGGTACTCCGTTGTCGTCATTCGGACTTGTTTTGATTCAACCGCTGTCCCTTTCGCTTACGCGACCACCCTGTACACTTGTTTCTCCTGATTGAATCCACTTACCTCTGCTGGCTGTTTGTTGGACGACGGCCGCGTTCTTTCGACTTCCTCCTCGTCTTCCATCGTGCAAAAAGCGGGCCGCCGTCTGGTGGAGGCGGAATTCGCTCTTGATTGTTGATCCTCGGGGAACGTCCACTTCTAATCGGATTGGCGGCGAAAGGCATGAGGTCGGCGGGCACAAGAGGCGAGTTCTGCGAATCACTTCCGTTGATTACGGATCCTCTTTTCTACGTGATTAACACACGCACTTCATTAACAGCCGGTTTCTTTCTCACTCGCCTCCTCGGCTTGTTCATTACATTGCCTCTCAAGCATCTTCTGAATCATTTGATGTTTCTGCCCGCCGAAGATCGAAGCTCGAGTGACGAGTGAGGTGTTCGAATCACTCATTTGCTTAATAATTAACGCTTAATTTCCTTATTCGAACAGGCCGTTCTTTGTCCTTCTGTTCACTTCCCCTTCCTTCCTTCCTAATTGTGTTCCTTGCGGTCATGTCATGCGAGGCCACCTGTCGGTTTGTATCCGACGGCCGAATGGGCGGCTTTCCAAGAGGCGGACGGTAATCGAATACGCGGCCAGTTGGTCTGTCGCTTCGATCCTTGAGCTCATGATTTGCGGTTCGCGTGTTTCGACCGCTTGTCACTCGCGGGGCGGGCGTTGGGTTTTGACGTTCGTCCGGCGGTTCGCCGCGGCTGCGGTCTGCAATTTGGAGCGGACGGCCGTTCGGATTTCCGCTCGTTTTGTTCCGCCTCTCTGCCCCAGCAGTTCTTTCTTTTGTCTCAGTCGAGCGTGCCGCGGGAGTGGCTGTTGCTTACCGATTTCTGGCTTCTTTCAGCTCCCGCAGAAGGAATGCAGCCGCCGAACGGAAGCGTGCCGCTCGGCTCGCTCTCAGCCGAGCGGTGTGGACGAGCAGACGGACGCCGGCGGCGAGTACCTGATCGTGCTGCCGACCATCGTAATCTTCGGCATTCTGGGCAACCTCCTCTCGCTGGTCACCATCCTCAACACCCGGCTGCGGAAGGTGAGTCCAGCGAGCAGTGGGTGACGTTAATTGGGGGCTTCTTTGCGTCGATTTGTCGTCATCAAACGGCCGCCTTTTTCGTATTCTGAGCCGTCGAGAGTGGACTTTCTGCACGCGTCCGCTCTGCACAACCCCCAATTGTCATCCATTTTGTCCTTGCAGAAGGGAGGAGGCACAAAGAACGAAAAGAAAATATCCGATAGAATCCAAATGAGTCAAGAAGCTTCTGGCAATGCATTCTTGTTTGTAGGCCGGATCGAGTCCAGTTCAATTGTTCAAACAAACCATCGATCGATTGTAGTTTTAAGCGTGGGCGTGATTTCAGGCGGCCGCCAACCAATACCTGCTCGTTCTGACGGCTTCCGACTCGGTCTTCCTGATCGCAATGGTGCTGATCATCTTCAAGCTGGACTACCGCTCCTACTACTCCTGTGTAGTCATCGAGTACATTCTGATGTGCACGTCGTATATCAGCTCGTGGTCGATCGTTGCCCTGACCATCGAGCGGTACATCGCGATTTCCCATCCACTGCAGCACGTGAAAGTACGTTCTTTCGTTCGCTTCAAGCATCATTGGTGTCTTCAGCTCTCGCACATCCCCCGCACGAAAATCATGCTCTATTGGGTGCCCATCCCGCTGGTCTTGAACCTCGTCCAGTTCCTCAACCTGACGCCCAACACGCAAGACCCCGAGTGGCCGAACACGCGGCAGTGCGCGGTGACCGAAGGCTCGCTGCAAGTGAGTGGCCGCCTTCTCCTCTCCGCAGCAATCGTCCAACTCGTTTGCAGATGACGGTTGAGATCCTCGACGTTCTCCTGTCCTACTTCGCGCCTTGTGTGGCGGTCGTCCTCCTCAATCTGATCATCGCGTCGACCGTGCGGAAGGCCGGCAAGGGGATCATGGTGGGGACGGAGAGCACCGCCCTCGAGCCCGACTCCCGCCCGTCCAACCGCCGACGACATCGCAACTCGAACTCGGCGACCACTCGAATCCTGCTCGTCGTGCCGGTCGTCTACACTCTTCTGAACACTCCGTTCTACTTGATCAGAATTCTGGACACTCTCGCCTTGAACCTGTTCAACTCGAAGATGTTCTCCATCCAGGAGCTGAGCGAGAACCCGATGGCCATCTTCTTCTACAACGCCGCCCACTACCTCTATTACGTCAACTTCGCCTCAGATTTTCCTCGTGTACGCCTTCTCGAGGTCTGTTTCCGCCTCCCGCTGGCCCTCGATTATTCCCATTGTTTTCAGTGCGAACTTCCGGACGAGCGTGTGCCACGCGTGGGGCAAAATGCTCTGCCCGCGGTGGGAAGAGAACCGCCGACGACGACGGCGAGCCGCGGGCGTGGAGGGCGAGACGGCGGTCACGAGCCATCGCAGCGGCTACGTCCTGACCACGAACGGGATGTGCAAGACGAACGTGCCGCTTTGATTGCCTTCTCTTCTTCTGCTATTTATTCGCCCGCAAAGAATAAACTCAACGGAATGTACGGGTTTATTGCACTCGCTGTTCACTCGGTGAACGTCGTCGGCTTCAGGCCCAAGTACTCGGCGGTGAACACTCGGAGGATGGAGAGGAGGTTGAAGATCGTCCGGTTGTCCAGCGCCTTCTCGTTGTCCGAGGGCGTGTGCCAAACGGTGGGGAAGGGAACGGGGATGAGGTGCATGATCGGGACGCCCCGCTCCATGAACGGGATGTGATCGTCCTCCACCGCGCGCCACGAGTCGAGCCCGCTGAAGATCTGCGGGATGGGGCGCAGTTTGCCCGCCGTCCGCAGGTTCTTCTCTGCAACGAACGGAGTAGGCGGGAGAAGGACGGAAGAGGAGCTCACCGATGTTCTCCAAGCCGACGAAAAGCGGCCGCGTTCCGTGCCCGATCGAGTGGGCGATTTGGGGATTCGGAGCGCCCAGGAGATCCAACAGAACAAAGGCGTCCTGCAAGTCGCTGAGCGATCAACGATCTCCTCAATCGAACTCACAATTCGATCCAATTCCTTGGACAATTCCAAGGGTTGGGCCCGCGAAGGAGGTGGGGAACCATTGCCGCTCCCATTTGGCCGCCAGATGCCGCGCGCCCGTACGTGGAGTCCGTTCGGCTCCACTCGACGAACGCCTCCTCGCCGTCCAAGAAGACCAGCTGCAGGGTCACCGGCTGAACACAAGGGATAAAAAGAGACGAAGCACAAGGGAAGCACTCACGAGGTTCGGATGAGATCGGAGGAGCGGCCCGAGGGTTTGGGCGAAATCCAGCATCATCGCGCACGGGACGGCCGAATCCACCGCTCCGATGAACACACTCCTGAACAACCCAAAGGAATAAGCCCCACAATGAAGAGGAGGACGTGCCCTTTGATGATCTTCGAGTCGTAGTGGCAAGCGAGCACCAGGCGGCGGGGCGCGTGCGGGTCGAACGTCGCGATGATGTTGCGGAATTGGTTCGAGCCGAAGGGCGTTTGGTCGACGAACTCGTCCCACTCGGTGTGGAAGCCCGCATCTTCGAGTGTTTTGAACAGGTACTGAAGGAAAGAGGCGAGAGAATGGATCAAACGAGAGCAAGAAGAACTCACTTCGCCCACTTGCCGATGCTGGGGCGTGTTCACGATGCGCGGCACGAGGATCGGCTTGAGGAGTTCGCGGAAGCGGCGGATGTTCGTGAAGCTCGCGATGGTCGCCGCCTCGCGAATCGTGAGATCGTAGTTCATTCGGAGTGGACGCTGAAAGCCGTTAGTTGATTAGAGGACAGAAGAGAGAGGAAGAAGCTCACTTGTGTCGTCCTCCACTGGGCCAACGTGTCGCCCCAACAGACGAGCATGAGAATGAGGACCCCGAGCAGGCAGTACCTGGAGCGGGCCATCTGAACGGAGCGTTGGAATGCGCGCTGGAAGCAGCGGAGTGTCCACATTCGGCAAGAGGGCGGCGGGTCGAGGTCGACGGAGAGTCGTGTGTCCACGATTGTTGCGGGTCGATCAACCTGAAGAGAAGGCGTGAGTTGGAGACGGCGGGGAGGTCCAAGGAACGACCATAAACAAACACCCCCGTTCCACAATGGAAAGCCCGCCCGAACACAAAAGAACGAAAGTGGGTCGAAATGAGCGGAGATTTTATCTCGGCGCCCCATTCGGAAGGAAATTCCTTGCGAGCATCCGAGAAGCTCGTGGATTAAACGAACAAATCGGAGCTTCTGCAAGCAGCCCGTCAGCCAATCAAAAGAATTCGGCCGGAATTTCAATTGTTTCGACCATCCCCCTGATTCCTCGCCGTCCTTCATGAATAATCGGCGGAGAAGCGGGCAAGGGCGGGCGGTGGAGCGGCCACGCGGCCAAATTTGTGCAGCCGACCAAAAAGAAGACGAAGCGGACCTTCCGCCTCGTTTTGCTCCGAATTCGACCGTTTGAGCTCGAAAAGGACGTTCCTCCTTGTCCAGGAACACTCGTATCACTTCCGAGAACGCGTGATTTGCTGCAAGGATACTCGAAAAAGCCCTTCTTTTGCTGTGAGCATCCCCCGAATTAGAAACCAGAGCCAAGAAAATGAAATCACTTCCTTTTCTTCGACGAACCCCCATCCCGGTTAGCGAACAAACAGAAAATAATGAGCAGCCCTCTACAGAAATTTCCACCCAAAAGCAATGACAAGCGAAAACCATCCAGATTTCGTTATAATCCGCCCGCATTCGAACCCCCGAAATCCCGACCGCTTCAATCCGAAATGCGAACCGCAAGCGAGGGCTTGCCGCAGCCCTTCGGTTGGCGCTTGTTTGCGGAAAGCGGAGGGACGCGGCGGTGGGGGAGGATTACGACCGCCCCAAACACCCGCCCTCTTGCGTGATGGGAACCGTTCAGCGAGACAAACAACGATCAAACAACTGCGAACATCCGAAGACATTTGGGCCCACTCCTTTCTTGTGTTCGTTCCTCAAATAGCCGCTTTTGGGCGTGAGTGTTGCAAGCAACAAACACGCAATCCCCCCATTTAAACCCAAAGAAGTCGTGTTCGTCGACGTCATCCCACGAATCCGAAGGGAAAAACAGCGGAATGATGCAAGTGGATGAACGCATGGACTTTCCACTTCGTCAGTTCACAGAAATCCAAAGGCCCCCAAGCAATTAAAAAGCCATTTTCCGCTTCAATTCGAACAAACAATTCACTTACGGGCGATCATTCCGGTCGGGTGGGGCGGCGAGCGAGGAGAAGTGAGTCGAAAGGCGGCGGATGTTCCGCTCGACCCGCGAGATCTCCGCCGATTCCACTCCGACCTTTCGGAGCGGCGGGCGACCGTTGGGCGGAGAGCGCGCGAATCAACCGAAGAGGAGGATGGACGGGCGTGCGGGCGGCGGTTTTCGTTCCGATCGCCCGTCCGTCCGCTCCGTTCTTCCTGCAAACGACGGACGAGTGCGCGGTTCAGCGGCGAGTGTGCGCGAAAGGAAACAAGCGACTGTTCAGCCGCCTTCTCTCCACCTCCTCCAATCACTCCTTCGGGTCAATAAGCAGCGCGGGTGACAACCCCAAACAAACGGCCTCCACTCCTTTTGCTCTCCGCAAACACCGTCCCAGCTGTCCTCGAAGAAACTTTATTTAAGACAAGGCTTATGAACGAACACAAAGGACCGATGGCCTCGCAGAAGCGGGCAGAAGGTGAGGACAGAAAGACGGAGAAGATCGAAAGGAACCCAACGATCTCCATCGGCGTTCTTTCGAGAAGAAACGGGGGAAAGCGTTACTTTCGTTTAAAAATCGGATGCTTAAAGAAGAGATGACTGTTTAAGGCGAGAGAAAAAAGGAAGAAAATCGACGCCTTCACGGAACTCCAAGGCAGAAGATTGACGAAGACAAAAGAGTTAGAAAGAAGTACATTCGAGTACAGACATCGACGAGAACTGGTCGGAATCGAGTGGAAAAGCGAGTTGCCCGAACGAACGGCGAACCTCACGCCTCGTCGGTGCAGTTCAGGTCGTCGGGCACCACGTGCGTCTCCTCCGGCTCGACCTTCGCGCGCTTGGCCGCCGACTCGCCGTCCTCGGCCGCCGGCTGCTCGTGGCCCTCGGCCGTCTCGCTCGGCTTCGGCTCTTCGGCCGCGTCGGTGGGCGCGGACTCGGCCGCCGCCTCCGCCGACTCGACGACCTCCGAGGAGTCGGCCGGCCTTCTCCTCCGCCTTCTGCTCACCCGCCACGTTCTTCTTCACGGGCGGCGGCGGGAAGTCGCCGTTGCGGACGCGCTCGGCCACCGCATCGATGCAGGACTGCAGGAGGGCGGCCTGCTCGGCCGACTCCTCCTTCCCCTCTTTGAATTGAGGCGTGAATTCGTCTGAAATGCGAACAGACGATCATTTCTCGCAAGAGAAAGCGGCTGATCAACGGGAGATCGAAAATCTCGTGAATTTCCCCCTTCTGTCCACCCAAAGAATGCGAGCAAGCCGGATCTTTTCGATCCGTTCCTGCAGTGATTCCCCCCATCCAACCACCGGCCTGCTTTCTTCTTCGAAGCGCGAAGCAAAAGAAGGGAACTCACGTTTGTTCACCTCCTCGATGAGCATCTTCACGCACTGCTTGGCCTTCTCGAACAGCACGTGGTTGTAGTGCGGCTTCTTTGTCGAACATGTTGGCGATGCACTCCAACGGGAACAGGCCCATCTTTGTTCAGCTTGAGCATGAGGCCGGTCGCACAGTCGAAGGCCGCCTCCTCGTGCTCCATGCCCTTGGCGTCGCTGCAGAAGACGTGCGGGAAGAAGGACTTCAAAGCGCACGGTCATCTCCAGCGGGGCGCGCTTGGCGAACGTTCCCACTTCTGCAATCAACCGGTCGATCGATCCAATCAACAGAAGGGAAGGAACTCACGGTGCGTGGTCGTCGTGAAGTTGAGGCCCGACTGGGTGGAGAACACGCGGTAGAGCTTGAAGCGGGCGGCCCTGCGGCGCGTCTCGCCCATCTTCTTGGTGGTCTCGAAGTAGGCGGGCAGGTCCTCGCTCATGAGCTTCGGGATCGGGCGGTCGGCCTTCTTCTCCGCCGGTCCCTTGGCCGCCGCGTTGTTGTTGCCGTTGGGCTTGTTCGCGTCCTTGGCGGGCGCCGCAGCCGAGCCGTTCGCCTCCTTCTTGTCCTTGTTGGCGGCGCCGGCGGCGGGAGCTACCGGTTTGCCAGCCGTTCCGCCCGGCTTCTTCTTCGCCTCCTCCACGCGCTTCTGGTCGTTGCCGGCCGGGCGTTTGTTCGCGAATCCGCCCTTGTTCTGCTGCGGCTGGAAGGGGCGCTTCGGTCCGCGATTGGGCCCGTTCCGGTTGGCCGCGTTGTTCATCGGCGGTCCGCCGCCGTACGAGCGACGCGCCGGCTGGTTGAAGTTCCCGCGAGCACCCGGCTTGCGGCTGAAATCAGAAGGAGATATTCGAAGAAGTCCTCCTTCCACACGCTCACCGTGTAGTAGCCGGGCGGCGGGCGCGTACATCTGCCGCGGCGGCTCGTACATCGGCCGCATCGGGGCGCCGTAAGTGGCCGCCGCGTACGGGTCGACCATCGGCGCCTGCGGGGCCTGCTCGGTGCGGTACTCGCCGTAGCGGGGCTGGTTGTCGTAGTAGTTGGCCGTGGGCGGCATCGCGCGCTGATCGTAGCCGTACGCAGACGCCTTGTTCCGGGCGGGCGACCGGAGGTGGCGGCGAAGCGGCGGCGGCGTAGGGATTCGTCGCGGCGTCGCGTTGGGCGTAGACGGACGGGTCGTAGGCCGCACGGGCGGGATCCTGGAAGAACGATAGCGATCGAAAATGGGGGAAGAATGTGCACTCACGATCCACGAAGTCGACGTCTGGTACTGGGCGCGCGGCGGCGGAGGCCCAGACGTTGCTCGTCTGCTGCGAGTAGCCGGCCGACGGCGCGTTTCGGGCGTCCGCCGGGGGATGTCCGAGGCCGATGTTCACGCCGCTGCTCGGCCCGTACTTCTGCGGCGGCTGCTGGGGCGGCTTGTAGGTGGACTTCATCTTCGGAACGATCGAACTTCCTGCAAAACTCGGAATGAACGAATGAAATCGAAGGAGAAACGCGAACGCGACTGCGCAAATCCGTCGCTCGCGAAAGGCGCACGCACAAACCGCCGAGTGGAACGCGAAGACACGGCGGTCGGGCGGCTGGACGGGCGGGGCGGAAAGCCAAGCCGTCAGCGAGCGCTCGAGTGTTTGGGTCGAGAGTCGACTCTGCGGCTCTCGGTCGGGTTTCTTTCTGTCACATGAGAAGCTGCCCTTTAGAATCAGCGATCTCCACACATTTCCTTCTGACAATTCATCCGGATTTCACCACTTTATTGCGGATTTTAGTTCACACTCACAGCGATTCGGGAGATCCGATCAGAGGAACAATAAACGAAGAAGAAACGAATGCTTGGGACACAATTAGCAGAACAAATCTTGAGGTCAAAAAGGAGAGGAAGCGAATCACAGAACGGAGAAGTGGTTCTCGTCGACCGTGTTGAAGATGACGCCCTCGTTGGCCAGCCACTGGAGGTCCTGGTCGAAGCTGGGCGGGTTGCCGATCTGCCGGCGGACCTCCTCGGAGTGGCAGCCCGCGTCGCTCGGGTTGGCTTGGATGAAGTCCCAGATCTGAACGGAGAAGAGTGAGTAGACAGAACGGCCTTCCAGGAAGCCACTCACCTGCTTGCGGATGCCCGTCAAGCCCCGACTGTCGCCCTCCGACTTCACGCCGCCCATCCGCTGGGTGCCCTGCAGGTTGTTGACGGCGTTGGACTGGTTGGCGAACGCGTTGAAGTTGGGGTCCTGGAACTGCGGCTGGAGCGGCTTGCGGACGACGTCGTTGGTGAGCGCCGTGCCGACGTAGTCGGTCACAGTCGGGCCCGCCACCTTCTCCGGTCCGTTCTGCAAGAAAGCGGCAAGGAATTGATGGAAATGGGCGGGGAACTCACGTCCATGTAGTAGAACTTGGCCAGCTGGGACTCGACCTTGTGCAGGCGGAGTTCCTTCGCATTCTCGACCGTGTCCATGCTGTAGCCCATGATGTGGAAGTGGCCGCCGAACGCGCGCAGGCGGCCCAACACTTTCACCCACTGGCCCTCGACGAACTGCTCCACGTCCTGCAGAAATGGAAGCGGGTGGATGATCGCAGACGAGAGGGAACTCACGAATTTGGTGGGGTCGAAGATCTGGCCGTCGATGCACGTCTCGCCGCACTCCTCGGGGTCGCGGATCTTGAACTTCAGCTCGGTGCCCGTGTTCTCGAAGGCCACCAGCTGGCCGCAGACGGTCAGCTGCAAGCGAGGACGGATCGAAGACATAAACGAGAGGAACGAACCATCTGGAAGGTGTAGTTGCCGATTCGGAACTTGTCATCGCTGGGCGGCGTGTTCACGAGGTCGCAGAAGAGGACGGGGATCGGCGAGCGCTGCTCCTCCGCCTGCTGCTGCGTGGCCGCCTCCTCGCCGCCCCAACCGCCGCCGGCGATCGTGAAGTCGAAGCCGGAATCCATTCGTGCGGATTGAAGTCGGGCGGAACGGAAGAAACTGGAGGAAAATCGAACGAACGCCCGAGAAAACAAGCGAAGTGGCCGGCTGCTTTCAAAACGCTCCGCAAGCCCCGAGAATTGGCGCCCACTTTTCGCTGGCGGGCGGGCGGAACGCCAGACGGCGCGCATTCGAACGGGGATTTCCGTTCCGCGAGCTGAGCAAGACGACGGTGAATCCTTCCATTGACGAGATCCGTGCAATTGAACGCTTGCCATCAATGAGGAACAAACAGCTCAGTCGTGGGCAAGAAACATCGAACAAACGAACGACTCCAGCTTTGGCCAGGAAAGACGCATTCTTCTTGAAACTGTTTCTTTGTTGGGTTTTTGCAGTTCTTGCCGCCTGCTCATCGAGGCTCCCAGCGATCGAAATAGGCGGACGAGTGGAAGTCCAACGAAATAAATGATCGCATAAACAAAACCGTTGGTCGTGTGATTCGGCCGGCAGGGAAATCGGAGGTCACTCGGCTGTTTATTCCCGCAGTCGAGTCCCCCACTGCCTTCCGTTGGCCGTCATTCGACCTCCGATCAGGATGCACACCTTCCGCACTCTCCTCTTCTTCTTGCTCGTCGTACCGTTGGCATTCGAGGCGAAAGGTAAAAACAAAGGAGTCGGGTGGAATGACCACTCACCTTCCTTTCAGTCGACGTCCAACGGGAAATCGAGAACCGCCTCTTTCGGAATTACGACCGACGACACCGCCCCGTGAAGGACCAGTCGACGACCACCAACATTCACATGTTCCTCGTCGTCAATCACATCGAATCGGTGGTGAGTGGGAAGCGTTAAAGGAGCGATTAAGTCCGTGGCTTAGGACGAAGTGGAGCAAACGATGCTCGTGCACGGAACGCTGTGGGCGGTCTGGATGGACGAGTACTTGACCTGGGACCCGAAGGCCTACAACGACACGAACACGCTGTCCATCCAGTAAGTAATCGGTCAGCAGAGGGATCAAACGAGTGCTCGGATTGCAGGCCGTGGAAGATCTGGCAGCCCGCCTTGTCGCTCTACAACGCCGCCCGCAGCAACTCGTGGTACCTGTACTTCAACGGAAAGCCGCACGTCGTGACCTCGAACGGCTTCGTCTCGGCCATGGGCACGTTCAGCTTCAGCATCACGTGCAACTTCGACTACTCGGACTTCCCGAACGACAAGCAGGTGAAAGCGGTGGATTGGTGGCTCTTCGCATTCACCCCTCGCTTCCAGGAATGCCCCATCGTGCTCACGGATTGGATCTACGACCTCTCCAAAGTGAACCTCACGACGGGCATCGGCAACTACGTCCGCTCGATGATCAAACTGAGCGGGAATCCCTTCGAGGAGACGGAGAAGCGGCATCTCGGCGGTAAGCGGCCAACACTCGTTCTTCAACTCGTTTATTCGATTGACAACATCCAATCGAGAAATCAGTCTTGTGGGAGAAGGCGGGCCCAGCGGGTGTTGAGTGCGGGAGATCGGAGGGCGAATGCGGGGGCGGGGCGGTCGGGAAAGCAGCAGCGAAAACAACCGCCAACCACGTACTTTTCGGAGCTCTACGACGAACGAACGGCCGACAAGAAAGTCTTCTTTACTCGAAAAGAAAATACGTACAAACAAAACGAGGGTAAACGGGGAGCTTCAAGGGTTTGCTCGATTCAACGAACTTCAAGCGGAGATCCACGAACAGGCGGGTGGGGAGATCGGGGGAAACGCAGCGGATTATGATCGTGAAGGGGCGGGCCCAACAGAAGTGGGACGAGCGGCGGCATAAATTAAACGATGAGGACGGGTGGTTGTCGTTTAAAGTCGGTTGAAGTTCCACTCGTAGCGGCTCGGTTTGAGGTTCGAGTAGAAGTCGTCCATGTACTGCTCGTCGAGGCGCTTGTCGTTCGGCATGAAGGTCTCGAACTCCCTGAAAGCAGAGTGGATGAGAGGAAGAAGAAGAAGAGTGTGGAGTGTTACCTCTTGAACTTGGGCGCCAAGTGTCGCGGCAGGCTGCCCGCCTGATGCCATTGGCCGAGGAAGCGATCGCCGAACGAGGCGGCCGGCGGCTGGACGGCGCGCTTCTCGCCGCCTTCCGGTTTGAAGAAAAATCTGCAAGCGGAGGAGTGAGTGGGTGATTGTTGATGTTGCTCTTCTTGCAAACATTTCTTTCTGCTTTTTGTTTACTCCCGCCTAACCCCCGCATCGCCCAATCAGCCGCCCATTGTCGAGCGCCGCTCCTTCCGGAAAGCGGTACGAATTCCGTGCAAATTCGATTTCCGACCGTCTTTTCGACGTCGAAGTGAGCGAATCGCCGCCGGGTGACCTCAAAGATCGTGAGTACCCGAAGGACGGTCATTAATCCTCTTGGATGGACGCCCAAACCACTCGACCGGCGGCCGTTTCCTCTTCCTGGCCCCCGCGAAGAAGACGGCCGTAAATGGATTGGTCTGCGGGTGATGTGCGAATTCGCGAATTTTCCCCGAATTGCGCAAACGAATTCCGAGAACACGCGATCGCCGAGGGCCGGCCGCAATTCCCGATTCAGCTGCCGTCTGCGTACAGTAATCCCCCCCCTCTTCTTCGAATGTTTCTTTTGTGTCGCTCCCCGCCGGCCCCAATTTCCGATTCAGCGAGGAGTCACGAGGAAGAGCGGCGCGTAGACAACAACTGGCGGCCGGATTAATTGGGAGTAGTCAAGTGACAATCACAAGTTCCTCCTTCTTCCCGAGCATGTGCTCTCTGCTTTGTCCGTCGACTGCACCTGCCCGGAGAGTGAAATCGAATCAATTAGGCGACAACGCATGAGACAATTCGGATTCCCGTCCAGCTGCTCCTTTCTTTCTTTGGTTACTGTACGCATGATACAAAGAAATCCAGTCTGGTGATTTGCGTAGTCAGACAAGTGCGATCGTCCTCGCATGATCGACCGTCTGCTTGCGTCCGCAAGAAATTGGGGACTTGAGAGACGAGTTTCGGCAAAAAGCGACCTTCCGCCCGCCTAATTGCACCTTCGTGCCTGATTGCGGGGTGCAGGAGGCGGGCGGAAGTCCGGCGGAAAGTGCAGAAAAAGAAGAAGCGAGGTGACGTCCCGAAGATCCCCCCTTCGCTTCAACGGGCGTGAAGGAGTGCACGTGGACGGGCCACAAAGGAAGCAGTCGGTTGGAATTCCCCGAATCGAACAAAAGACTTGTGTTTTGTTCGGTCTGCTTTGCGGCAGCGATGCCCACTTGTTCTCCGTGCAAGAAAGCGGAGTGTAGGTGGAGGACGGTCGCGTTAATCACCCGCCCGCCGACCACCCGCTAATCTCCGCCCTTGGGCGGCGAGTCAAAAACGGCAATCGGAAGTGGATTAATTTCAATCGAGGGCGGGCGGGGGAGAAGGAGGACGACAGAAAAGCGATTACACTCTCGATTCCTCATCACCCGCCGCACGCGAAGAAGCCCATCGAACGAACAGCCCCACTGATTGGATTAGCGGCTTGCGTCAATCCGCCCTCCTTTCCAATTAGCAACTTCGACTGATGACATTCGCGATCCGATCGTAAACATGTTTTGATGCGGCCGATTAATCAGATTAACATTTGGTCCCTCCACTCGGCATCTCGGGCCGCTTCTTCCGCCTTCTTTGTGCGTACAGTAACCCTCCCCTTTCCTTCCCTCATCCGCCCGATCGAAAGGTCGAGCTTAATCATTTCGTCTTACGTTTGTTTGCCTCTCAACGATCAATCGACCTTTGATGTTCGATGAGCGGTGAGTGGCGGCATACAGTAAGAAGGAAAGAGTTTGTCCCGGGGGACAGAAATCGGTTTCGAGTTCGCCGGGTGTGTCACCCGAAAACACCTGCCGTCTTTCATGAACTCCCGACTTCTCCTTGTTGTTCGCTTCGAAATCCCCGACAGCAATCGCGGTATTCAGGCGGTCACCTTTCGTAAACAACCCCGAAGTTCCCCGTTCGAAACGCACCTGCTGTAGTCGAAGTCGCTTTGGAGTCCGTTGGGGTTGGAGGCGCTCTCGGCCGCCGCGCTGCCGGCCGCGTCGCCCACGGGCATCGCGGTTGATGGAGGGCGGGCAGAAGGCGAGGACGCCCAAGAGGGCCACCGAGACCAAGCAGACCTCCGAACCGTTGATCATTGTTGAGGGTTTGTGTCGAGGCTGCAAGCAGACAAGAGTTGAGGCTGTTCGGTTCGGTGTCCAAGCACGAGCACGTGAGAGCGGGGTACAGTAATGAGTGAGCAGTGGGAGAATGAGGGCGGAGGTCACGAAACAAACGGGAATCTAATTACAAGCACGAACAACTTGAGACGTTCGGGCGGCATCAAAGACGCGCCGTCCGTCTGCCCGGCCGCGTTTTATTGCCGACTGGCCGGCCGGCAGTCCGTTCCGCCGGCGGCCCTTCCCGAAGCCCCGCCTTTCGGGCAGTGGGCGGAGTCCGCCGTGAACACAAGAGCGCGTGCGGGATAATGAGGCCGAAGAAGAAAGAAAGAAAGGAGTGGAATTTTGGTCCGAACCGCGAGGCCAATTGGTTTGTTTACACTTGAGGAACGAACAAAGGAACAATCGCAAGCGAACACCTGCATCTTCGGCCGGAGACGATCAGAAGTCAACGGTTGAACGTCCACGAAGCCCCGATTTCAATCCGCGTACAGTGATTGCCGAAAGCGCCCGTTTCAATCCGTTCGGTGGGGATTTGAAGACAAAACTGGAACAAACGGTACGAATTTTGCAACAAAAGAAGCCCTCGTTCTGCACACGAAGAATGCTCTCGAAACAAACAATCCCAACGATCTGCCGGCGTTCGGAATCTGGGGCGGATGACGAACGGCAGAGGAAGGTCGTCGAATTGGAGGGCAGAAGGCAGTTGGCAGCGTTCCGGGAAGACGAGAAGGTGGGTCCAATGATTAAGAGTGAAGGGCGGTAATTATTGAAGAGCACCGTGTTCAGACAGACGGACCGGGAACTGCGTCTAGTGGACGAAGATCGTTCGGGTCGATGAGCGCACCGGAGAGCTCCGAGTGGCACACGTCTGCTCCGCTCGACTGCGCACCGTTCGGCTGCAGAACGAACCGGAAGTTCGGAGCGTTCGGTTCGCGGAAAGGCTCGGAGCTTTCGGGGATTTTTGGCCGCCGACTACGGTGCTCCCGAAAGAACAAAAATCACGTCCGAGCGGCGGCCGAAAGCAGACGAGCCGAATGAGCGGCTCGTCGGTCGTCTGCGCCGTCGAATTTAAACAAAAAGAAGTCGATTTTTGATGTCCGACAGTCCGGAAATCGCCGTCCTTTCTGCTAATTCGCCTCGGTGAACCGCAAGCAATGCTTTGTTTTGACGGAAATCCCCGCACAATGCGGTGGTCGTCGAAAACAAGCGGAAAGAAGCGGGCGATCACTCCGCATTTTAATTTGTTTTCTTCCACGAACTGTCCAGCCCGACCGGAAGATCGCCGGGCGTGATCAAAGAACGCTTGAAGCGGGAAGGCGGAAGCAAAAGCGAAAGGTTGCGGTCATCCGCCGTTCGCGGAACTCCGCATTCCAACCCCAAACGCCCGTATTTCCGTGTCAAGAACGGCAAGTACGCAGAACGTTCCCTCGGGGCGGCCTCAATTTCCTCCGCTTCGTCAGCCGCGTACTTCGAGCAAACCGGAGGGCAATCTTCGAAGAAGAAAGACGATGAATCGGGGGCAAATTTCGTGTGGGCGGGCGGCTAATTGGGCGGACCGGCCGAGTACGCGGTGTTGTTTCCCCTCAAGTTCCGTTCGATTCGCCCAAACAATCCCGAGAAAGACGCCCGCCTTCCACAAGCGATCTCCGTTCATGAAAGAAGCGACCAGAGCACAAGAGATCGATTGAAGAACATTCTTGCAGGCTGGGAGTTCACGAACATGACCGAACGCGTCTGCTACTACGGGCTTCACATGGCTGCGAGAAAGACTACCCGGACGGCAGCAAAGGAGTGAGTTGCTCTGCCTCTCCTTCAATCACCCGCTTGTTTGCAGTGGCCGGTCGATTCCTACTGGTCCCTCGCCGAGTTCCGCATCCACCTCCAACGGCACTTCGCCCTACTTCTCGGCCACCATCCGCCTTCCGATCGTGAGTTGAAAAGAACGAGTGGTTTGTTTTGCCCCCGAAAAAAGAAAGCTCTTTGACCTCAACGCATCGAATTTCACGCCTTCAACCCAACAGTTCAAGAGGCGGGCAGGTGGACATTCGGGAAGAGGAAAAAAACAAAAAGCACCTGGTCCACAAACAAACAAACTTCTCAATGAAATGAACTCCCGTCTTCTCTCCTTATCGGAAGGGCGAGAAGACAGCCGGGAGTTCTCATCAGAGTTCATTCTGCGGACAAACGACACTCGTGACGCCCGAAAGTACGGTAATGAGGTCGTAATTGAGGCCGTCCTTCGGTTAACCACCAACCGGACGGACGAGTGCGTCAGCGAGAAGACGAGCAGGCGAATGAGCGAGGCCCTTCGTGGGTGAATCGCCTGTTTTTGTCTGACTCTCCATTGAATCCGAGAGGCTGCGGGCACACGAGTGAGCAGACAGGCCCGGATTAGCGGGATGTTCGAGCGCATCAAAGGGCGAATTCGACGAAACGCGGGGAACAAAGGAGCGGGGATTGTTGCAATCTTCCCGCTCTCCACCTTGCCCCCCATTTCGTTCCAAAAGCCCCGCCTTCCACTGTGACCTCTCTGGTTCGCAGACGTCATTCCAGCGGTGCAAAAAGGACGAAAGCGAAACGATGAGGATGAGCTCCCGTTCTCTCGCAAGAGAGAAGGCGGGAGCTGAGTCCCCGATCGTTGGAGACACGTGCAAGAAACTTCGAAACAGGCGGTTCGGGGATCGAAATCGGTTTGTCTCGTGCCGTTCCCACGTGTTTCCACGCAGTTCGCCGCCAAACGCTCTCGAGCATTTCGGCCGCTTTTCGCACGAATCCCCCGGTCATGCAGTTCGAAACGAACAAGAGCGAGCAGACGGTCGGGATGGTGGACGTTCTACTGACGACACACGCGCCGAATCGAAGCGGGAATTCCGAAAATCCCAGCCCGCTCTCGTGCAGATTGCCCTCTTCATCGCGGCCGTTCGCATCGTAACCCGCCGCCGCCGATTCGAAGTTTTCGGTCCGAAACAAAGCCGCCGTCTTCTCATTAGCGGCGGCTTCAATTCAAACGAATGAATGCGGAAATCGGCGTCCATTGAAGCGGGGACGTCAATTCAAAGGCGATCTCCGATGGCGCCATTTCGAGCTGACTATTCGGTCGAGGGAATGCGAGTGATGTCTGCCGAACGGCCGGCAGTTGACCTCTTAGTTCAACAAATTTCGTTTGAGTTGAACAAAGAGAACACACAGGTGTTCATTCGATTAAAGTCGCCCTTTCACTCGAATGACGCCGATCAAAACACACGGGCAGGTGGAAAGAATCCAATTGGAATGACCCGCCTGGCCGGCTGACCTCCGACCTCTCCGCCTGGAATCGAAAACACCCGAACCGACGGGCTAATCGGATCGTTTCGATTCTCGCGTCAAGTGCGGGTATTTCGGGCGGCGAGGGTGGAATCGGAGGTCGGGCGTGTGGAAAGCGAGCATTTCGCTGCAAATCCGCGCCCCAAAATAACCGAAAAGTGCCGAAAATAATCCCGTGGCTCCGGTCTCTATGGTTCTCTGCGCTCCCCGCTCACGCGCCCGACCGTTTCGAACGAAAAGAAGCCGAACGGCCGACCAGCCTGCCCGTTTGTTCGTTGATTAATGAAAAGGGAAGAACGTAGGCGGGAACAAAGCGACAACCTCCTCCATCTCCTGAATCGGAACGCCCGCATTCAAACAACAACAAAAAAGAGACGATGGCTGGAATTCCGGACTTCCTCCATCACGTCCGCTGATTCAATTTCCGCCTTCCGCTCGACCAATCGGGATCGTGGACAGAAACGAACGCCCTCCTCCCACTTCTCGGAATCTTCGGCTCGTGGGACGAAAATAGCCCTGATTTCTGGGGGGATTTGGACGAGCAACGATGTCCGCAGTTGCCTTTCCACCACTCGTTCGTTCGTTCGAGAACAACGGAGCGCAGTGTTCCACCCGAGCAACGGATTACAGCCGTCTTGCAGCCGCCCTTTGCGGATGTTCCCTCCAAACAGCCGATTTCCTCCTCACCCACTCGTCGACCACCTTCGGGCGGATTAGAAGGCGGAAAGACGCACAAAAGCGGGAGAAATCACGAATTTGCCGCCTACGAAGATTAGAAGCAGCGAGGTATTTTCGGGCACCTCTCGACTGATGTACGCGATTAGCTGCGGGCTTTACGAATTGAACCTCCCCGGGCGACATCTTCCTTCCGCCTTCCTTCGGCGGTTCGTGATGAGCGACCGAGAGAGCGAAGACTTCCGCTCGATTAGGCGCCGGAACGACGGGCGGGCGGTCGGGGCGAAAATTGAGGCCGCGAGATGCGTGGGATCGGCCGTCTGCCCGCCGAAAACATCCGAAACATTCGGCCGCTTACGACAAGAGCGCGACGATTATTTTGTTTGTCCGTCGTCAGGCGCTCGCTTCGAATTTCCGCCCATCAAACACCAACCCGCCCGGAGGTCATCCGAGAACAGTCGGGCGACTCGCAACCAGGAAGTGAGTGGACGCGGAGAAGCGATCCCCACCGTTCCGTCCCGTCATGAACGGAGGGGCACACAACTTGTGCACAAAGCAGCAAGCGAGTACCGTAGCCGGAACGAAGAGCAGCTTCATGAATTAAAAAGCGCTTCCGATCGAACCCTCTTTTTTTCGCTGCGTGAATCTGCTCGCGGGTTGGCCGCAAATCCACGATTTCCGGAAATCCGACCGCCTCGCGGCGTGCGAGTCGTGAATTATGGTCGGGGAAGGCGGAGGAGGCGGCGGGCTCCGATTTCAACGGCCGATCGTTCCGCGAGTCGGGCGGTTTGTTTGCGAACGGCAAATTGGGCCCAAACGAACGAACTATCCAAAAGCCAATGATCAGGAGGGGCGGCCGGAGTGCACGTGCGCGGGGGGTATTTCGAGTTGGGCGGCCGGAAGGCAGAAGCGTCCTCCAATTTGCAGCGAAATCAGCACCCGACGGAACTTCGCGTCGGGCGGAAGTGGCCGACGAGGTGCAAATTGGGCGCGCGAGTGCCGAATCGAGGCGGAAGAGTAATGAGGGGGGCCGAGGCCTGCCGCCACCTACGGTACAGGAAAGAAACACTTCGGAACGGAAGGTTTGGAGACGAGTGGAGGAGTGATCCCAACTCTTGGTCCTCCACTTCCTTCCTCTCTTTCCTGCGGTCTTTCGGAACGCCGCCCCCACACGCGATCCCTGAATGCCGACCGGAATCCACCGATTTCGCGCCGCTTTTGTCCGCCCAAATGGCGTCCTTTGTGGGCGGCCACTCGAAGCGAACCGGTGGGCACGCGATCGGGTAAACGATGCGGAAACCGCCGTCACATGGCCGCCAGAAAGAACGGCCGGCAGTCACGATCTCCGGGCAAAAGAAATCACCCCAAACATCTCATTCCGGAGCGAGCGAGCGGCAGACGATCGCGTGCTCGGGGCCGGAAATTCGGGAGGTTTCCGTTCGACCGACCGCCTTCTCACTAATTAGTCGGAAGGTTAACATGCGGACTGATCGCCAAACAGATGGAACCTAACGATAAGAGGGCAACAACGCGCCATGTGACTTCCGCCTCCTCGTCCCCCAAGTGTTGCTTTGCTTACGCCATCCGAATGGTCGTCCTAATGAAGGGGCGTCCGTTCTGCGCGAACAGCCGACTCGACCGCCCCGCAAGTGTCGGATTGCGGCGAGATGTTCACGGCCGTTCGCCTAATTGCGCTCAATCGACCTCTCGTGAGCGGGCACAAGAATCAAATTGCGCGCGAATTCCGAAGATGTCTGCGCGGACGTCATCAACGGAAGTCCCAAAACAAAACGAGCGAACAGAAGTGTCTGCTTTGAGAACACGAGAAAACGTCACCTTACGTCAAAGCCATCCACTCGTTGATGAACTCACGGATCGAAAAAAGACACGCGATTCCCACAAACAGCAAACAACCTCTTCGTTTAGATCCTGAGCATCTCGTTGGCCCTTGCTCGCGTTTTGGATCGAAAACCTGCACTCGGCCGTCGTGATGATCCTCGCCTCGATTCTGCTGGAATGCTTCACCGGCTACTCGCTCATGAAGATGCTGCCGCCCTCGTCTGGACGGGCGCCAAAGATCGGTGAGTTCGGGGAACTCCTGGGCGATTACGGGGCGTCTGCCGTACGGTAATCTGAACGCCGTCTGCACGAGAAGTCACGAGTTGTGAACGTTCAAACACCGGCCAGCGGTTTGAGTAATCCGGCCGCCGGTCGTGTGCTCGGAGCGGTCGGCAGCAAACGGCGGGATAATCCGCGGGGAAAACGAGACAAAAGTGTTTGCCTGACATTTCGGAGATTCCCGACTCAACTAATCGGATTTCGCTCATCCCGTCCTTTGTGTCCGCCGTCCCGCGGCTCTGCCGTTCGCGGAATGACGCTCGAAGGAAGTGCGTAACGAGGAAAACCTTTGGCTTCCATTGACTCCGCGGGTTCAAACGGGCACGAAAGCGAGTCGTTCTTTTTTGTGCCCGTCAAAAACCGAACTCTCATTGATGTTTCGAAGAAACGGGATCAAAACAAGAACGACGACAAAGAAGACGCAATTCGAATTCGCACGGAAAACAAACTCGCCGACGGCGACGGCAGCCGGCTGCAGTCGACAGTTCGGAAGAAGAAGCGAGCGGCCGACTGTCGACTGGCAGCCGGCCGGTGCGGAGGAAGCGCTCTTCTGCGAATTGCGTCAATTTCGAGAACAAAACAATCGACGGCCGTTCGAGCAAACACTCCTTCCAAAGGAAATATTTGCGTTGATTGCTGATACTCGAATTCTGCGCTCGCTTCGTCATCCCCACCGGCACTCGTCATTTTGCACAAAATCCGAGCAGCAGAACGGCAGCTGAAGAAAGTTCGCGGCTCAATGCCCGAGGCGGCGGATTGTTTGCGGACGTCCGCTGGGTTTCGAGTTCCGCCGCACGTCATCGCGGGTCTCGTGCACAAAACGGGGGATTGATGCAAACGAAATACCCACGGGTTAATGAACGGAATGATTGGATTTCAGTGTACTTCTACGCCCTCACGTTCGTGATCGAACTGATCATCCTGACCGCCCACGTCGTTTTTCATCTTTGCGCGGGAGGTGATGCCCGAGGACATGGAGTTTCCCTACCAGGCGAGTGGCCTCTCTTATTAGCTTGTTCTGACCAGCGAGTGTTCAGATCACGGCGTGGACCGAGAAGATGCGCCAGTGGAGTCGCGTGTTCCGCTCGGACGGGATCGTGTGGAAGTCGTTCGACCCCCAAGAGTAAGATGATCGTTCCAGAGAGTAATACCAAACAAGCAAGGATGATGTCAATCGAGTTTATTGATCGCTCCAATCGTCCACAGTGCACTCGATTGAATGCCGTGGAAGAGAACGAAGCACACAAGCAGCCGCTTAAGCGCGAGCGGCGTAGCGGAGCGAGTAGCCACCCTTGCCCTTGACGGCGGCCTCGTTGGCGGCGGCGTCTCCCGTGCGGGGCGGGCAGGGGCAGTAGGAAGCGTCGCTGCCCGGGGCACCGGCTTGGCCGTTGCTGCCCGCTTTTCCGTCTTCGCCGGGCTGAAATCAATGGGGATCACTTCAGAATACTCGCCAGAATACTCACAGAGCCCGGCGCGCCGGGCGGACCGCTTAAAAGCTTCAAATAAGAACACAGAACACGCAAATGGAAGAACGAACGCGGGTCCTTGGGGTCCGGGAGCGCTAAAAGGTTTCTCCGATGAAAATCTTCGTCTGTGAGACCTACCCAGCGGGAGGAGCAGCTCCGGCCTCTCCGGCAGGTCCCTGCAATGCATTGATGTTGATACGCGACTTTTTGTGTTGCTTCTTACGGCAGGGCCGGCGGGACCGACGGGCCCCTTGGGTCCGGGGATCGGGGTGGAGCGTTGGCCGTCTTGTCCCTTTTCTCCGACCGGGCCGGGCGCTAAATGAGTGTTTGAACGACTGTTCTTTTGTGGTCGTCCATCTACGTACCACCAGGGGTTCCAGCAGCTAAAGCATCAAGAATCAGTCATGCTCAAGCCATCTTCGCAAAAGCACTCACGTCCAGCATCACCCGCAGGCCCTTGAGGTCCCTTCAAACGAACGAGAGATCAATTTCAGTCCTCAAACCGCTTTGCTCACAGCTTGTCCATCCTTTCCAGGCTGAAATGCATATGAATTAGCTTTAATGCACCCTCTGATCTCTCTTACTCACCGCTCCCGGCTGACCGCTTTGGCCATCGGCTCCCGGGGGTCCTAAACACGTGCAAGTGAGTGCAAAGTCATAAAAATAAGTGCCCGCTCTTCCCTTGCTTTTTTACAACGATCAAAACCACAAGAATCCCCGACTGCGGCGAGTTCCAATCTCAAAATGCCTGCAGTTCGCTGACAGCAGCCAACAACAGCAGTTCCACATTTTGCGAGACTTTGTGCGCTCCCTGCCCGCTTCCCCAATCCTTCCAACAGCTTACCGGGCGGGCCAGCCGGTCCCGACGGGTCCCTAAAGCAGAGAATGAACTGCAAGACCGATCCGTTGCACGCTTACGGGTTCTCCGGCCGGGCACTTGATGCATCCCTTCTCCGTGGGGGCGGAAGCGAACTCGCTGCCCGCAGTTCCGGCCTTTCCGTCCTCTCCCTTCGTGCCGTCCTCGCCGTTCGTTCCGGGGGCCTGCAAACGGAACGAGTGAGGAGTGCTCGCTGTGAACGACGAGAACTCACGCCCTTCGGACCCGGGGGCCCAGCGGGGCAGTTGGCCGCCTTCTCGGCGCACTTTCCGCACTGATCGCCGCCGCTGCTGCTGCTGCTCGACGAGCCGCCGGCCGCGCTGCCGCCGCCGCTCGCGCCCGCATCGTACTGGCGCTTTCCGCGGAAGATCGAGTCGTAGGCGGGGCGGCGTTGGACCATCATCGTGTTCCAGGCGTCGTTGGCGATGTCCTGCAATGCGGCAGTGTTCACAAGCTCTTCTTCTCTTTCTGTCCACCTTGAACTCGCCGAGGTCGTACATCGTCTCGTCGTACATCACGTTGATCTCGTTGAACAACGAGACAACAACGATCAGCGAAACGACGGTGCAGATGGCCGATCCGGCGATCGCCACCGTAACGGCGGTCTTCGTGGCAGAGGACATGCTGAGGCCTGCAAGCAAGTCGGTGAAGTCGCGAGAACGAGAAAGAAGCGAGAAGGCGCCCGTTCGGACGCCCGCGAAACGATTGATCTCGAAGTGGATGCCGTCGGCGGCGTTAAGTGAGTACTTTTATACGCGCGCCCGCTCGCCGCCTCGCCGTCCGCCTCCGCGCGTCGTCCCGCGACTGGTTTGCCCGGGGGCAGTCGGCGTACTCGTTCATTCGGAAAGCTGTTTGGTCACTCCTTTCGAGCGCATCCTCCACTCGGGTGGGGAGAAGTGATTGAGTTCAATCCCCCATCAAACACACCGCTTACTCGCTCGTCTTCGCAAATGCGCGGCGAGTGAGTGTGCGCGCAACGCCCACGAGAGAATCTGCGCTTCTCTTCGCTCGAAGGCGGACATCCGGGTGTTTCTCCTGGATTCCATCGACTGTTCACCCTCAAAAGGTGCGTAACTCATGCGTTGAACGAAATCTTCGGATCGATTGCTGCAAAGCAACCTTCCGAACAGAATCCTCGGAATGATCCTCAACGAAACGCGGATGCGCAACGAGGAGAGAACCCGTTGTGCAATCTGATTTCCATCAGCACGCGCCACGCATCTCCGGGGAATCGGCGGGGGAACACCAAAGCTGGCGGAAAGCGAAGTGTTCCGTTCAAAAAAACAAGCGTTCCAATTCACATCACATTCCCAAACAGCAATCAATGGCCACAACTGTTGTATTTGCAGCTTCGAAACGGGCGATGTGAACAAGCCGACGGAAGGCGATCTGCTGGACACCCCCTACCAAACCCAACAGCCGTCCACTTCGCTCTTCGACCACGACGACTCGAACGACCTCTTCTCCAGCTTCGCGAACCCCAACACCGACGTCCAAATGGAGGAAATCCCGCACGGAACGGAGATCACGCTGCTGGACGAGCCGCCCGCCGAATCGCGCGTTGAAGTCGAGCCGGCCGAGCAGAAGTCGAACGGAAAGAAGGCCGAAGAGAAGGCGGTCGATTCCAAGCAGTCGGGCTCCAAGTCGCCATCCCTCAAGCGCTCCCACTTGGAGGAGGAGATCCACACGTGGCGCCGGACGCTCTTCCTGTTCCTCTTCTTCTGCTCCGTCCTTGTCATTCTGATTTTCGGTTTGATTTGAGAGAACCTTTGTGTTGCCCGTTTAATGAAATCTTCTTTCCTTATCTGCCGTTGTTTAATCCACTGATTAGTCGCTCACTTGTTCCTGTATGTGAAGGCGAATAAACAATTGAATTAAGTCGTGCAGTTCTTCGATCAACTCTCTTGATTCCGCTCTTCTGATCAAAAGGAAGGCTGAAATCATCCGCTTCTTCCGT
Organism: Aphelenchoides fujianensis; assembly: GCA_024699865.1. Lineage (NCBI taxonomy): Eukaryota > Metazoa > Nematoda > Chromadorea > Rhabditida > Aphelenchoididae > Aphelenchoides > Aphelenchoides fujianensis. The sequence goes on along the minus strand of JAMPIO010000173.1, from coordinate 93,235 downwards.
TTATCTTGCCAGCAGAAAGCGGCGGTTGGGGAGTGGAGCGAGCGCCAAGCCCACGCGGAGATTTCCGCTCGGGAGGCCCCCGGCCGCGTCCAGCCCACGAGTCGGTCGGGCGTCTTTTCGGTTTGCTTTCGCGCCCGAAACACACGCGGAATGCGCGCTTTTCGATTTCGACCCCCGCGCTCGGCCCCACGGACGGGCACTCCGATCGAAACGATTGCTGCCATTCTCGAACGGGGTTCACCCGTTTGAACTGATGCTGTTGAGGGCATCAGTGTGTTCCGATTGCAACTGACGCGTTTAGCCCGCAACTTCTCCGCCGTGTTTCCTCTTCCGCCTTTCCCCACTCATGCCTCAATTTGACCGCTGGATTTTAGGCGATCCAAACCTCGACCAAATGGATTCTTCGTACGAATCTCCACGCAGATCGTGAGTTCATTTCTTTCGATTCTTTTCTGTTGAGTGTTTGAGAGGAATTTCGCAACTGAATTCCGATGATTCCGTCTTGATTCGCCCGCTTTCAGACTGCGCAGCAACCGCGGCCGCCCGTCCGCCAAGTACGAGGTGCCGCCGGCGCCCGAGTCGCCGCGCAAGTCGTGAGTTCCCCCTTTCACTTCGGCATTTGTGTTGATTGTTCGTGTTTAGGCTCCGCAATCGCAGCCGCCCGTCGACCACTTCGCAGAGCGCTCCGGCCGAACAACCGCCGCCGCCCCCCCCGCGCCGCCGTCCGTGCCCCGGCCGGCGTTCAAGTCGACTCGCGTGTACGTGACGGGCAGCAACGACCCCCGTTCGGCGGCCAACTCGCAGTTCGAGAGCTCCGCCGTGGTGTTGCCGCCGGACGAGTTGACGCTGCCGGACGAGCGGCACTACGTCCCGCGCACCGTCCAGCTCCCGCCGCCGCCCCGCCCGTCGGGCATTCCGCACGGAACGGAGCTCTCGTACGCGCTCAAGCAGAACCTCCGCAATCTGAAGAACATCCTCAAGCTTCCGAAGGCGCGAACGTGAGTTCGGACAGGATCGAAGGCAAAGGTGAACCTCCCGCTTCTTCCAGCTTCGTCTTCTGCGAGTTCTTCTACTCGGCGGTGGATCGGCAGTTGTTCCTGGAGGAGAACGAGTTCACGCAACTCATCCAAGACTCCTTCCCCAACCTGAAGACCATGAGGATGCGGCTGCCCGAGTGGCGCGAGGTGCGGCGGCTGATCGGGAAGCCGCGTCGGCTGTCCCAAGTGTTCCTGGACGAGGAACGGCGGGCGTTGGCCGCTCCGACGGCGCAGAATCCGGCAGATCTACAGCGGCCAGTGCCTCACGCTGGCCGCCGACCACGACCTGCCGAAAAAGCTGCCCCGCCAGCCGGTGGTCGGCATGAAGGTGTACGCGAGGATCCGCACGCCCAAGGACGGCATCTACGCCGGCACGATTGACGCGATCCACACGGACGGCTACAGGGTGACCTTCGAGAAGGAGGAGATGATCCCCGGGATGTTCGTGCCCGGTAAGTCCCCCGTTTCTCCGTTCATTTACCTCGTTCTCTGCTTGCAGGACACGGAAGTGATGACCGAAATGCCGCTCGAGTTGCTATCCATCTCGTACTTCATCGAAATGAACAACGCGACCAGTCGGACGGCCGCGGCCGGCGGCGGGATGTACGGGAAGACGGCGTTTGTGGTCGATCCCCCGCAAGCCGCAGCTGGTGGGCGTGCGGACGGCGCCCAACCAGCCGCCCACTTACGCCTTTCCAGACGACCCGAACGGCCGCCGGTGAGTCGCTCCTCTTTCAGTCCCTCCACTCTTCAACCGTTCGGTTTGCAGCGAGAGACGAGAAGATCGGCAACTTCCCGCTCCGAATGCTCGTCATCATGGTCAAGCTGTTCAAAGTGCTGGAGCACAAGAAGATCCTCATCCAAAACCTCACGTGGCTCAACGACGAGGGCGAGAAGATGCAAATGATGACCCAAATGTACCCGAGCGCCTTCCAGGTAGCTCCTTTCCTTTTCTTCCCATTTGTTCAATCTCCGCTTGTTCGCTTCAGGAACGATACGCGGAGATCCTCCGCGAACTGGAGGCCGTCAACCGTCTATTGGAGTCGTACATGTGAGTTTCCCTTCCTCCTCTTTCCTGTGCAATTCGTTTGCTCGTGTTCAGGAACGGAATCGAAGAGTACAACGATCTCCTGGTCACCAACCTGGCCGCTCCGCAGCCGACGGACAAACCCGACCAGCTGCGGAAGACGACCAACGCGCACGCCACCCAACTAGTCAAGCACTGCAACGCGACGTTGAACGTGAAGTCGAAGGCGGCGCTCACGCTCATCTCGAAGCTCACCTTCGCTGATGCTGCAGGTCCGTCCGCCCTCCGTCCTTCCAACCGCTCATTCAGATCGTTCAGATCCGCCAGCTGGGCGTCGAGCGGAAACATCACGTGCACTACGAGCTGAGCATCCTCGCCGAGACGCTCAATCAGATGAAGGCGGAGATCTCGCCGAACAACGTGGGCTGCTTCCAGGACTGCGTGGAGGTCCACTTGAAGCAGGTGTATCTGATGAACCGATCCAAAACCTCGTGATCGGCAGGAGTTTTTTGTTTCGTTTGGATCTCTTCACTTCTTTTCTTAATCGAACTGAATAAATTTTGTATTTGATTCTGCCTATTCTCGTCAACAATCCTCAATCGAAGGGGGATCACTTGGAGGAGCGGGGAGAGAGGTGGAAAGGCGAGTGGAGTTCCCCTTCTCCAACGAGGGCGTCCGCCGGCCGGTCGACGAGGCGGACGGCGGGGCCGACGGGTAGAGCGTGCTGCCCGCCGGCGAGAGGGCGATCAACGGCCGCGAGTGGACGGGCGACTCGTGGAATTGGGATTGGAAGGCGCGGGCGGCGAGGATTTGGGCGCGCGTCTGTCGGGGCGGCGCCAACGAAAGGAGGTTCTCGGCCGGATCGAGCAGCTGGGCGATCGGCCGCGGCTGCCAGCCGGGCAGCGGCGTGGGCGTGCGCGCGACGTCCCACTGGTCGTCGGGCGCGAGCATCTGCGAGGAGCGCCGTCGGCCGTGGGCACTCCGCCGACCGGCCGGCTCCTCCACGAGGTTGTTCGCGATGTCCGTGCTCAAACTCGTCGGTCTTCGGCCCGCCCGCCCGCCGAATCCCTCGGGCGGCAGCAGCGGGAACTCGGGATCCACGACCTCCTCCTCGCCCTCCGACTTCTCTTCGAGCGTCTCGTCCTCGTCGAACCACCAGGTTCTCGTCTAAACCGAGGGATCTCGCTTTCTCTTCCGCTCTTCCACTCACTTGGAATCGAATCGATTTGCTCATGGCGGCGAGTCCCGTGTTGTGCTCGGCCAGGATGCAGCAGATGTACCTGAAGCGAAGGGGGTTCTTCTGCTTTCTGTCTGCCCACTCACCGCGTGTCGGCGTTCAGCTGGGTGAGCGTGAACCTCTTCGTTTTGCCCACTCGGTATCGCCGCCAAAACCGGAACTGCGCGGGCGGGCTCCTGCGCGAACAGCAGCACGTAGCTCTAAAGAATCCACTTGAAGATGGACTCTCATGGATCTCCCCGACCTCCGCGTTGTTGTTCTTCCTCGGCGCTCTCCACGAGATCGTCGCCGTCTCGCTGCTCACCGCCTCCAACCGAACGGACTGCGGGACCTGCAAAGAAAGAAGCAAATCGTCCATCAAAGTCAGGGGAGAGCTCACCGTGCAGGGCTCCGTGTATTCCTGCCTGCAAGGAAGCGAGGGTGAATGGAATGAATGGATGGACTGACCGTTTGATCGGCTTCGAACTCCCGAAGCGCGTGGTCGTCATCACGGAGAACTCGTACAAACTGCAAGCACACTGAGGCTAACCCAAAAAAAAAGAAGGGGGAGGCTGCACGTGAACGACTTTCAGATTGCGAACTTCGTAAGCGGTCGTGTTCACGAAGTCGATCACGGTGATCGGATTCCGTCGTTGTGGAGTGCGTGTTTTGAAGCTGCAGACAAGGAAGTTGAAATGGAGAGCAGTCACAGAGAAGGGAACGTGCCTGATCGTGTACCAAAACCGCTTTCCCTCGGAAACGAAGATCGGCGCCTCCCACCGCAAACAAACGGATTCGGCGGTCGCGTTGTAGACGACCAGCTTCCGCGGCGGGTCCGGGGGTTCTGAACGAAAAGAAGGGGGTGGAAAGGAACGCAGAGATCGAGTGCTCACCGATCTTCACGTTCTCGTCCGGTTGCATCAACGGGACTTTCGCCTCCAATTTGGCTGCAAGCACAAAATCCTTCACTCATTTTCCGCCTTCCCCTCTTTACGATCGAGATGCATTCGGTTGAGAGCGGCGATCGTTTCGAAGAGCTTCCGCATCGCCTCTCGCTTCATCGCGTCGATTCGCTTCTTTTGAACGGCCTTCAGCCACAGGAGGGGATCCTGATCAAACGAAAGGGGGTGATTGTGGAAGACAGACGAACGAACCTCGATGTCCAAACGACGACCGAAGAAAGTGGAGTTTGTCGATGTAGTGGCCGCCGATGATGTCGATGCACGTCGTTGTGATCACCAGACCGGCCAAGATGAGAGCCAGAATGATCAGAACATTCTTGTCGTTGGTCGGCATCAAATCTGAACAACGGCGCTCATTTCTTCTCCTTTCTCTTCTCCCAACTCGCCTCCAAATCCGACAGTGAGCACAGACATCAGAACGAAGTAGAAGCCGTCTTGCGTGGTCCATCCTTCTGAAAACTTCTCTGCTAATTGATCGCGAAGAAGAAGGGGAACGTGCCCAGTTGTGCAACGAAGTACGAACTGCAGCCAATGTACGAGAGGAGGATGATGTACACGAGCAGGAAGGGGATCTCGACGAACTGCGTTTGCTCCAAGTGAGCCCAAAGGAAGTCGGCAACCGAAAGCAGAAGAATTCACTCCTTCGTCCCTCCGTCTGTGACCACTCACTTCTTCCTCGCCGCCCGCGATGATCACCTGCTCCACGTCCATGCTCTCGCTGCTCTCCGTCGTGTCCGTCGGTCCGACGATTCGAGGCGTCTTCGCCCGCTGCTTCCAGCGTTTCCAACGCGTCTTCAGCCGGTGCTTCAGCTTCAGGTACTCGCAGAAACTTCGGTTCATCCCTTCGGTGCAGAATTTCGCCTGAACAACGAGAATGGAGTAGAATGAAGCTTGTCGCTCGGGGTACCAAATCGGAAATGGCGATAAGAAAGAGCGGAATGCCCAGCGTGATGTAAAAAATGCAGAACAGACGGCCGACCAGCGAGTCGGGGGCGTTCACTCCGTAGCCGATGGAGGTGAGAGTGGTGACCGTGAAGAAGAGATTCCACGTGATGTTCGTGAGTGGACCTGAAGCTTCCCGTTTTCTTCAAGATAACAGCCGGGAGCTCACCTCTCACGTACTGACCGGAATGTTTGTCCAGCGTTCCCCGGTTGGAGGTGACGGGCACGTGGTCGAGGACGGCCGTCGAGCGGGGGAACCGCGCGTAGATGTCGAACAGATCGGCGGCGAAAGCGGCGAAGTCCGTGCGGGCGGCCGCCACTCGGCCGGTCGAGTTGGACGGAAAATGCGCGGCCCGAAGGTTTGGATTGAGATCGAAGGAAGTCGGCGGAGTGTCCCGTCCGAGTCGACGGTTCTTTTCGATCCACTCGACGAGCTTCAGCTTGTACTTGGCTTTTGCTCTGCAAACGACCAGTGATCAAATGTGAACACATCCCTTCTACGCGGAACTCACTCGTCGATCAACTGCTCCGCCTCCAACGAGTCCGTTTTGTAGTTGATGGCCTGCAAGTACCCCCGTCCACTCCTCCTCCTTCTTTTCGTTCACTTACGGTCAAAATCCAACAACCGGCCAGTGCGTAGCCGATGGAAATGAGCAGAAGGCTGATGTGCGGGAGGGTGATGCGGAGGACCTGAATGCAGTTCGAATCCTCTCGAAAGCAACCGAACCACTCACGAGTTGTTTGGTGAGGCCGAACTGGCCGGGCAGCTCGGGCAGCCGGCAGATCCCCGACTGGACGATGCCGCCGCACATGTTCGCGACGTTCGCGAGGGCCGCCGATTTGGTCGGAAGCCGGCGGGAGGGCGGGCGGCTCGAGGCGGGGGTCGGAAGACCGCTGACTGCAATCAACGAAAAAAGAGGAGTGAACGACCGGATCTTTTTTGTTCAAAGGTCCTTTGGACTACTCAATACTTTCGGCAGCAAGAACCCAACTCAATTCGGATCTTCTGCCACGTAAACCGAACGAGAAATTGCTTCCGAAGGAATTGGGTCGTCCATTTCGGTTGCGGTCCCAGTTGGCGATAAAACGGGCGAAAAGCGGCCGCCGAATTCGATTTGTGGCGGTCGGATGGACACTCAGGAACGTGCCCGGCAGGCGACCGAGACCAGAAATCGACTCGACCCTCCGAAAGGACGAGCAGCAAGAACGGAAGGAGGCGTCTCGAATGGCCAAGCGGCAGCCACAAACCAGAACATCGAGATGAGTAAATCAAACAGCCGATTAAACGAGTGATCTCAACGACGTCATCCTCTTCCGCTTTGCACCAACCTTTCTTCTTCTCCGTTCCATTGCTCTTCGACCACGAGGGCGAGGAGAGGAGCATTCCGGCGCGCTTCGAACTGCCGGCTACGTGAACATCGCCGCTTTTTTTACTCGTGCACTCGGGCGGCCACTTGCTGCTTGCGGCCGATCCGACCGCCGGCTTTCGGTCGCCTAACGAATTTAGGCGCCGCTCATCGAACGAGGCGGCGGGCTTTGCGAAGACTCCACTCGGATTGCTGCAGCCCTCCGCCACGTGCGGGAAGGCGGAGGTCGTCCGTGGAGCGGCGGCGGTCGAGAACGAAACCGTCGGGATCGTCGGCTGACGAGTGCCCGGCTTCATTCCATCGATCGCTGTAGAAGGAGGGATTGGAGGTCAACGATCGCCTTCTTTTCGCGCATCACACGCCGCCCATTTACTTCCAGCTTTCCCCGACCTCAACCACGAGCAGCTGGCTCCATGCGGCCCAAGAAGGTGAAGGCGGAAGTCGAAAACATTCGTCGAAACGGCCGGCAAGCGGTCTCCACTCGGCCGGGATCTGGTGCCAGCAAATCGAATTGAGTCCAGGAACGCAATTTGTTTTCGAGTCACCCGCTTGAACATTCGATCACAAGACCAAGGAAAACAAGAGGAATTCACGTGTTTCATGAACAGCCCGACGCCAATGAGCACACGTGTCAACGGGAGACGACCAACAATTGGGACCCAAACGACGCGTGTTTTGAAGCCGAAGTGCGCAATAAACCGAAAGCGGCGAACAAACGGGCCGCTTTCGGCGGCCGAAAGCAATCGTCCGATGGATGGCGGTCGAAATTGCGGAATCCAAACGAAGAAGCGAGTGGAAATGACGCCACGGCGGCCGCTCGGCGGCATCAAACGCCCGAGAGGTCATTTGCGGCCAATCGAGCGGCTTTCGGATTGATGAAACGACCGAGAGGGGAGGGCGGGAGGGCAACGGCAGGCCCTTGGTACCGCTGAACTCACCGCTCTTCTTTCGTCTTCCTTATTAGCCGAACGAACGGCCGCCAATTGGCCCACTTGGACGGTCAAGAGTCGTCTGTTCGGGGCGAAAAAACTGCTGGCCGGGCGGCGGCGTTCGTTTGGCCCGTCGGCCGGCCGGGCGGGCGGAAGAGGCGGAAATTAGTCGCGCGGAGATTCCGCTTTCGGCCTTCCGCCTGGTGGGTTGATTGAACGACCAAAGAACGTCCACACCCGCCGTTCTTTCCGTTTGTTTCGACCGGACGAGTCGCCGCTTCTCCATCGACGGCCGGCGAGGAATCCTGCCGACGAATGGCGCCCAACCGAAGGGATGCTCGTCCTTTATTTCCGAATCGAATCAACGGTGTTTGCTGTGGCCAAACGAGGAGGAGGAAGCTGCGTTCCGTCGTCAACCGCACACTCGGCTCCAATTCCGGCAGTTCGCGATCGAAACGAGACGACCGCGGCCGGCCGCTCGCCGCTTTCGTGCGAACCGCTTGCTCGCCCTCCGCTGCTGCCCGCCCGCCCGCCGATTGCACGCCGCCGTCCAGCGGAATGGACGAAAGCGATCGTTCGGCTGGTTTCTGCTCGTTCGTCTCGAAACCACCGTTGAGTGAATGATGAGAGCGGAGGTCGGAGTGAGAAGCCGATAGGTTGGGGGGCATTCGATTGCCGTCGGGAGTCGTCGGAACAAAAATCACGAACGGCAGCGGACGAAACGGGCGACCAGCGGATTCCCGCACTCGTCGTCTCGCGGGACGAAGACGACTAACACGCCGCAATCGCCGCCCAACTCGAGCCGGCGGACGGACCGCTCGACTGCCGCCCGCCTTGCACTGGATCTCGCTCTCGAGTGTTCCCGGCGTCCAACTGCCCGCAAGCAGGGATGAGCGTCCGTCGGCCGTCTCTCTCACGAGAAGAACCGATCGACCTCAAAGAAGCCCGACCGCTCGCCCCGCTCACCTCCGACCACTTCGGCCGGGCGAGCGATCGGCAGACGACCGAAAAGAGCGATCTCTTCCTTCCGCCTTCCTTCGAGTCCCCCTCTTTCTTTCGGTTCGCTTGTTCGAAGGCTACCCGCCCCTTGCTTTCCCCCCTCCCCCGCCACCACGAGTCCGAAGGCCGACGAGTTCAACACAAAAGTTTATTCATCCAACGCCGAGCAATGTAATTACAAAAAGGGAGAGAAACAACAAAAGAGAGTCCTGTTATCGGGAACGGCTCCATTCTCCACACGCTTCGACGCTGGGTTGGGCTGCGCGCCTAGTTGCGCTCGGGGCACTCGCGGCTCATGTGACCTGCAAGCGGGGAGGTCAGCGGGGAAGGCGAGAGGGCGGGCGACTCACCGGGCTTGCCGCAGTTGTAGCACGAGCGTCCGCCCGCGCCGCCGCCGCCGCCTGCAAGGAGGGGGTGAGGAGGAGGGAGGCGGTTGGGGGGAAACTCACCGCCCTGGCGCGGCTGCGAGCAGTCGCGGCTGATGTGGCCTAAAACCGAGGAGGTGGTGGGAAGGAGGACGGGCGGGGGGGAACTCACCGGACTCGCCGCAGTTGTAGCAGGCGCCTGAAAGAGGGAGAGGGGAGGAGATCAGGGGTCGTGGTCCTCGGGCTGGAACTCACCCCGCCGCCGCCGCCGCCGCCACCACCTGAAACGAGAGAGGGATGAGTGGGGGAAGAGAATCGAAAGCGGGAACTCACCTTGCCGGGGCTGCTGGCAGTCGCGAGACATGTGTCCCTCCTGTCCGCAGCTGCAAGAAGGGCGGGGGTGAGCGGATGGAGGCGGAAAGGACGGGAACTCACTTGTAGCAGGAGCGGTTGCCGCCGCCGCCGCCACCGCCGCCGCGGCGCGGCTCGGTGCACTCGCGCGAGAAGTGTCCGGTACCTCCGCAGCTGCAAGAAGGAGAGATGATTAGTCGACGGAAGAGGAGGGAAGGGGAACTCACTTGTAGCACTCCGACATGATGCTCGACGGGTTGGGTGGTTGAAGATTCACGGGTGGAAACGAGAACTGAAACGAGCGGATTGAGCGCGCCCTTCAGCCCGCGATCCCCGCGCCCGCCCGGAGGAGTAGGGGGAAATCGGGGCCCCGAAACGCCCGCATCGCTTTTAGGCCAGCGGGAGGGGGAGAACGGCGAGGTTTGCGCCCCGGTTTTCACCCACGCCCCGCACACGGCAGACGAAGCGGAAGCCCGATGGACCCCAAGACCCAAGAGGAGCAGCAGAAAGACGGCCGATCGACGGCCTTTTGGAGGAGGAGGAGGAGGGGACTGGGGAGAGGAGAGAGCGGAAGGAACCGACCGCCTGCCGGCCGATCGAAATGCCCGAATGACGGAGAAGCGGTCGGCGGCTCAAGACGTCGACATTCCCCACCGGCAGAAATCGTGGCGGGAGTCCGCCGGCGAACGCCCGCCCTGTCTGCCCGCCCCTCCGCCCGACCGGCCGGCCGCCTGCAAGCCCCGCCCCTCCGTTCAGGCGGGAGTCGGGATGCCCGGCGGCCGCACGGAAGGGTCGAGAGTGACCCCTCGAAATGACCGCCACGTGCTCAAACGCCCGAATCTTCCCACGGATTCCCGCGCGGAGGCCGCACCTCTTGACTTGTGGCCCCAAATCCACCGCTTCGTCGACGATCCCCGCCGTAAACAAGCCGGGCGGACGGGCGGGAGGGCGGGGCGCCTGAACGTCCATTCGCCGCCGTTTGCTCGCCGCCCGCCCGCCCGCCGGCCCCGTCCAGGTGTTCGGGGCGGGCGGCGGCGGGCAGCAGACGGGCGAACGGCGGCCCCGATCGGGGCAGCGAGGCAGCAAAACATCGACGCCGAGTCGTGAGAGCGGCCCGAACATGGGGCTTGTTTACACTCGAAAGCGAGGCCGCATTTCAAAACTCGCAGATGTGCGCGCAATCGGGCGGACGGCGGCGAATGGGCCGCAGAAAGCGGCCGCCGTTGCACACGCCCTGATGAGGGAGCGGGACGATTCGAATGGGGGCGCGCACGGGTGATCTCCGGCCGCCCCCCCAGCACACACACGAGACATTTCCGACTCTGCTCCCCGCCTCCAACCAACCGCAAACAAAAGAATTAGAAGTTTATTCAAAACTGGAACAATGAGAGACGTTGGAAAGAACCGAATCTTCACGAGACTCCCGTCGTTCACACGACCGCCTCGAAGCGGGCCGCGAGACGCTTGACCTCCGCGTCCTTGAGGACGCCCGAGAAGACGCCAGCCGCTTCCTGCATCTCGAAGTCGATGTCCTGCAAGGAGGGAACGTGAGGGAGGATGGACGGAGCGAGCGAGGAGACTCACGTATTTCGAGCGCTGCAGGCAGAACTTGACCGCCTGCAGGCGGGCCTTCGCACTGACGAGGATCTTCTCCGTGCGCATCGACTCCTGCAAGCGAACCGAGTGTTTGAAGGGGATGACCGGTCGTTCACTCACCTCCAAGTGCGCATCGCAGCGGTCCAGCACGTCTTGCATGAGCGTGACGGCGCGGCAGCACTTGTGCTCGTCGTAGGGCCCGTAGTTCAGGAACGAGCTGGCCGTTTGGAGCAGGAGGTGGGCGGCGGTCATCGTGGCCATCGTCACGAACGTCTTCTGCGAGGCGATCTGAACGGAGAGGGGGCCAGTTCGAGAGATCCAACGGGTGGGAACTCACCTCCTTCCAGCTGCCGACGAAGCGGTCGAATTCGTTCAGTTTGGCGGTGATCTCCTCCGTTTCGTCCGTGAGGAACGTGTGAATGTCTGGAATCGAACAGAAATTAGCGAAATCAACCCGTTCCTCCAACCACTCACCTTCGGGCGTCCACGTCAGGTACTCGAGCTTCACGTACTTGAGGTACTCCTTGAGGGCCGAGCGGGCGGCCGTCTGGAGGGCGGCCAGCGGCTCGCCGAAGTTGAAGGCGGTCATTTGGCCGGGCATGCGGTAGATGGAGTCGTGCTGGAAGCGCTCCAGGTGGAAGGTCAGGTACGAGCAGTCGTTGTGGTAGACGACTGAAAGGCCGACCGATTGCTCCCTTCCTGCCCTGCCGTCCACTCACCGTCCTCCGCGCCGTCGTGGTTCGTCGGGCGCGCCTCCTCCACGAAGATGCCGATGGCCGCCGCGATCCCGCCGGGCGATCTCGCGGCGCGACTGGTCGGTCGCGTCCTCCTTCAGCACGACCGCATCGAGCAGCCAGTGGAGCAGCTTGACGACCTCGATCACGCGCGTGCTGAACGAAAGAGACAAAGGAATGAGCAGACGAAGGAATGATCTCACCTCACGCTCGCGGCCTCGAAGCGGAAGGAGTCCAGCCACTGCATCGGGTTGGCGGTGGCCGCGTCCGCTTTCTTCAGGTCCGTGGCCGCCTTCTCCGTCGAGAAGTCGCCGTGTCCCTCGAGGTCGGCGATCTGCAAGTGCGGAATGAGCGGAGAGATGCGAAGACGGCCCACCTTCTCCAACTTGAGCGTGCGGACGGCGATCAGGTTGCGCACTTTGTCCAGCGTGCGGTAGACGAGGTTCTCGGCGGCGGAGAGCTTGAGCACTTTCTGCAGCGAGGCGATGTGCGGCTCGATCAGTTCCATCTGCAAGCCTCCCGGAATTGGAGTGGGAAGAACGGAGAGGACTCACGATCGGCACGACCGCCGAGACGGCGTTCACGAAGCGCGCATGGACCATCTTCATGGCGCGCGACTCCAGGTCCTCCTTTTCGTGCGGGTACTTCTGGAACGACGAACGAGTGAACACAATGCGGACAGCCGAAAGGACGAACCTTGAGAAGGCGGCGGTAGACGTCGGTGGTCGCCTTGAAGATGGACTTGGCCGGGCCCACGTCCGGCGAGTCGCGCACCGCCTCGGTCGCCTGGATCATCTGCACGACGATCTTCAGGCGAGTGATGCCTCGAGTGAGGTGTTGCAGGTCCAGTTGGTACTGAAATCGGCGGATGGAAGCGAATGGAGGAGCAATCAAAAGGGACTCACCACCTCCAGCTCGCCGTCCGCCTTCTCCATCTTCCGCAGTTCGGCCATCCGCTGGCTGATGATCTCGACGGACTTTTCGAAGTCGAACAGCGGGAAGCTGCTCGTTTGGGTGAACTCCCGCAGCGGGTGGAAGTACTCGTCCACGTTCAGGAAGGCTGCAATCCGATGGACATCAAGAGAAGAACGAGGAGGACTCACCTTGCTGCACGTTCCGCTGCAGCTCCATCAGGGACTTCGCGAACTGCGACATTGCGGGCGAGTGGTGTGCGGAAGCTGGAAACAGACGGAAATCGTCGCTGTTTACGCGGAATGGACGGCGGGCAACGCGAACGGGAGACGAGCGACTGGGCGGTCGGACCACCCGCAACCACCGCGAGTTCCGGCCGTCGATCGATGAGAAAATTCATCGGAGTGAATCACGGAAATCGACCTCGTTCTGATCGCCCCTCGTTCGACCACACCGCCCGCCCGACCGCCAAACCGCGAGGCGGCGGACGGACGCCCGAATTCGGGCGCCCATTTTTTCCTCCGTCCGAAATTCGCGATGGGATTTTTGGCGCCGGCCTCCGCAGCTCGAGGATGCGGAAAATGGTGGAGGATTTCAACACGGAGGACAGCAAGAACACCCGAATGGCCACTACCACAAAGAACACCAGGAACAGTGAAATGGAAGGAGGTTGAGGGGCGCGTGATCATCCCGATCCCGAGCAGGATCAACAAATCGTCTTCTCCTCTTTATTCAACTCATTAATTGCTGCGGAAATCCCCGAACAAATCAGAAATGGACGGCGGGGACGCGCAATCGGGAGGAGCGGAGGGCGAGCGGGCGGCAAGTCGGCGGGAAAGCGGCGATTTTCGAAACCGGCGGCCGCGTTCCTGCGGGTGTTCGGAGGCCCGCTTTTGGTGATTTCTTTCGATCAGCTCCGTTGATCTCATTCCTCCAACGTGTCCACGAGAATCCTCGTTCATTTCTTTCCGACCCTCGCATCCGAACGTTTGATTTTGCTCCCGAATTCCAGAAGAAGCCGAATGGACGACCAGCCGGCAGGCAACGAATTGGAAGGCGCCGTTGGGGAAGGCGGCGGAGACGAGTGGATCTTCGAAGAACTGGGTGCTTTCTCCTTCTTTCTCGTTCAAATCACTCCAAATCTTCAGAAAAAGCCAGCGATTTGCTTCCGCCGCCCCCGACCGTCCGGCCGCCCGTCCCCGCAGCCGCCTCCTCCGAAGCGGCGCCCCCGAACGGCGAGTTGGCGGCGATGCGGACGAAAATCAAGCACCTCGAGCTGAAGCAGCAGTCGGATCAGGCGGAGAAGCGACTCGTCACGCGCAACTTCCACCGCCTTCTGATCACCGCGCGCAGTGAAATTGCGGGCCTGAAGGAGGAGATCCGCCGGTTGCATCAACGGTAATCCCTTCTTTTGTCTTCCATTTGATGTCCACTTGCTCGCTTGCAGGCTGGAGGGCTGGTCGGCCGTCACGTGCCCGCAGTGCAGCCACGAGTTCCGAAGCGGCGACTCCCGCCTGCTGCCCAAGTACGTGCGGTACGTGAAGGCGGCCCACCGGCTGGAGCTGGAGTTCGCCGACGATCCCGCCCTCCGCCAGTGGCTGCTGTGCTCGAACCTGGACACGGACAACGAGGGAATTCCGGTCATTCCACCGGTCAAGACCACGCCCGAGACCCTGAAGGACGTGGGCAGTGCGCTCGTGAATCCGCCCGCCCAACCGAAGGAAAGCCGACCGCCACAACAGCCCCCAACTCGTGAGCAACTGCCGGAAGGCCGCAAGGAGGAAGAAAAGGTAACGTATTTCAATTGGTCCATCTTCGTTTTACTCCTCTTTCTTTCAGCCCTCATCGAGCAGCCGGTCCCATCAATCGGAACGTCGGCGGGAGCCCTCGACGTCGAGGCGAGAGTACCGCCGTTCCCGATCCCCTACGCCGCTCCACCTCGACGTTCCCGCTCGCCCCGTCGACGGCGGGACGACGCCGAACGGCGGAGAGGCCGCGAAGACGACCGCCGACGGGACCACCGGAGTTCTCGTCGATGAAATCACTTGAATCCTTCTCTCCTGTGTTCATGTTTTCAGATTTTTATTTCCTTTCGAATAAACCTTTAAACAATTGACTACGGAGAAGAAAGAAGAGCAATGGACTGGGGGGATTGCACACCGAATGTTCTCTTGAGCTCAATCGAACGAGAGCGGCCGCATAAAGTGGGTATTATGAGGGAGAAGAAGAACGAAAGAGGACCCGAGTGTTCAATAAAGAGAATGGTTAGAAGGATTTGGTGTGAACCGACGACGAATATTGCGTGTTGTGGTTGGGATCAGGAGAAGAAACGAACGAATTGGTGAGCACGCGGACATCCGCTTGGACCATGAGATTCGAGAGGAGAAAATGCTCGAAGAAAAGAAGAACCTTCAAGGATTCACGCCCAACAGCTGCAGCTCGCTGCCGGCGGGTGTGAGCGAACACTGGGCCTGGACGGTGATGAAGTCGATGCCGTGCTCGTGCTGCAGCTTCTGCTGGGCTTGTCGCACCACAGAGCTCACGTCCGCCCCGCAGACGGTGTCCAAGTGAACGGAGATCGCCGTGCTGTCCATTTTCAACGACCAGATTCGAAGCGAGTGCACACCGCCCACTCCTGAAAGACAGTCGATTAGTCGGAGGAACACGAGAAGCTCTCCACTTGCCTTCAATCGAAATCAAATCCTGGCACACTTTGCTGAGGCTGATGTGCGAGGGGGTCGCCTCCATGAGGACGTGGACGGTGTCGCGGAGGACGGACAGCGTGGTGAAGAGGACGAGGACGCCGAACAGGAACGTGCAGATGGGATCGGCCAGCGAGAAGTCCGTGAATTTGATGATGACGGCCGCGATGAGGACGCCGACCGACTGGACGAGGTCGCCGAGCACGTGGATGAAGGCGGCGCGGAGGTTGAGGTTGTCGTGCGAGTGGTGGGAGTGCGTGTGGTGGGCGGTGGGCATCGGGATCGCCATCTGCCCGACGTCCGCGCCCGCCTTCTTCTCCTCGTCCTCCTCGTGGTGCGCGTGGCCGCCGTGCGAGTGGCCGTGCGAATGGCTGCCGTTGCCGTGCGAGTGGGACATTCCGAAGTGCGAGTGGCCGGTCTTGCCGAAGTGCAGGGCGGCGCCCATGATGAGGTTGAAGATCACGCCAATGCCGGCCGTGATCATCATCGTGTTCGCGTCGACTTCGATGTCGTGATTGACAATCCGCAAAATCGCCATGTAAACGAGGATGCCCGTAAGAACCCAAATGATCACGATGCTGGAACAGCGCGAGATGGAGGTGATTACCTCTTGAATTCCCGAACAAACCTCGTCAAGGCGCCCAAAACTTCAGCTCGTTGGAAGCCGAAGGAGTAGCGGGCGGTCGGGTTCCTTCGCGCCAAATGAATGGCCATGATGGAGATGAGGAAGCTGCCGAGATCGCTGATCATGTGGAACGGCATCGGTCATGATAGCCAGCTGAAAGCAGGAGGTTAATCACCAAGAACATGGCAGGAGAAACCAACCGAATGAGCCAAATAGCCACCGATCAGTTCGGCCACGATGAAGACGAGGGTGAGCAGCGAGACGAAGATCAGCGTTCGCTCTGCTCGTCGCGAGGCGTCGTTCTTCATCGACTTCTGGAAGGCCATCTCGTGGTCGCAGTGCTTGAGCGGGAAGTCCTCTTTCTGTGATTGGAGTCCCATGATGTTGAGCGGAGTGGTGATCGTGGAGTTGGTCGAAGAAGCGGAGTGGTCGCTGCGGAAGGAGCTCAACTCCGAACTGTTCCGTTTGTAGCGGATCTCCTGCAATGCGGAACGGTTAAATGCGGGAAGCGTGAGGGCGGGCAATGATGTCAAGCACGCGGTCTCAATTTTTTCAATCCCTAATGATTCGCTTTGTTGTTGCACGTGCAGATGGCATTCAAGCGTGCATTCACAAGCACGAGTGGAAATGACGAATGAAAACATTAAGAACAAAAACAAAAGAAGGCGCCAGAGAGGGGGGTACAGTAGCTGAGGAAGACGCCCATCTAGACCGTTCGTTGCTTCAAAACATCCTCTTTCGGCGTTGTGAGGTGCCCAGCAAACGTAATGAAGGGAACAGCCGTCCACTTCGATGCGAAGTCGGCCGTTCCCTTCGAAATTTTGACCCGGCCAGCGGGTAATTGACTCATCGGCTGCGCAAACACACGCCTTCGAGCGTGCGCAAACAGCCGGCGGAAGCGAACGGTCGCGTTGAACAAACAGGAAGAAATGCAGAGAAGAACGGAGGGCTCAACACCCGCAGTCTGATGTCAACACTCGTCTGGCAGACCGACAAACGGCGATCACACGGACGACTCGCGAGTCGGAGACCAACGCCTCACGGTTTTTGATCAATAATTCGCGAGGCGCTTATTATTGCGATCAAACGTTCACGAGCGTTCCGCCAATCAAACAACAAACGAGCGAGGACGTCCACGAAAACAGCCGACTCGGAGCCGACATTCTGCACGTTTGACCGTACGATCGGAGCAACACGAACGAGAGGGAGCAGAACTCACGAGAGGATTGTGATTAGAAAAACACAGTCGAGCAGAAAGCCGCCGGTTGGGCGTCCTTCCCCGAATGAAAACAATTGGCCGTTTGCTTCGAACTTAAATACGAACACAAAGGAGGGCCGGAGGGCGTCGTGCGTAGGACTGATAAGAAAGAAGCAGCGAGTCTGACGCTCCACTCGTCCGTTTGTCCTCGGAACGGCTCGTTGTCATCACGCAGATCGTGAGTCATCCGGCCGCCCTTTGCGTAATCAGCGGATGCCGCAGAACTCGCCCGGTTTCCCAACCCGTGAGTAATCCGCAAGAAACATTCTGCAGTTGCTGCTGCTGATCGGCAAAAAGCGGTTCTCGCGAGTTCTTTCCGTTCGATCGACTTGAAGGCCGCAGTTCGAACGGCAGCAGGCAGACGGTCGTAAATTTCGACCCACAGACCCAACCGGCTGCAAAAGCCGGGCGGAAGTCGAGAGTTTAAAACAAACGAGTGAGCGGGCGGAACGAGGGCAAACGATCGCCCTGCTGCTCAACACAAGGGCTCGAACATCAGCCAAGGGCGAGAAAGAAAGTTCTTTCCGTTCGGAAGCGGGCACTCCTTTTTGTATCGAATTGGGCGGCCATAAATCCACCGATCGCGAGTGTAAAGACGAGCGGAAGACGTCAATCCGCACGTCCGCCACCGACATCGAGCGCAATTGCCGCTTTTTGGTCATAAACGAAGAAGGGGCGTGAGTCAAAGGCGAAATGATCGTAACGGGCGAACGTCCGACGACTTTCCGCTGCCCCACGGCTCAAACGAAGAACGTGACGAGCTCCGATTCCTCCCGATTGTTTGCCTTCAGCCGACCTTTGACTGGCCGAATTCAAGCGGAAGAGGCGGGTATTTCGAACTTCCCCGAAGACCCAACGGCGAGATTGTTTGGCCCTCGAATCCAATTCGAAAGGCAAACACTCGCCAATTTGCGGGCCGGAGATCAATTCGCTGTGAGTGCGCGTGAATGATCGCGGCCAATATTCGAGAGAAGAAGAGCAACTCGCCTTGCCGCAAGGCGGGGATCAAAAGGAGCGTCGATGAACGCGAACCGCAGAGGAGAACGGAGCGCCCAATTACACGCGGATTGCCCTCGGCGGGCGGAGGCGATCGGCACGCGCCGCACAGGAGGGAGGCGGTCGGCGGAGTAATTAGAGGGAAACAGTCCGTTCGCCTTCTCTCCACCGAGTCGAAACGAACGGGCGATGTCGAAAGCGGCGACTTGCAGCAAATTTGGGCTAATCGACAACCGCAAACAAACCGAAAACACATGGCGTCACTCTGTTTGCAGGCGAACAGCCGAAATAACCACGAGCGCTCGAGCTTCACGCCCGCTCGCCGACCGGAGACCAAATTCGAGACCTCCGGAAGTCATCCCACCGCCCCCGCCTTCAATCCGACTGCTGCTTATCGGAATCGAAGCAGCGAAGACAAAGAAACTAATTAGCAGTCCTCGGCGCACTCGGACGGAAGTTCGGACGATTGCAAACGATAAGCGGGCGCCCATCGGACGAACGGGCGAACTTCTCGCCTTCTGCCCCCACAAGCGACATCACGAATCCAATAGACGAACGGCTGCACGAAGTGACGCCAAGTCGAAGTGATAAGCCGAATAATTGAAAGAAAAAAGCAGTAAGTTGCTTGGCTTGAAACAGAAAGAAGAACTGCGGAGCAACCAGCGTTTATTCCTTTGGATGCGGGGATTCTCCAGAGATCGCTTCGATATGACGAGGGCGCATATTAAAATTGAGGGGCATTTACGAGCTTCAGTTCTTCGAATTGGAAGGGGGACCCGTTGGACAAAACGAAGACAACAATCGGCGCAGTGGCATAAAGAACGTCGTTGATAAGAATTGCTCGTCCATCTCGCCGGAATGGAGAACTTTCCTTCCAGTCGGTTCGGAATGTTTTCGCTCGCCCAAACATCCCCGCCGAAAACAAAGACCGCGAGTTCCGCAAACGTCACGCCCCTCCGATCGCCCGCCAACGTGATCGCGCGAGTGGACTTTTGATCCGCCGATTCGTCACGCAAAAGTCACCCACCGATCGCCCGCTCTCCTCTTCGGCGACCGGAAGGAGGAACAAGTGTGTGGGTTAAAAGGGGCTTAAATACGAACACCAAACCCTCTCCTTTGACTTTCGATCCTCTTCGAACGGAGAAGGGGAGCATTAATTTTTATGCGCTCTCTGCCGAACTTCCCAATGGCCGCGATGAGTGGGCGCGTAAAGGAGCCGTGAGGGCGAAGATCGTCGAGTGGCGGAACGTGTTCGTGGACGAGAACCACCTCATCGAGAGTGCGGGAGTCGTCACCGAATGAACTCCCCATTCAACGGGCAATAAATCAGGAGCAATCTTCCGTTCGGGTCGTCAGCCGTCGAAATGACGTCCTTTTCAAACAGACCGAAGATTTCCACGGTTCGAAACTACGAAGCACAAGTCGCTTCTTTCGGTCGGACGGGCGCCTTCCGGACCCAAAAATCAAACACCCGCCTTGCCAAAAGCGGAATTTTGCACTTCTTCGCGCACTCCAAAAGGAAGTAGTCGGAGTGAACTCGTTCGAGATCTCCGGACCGCCAGAAGTGATGTTTGAACGGTACGGTAGTCACGCGTTCGTGACCTCCATTCGCCGATTGCTCGCGCGCAGTTCGCTGATGAAACGAGAGCAAAAACCCGCCTAATTGGCGCTCAAAGTGCACCGCATGCGAACACAACTGCCCGCCTGTGGAGGTGCGCGGGAAGTGACGAATTCGATCGGCAACAAACGAACCGAAACGATTGTTGCGGACCACCGAAAAAGAAGACGATTCGCAAGCAGCCGTGCGGTTCGCGAATCGACGTGCTCGCTTCGCTTGAGGTCAACGGGTGCGCGGCAAGAAAACCGGAATGTTTTCGAAGTGAAAGCCGATCGAGCGACCGGCGACATCTCGATTAGCAGAAGGAAGCTAAAGAAAAAAGAAGAGGGCGGGCAAGCGGGTAGACGCCGAAGAAGACGAAGAGCCTTGAGAACCCAAAAAGCCGCCCGTTGATCTCGCGAGCGGAAGGCCGTCCGCATTGGGCGAATTTTTGGAATTCCGCCGTCGACAAGCGGAACGCAATTCGACTAAAACGCAAGGGACAGGCGGATAATCGAGGTGGATTGGGTGCAGTCATTGCATTAAACGAATGACCCGCGTCGAAGACCTGCAAGTCAATCGGGAGCGTTTGTTTGCTCGCGATCTTCGGCCGCCGCATTGCACGCCGAGATTTCCGCCGACGACCAAAAGAACGCTCGTCACCGTTCGTTCTTTTGCGGAAGCGTCCATTAGTGCGACTATTTTTGACAGCTGATGGTGAGTTCATTCTTTGTGTAAACACGCAAAAAAAGACGCAAAATGTTCGTCTGACAGTTATGGACAACGAGTAGCGGCGAGCAGAAGTGGACAATTGATAGCAGGCATTGACCACAACATAGAAGCACAGAAGCGGTGAAGTATAATGGAGTCTACTCCAGATGTTAGCATTTGTTTCTCTTTTGGAATTCGAACGAAAATTGACGACCGCGCGCTGTTCACGAAAAACGTCGAAAGTTCGCGCAAATCGGGAGTTTGCGCGCCGGTTTTCGCGCGCCCGAATGTTTCGAGTTGACGTGCATTCGAGTGCTCGTGTTACACAAGCATTAATTGCAGCACACTCGCTCGTTCACTCACCACCAGTGGGAAGGAGTTGCCGTCGGTTTGCTCTTCATGCATCATCGTGCTTGTCAGGAGGTCACTCGGCGGATCGAGCGTGGCAGTGGGCGGAGCGGTTAATCTAAAAACGGCGGTTAGCTTCAAAGGATCGCCATTCTTGTCGAACAACACGCGTTCAAAAATAGGCGGTCGAAAGTAATCGCCGCGGAAAGATCGTCCCGAACCGTGGGGCCAAAAGGCGGAAAACCGATGACTCGACGAGCGTCTTTTGTTCTGCCGGACGCTCCGCATTGTGATCGTCCGTGGGCGCCGTTGATTCACACCGTCGACCGGAGGCCGAAGTCAAAAGCAGAAACGAGGGGTCGTTTGACCAGCACCAGAAGTGCCCCCATCACCTCGAAGTGAAAGGCGGGAAGCAAGCGATTTCAGTAAGCGGATTACTCGAACAACCACGAGGACGAGTGGGCGCTTATAGAAATGATCAAAAAACGAGTCGCTGGGGGTTTAAAAACACCACTCCGGTGCGTATAGCCGAATTCCGAATGTCGAGAACGAAAGGAATCGATTGTTCGAGACGCGAAGAACGGGGAGATCGCTTCCCGAATGTCAATCTGAACGGGAAGACCCGACCGGTGGCCCAATCGGCCGGCCGGGCGGCCTTTCGGTTCGCGTCCGTCGATTTCCCCCGTGGAAGGCCGCCGACCGGTGGGGCGCCACTGATAAAACGGCGGCGGGCGACGTCCGCGACCGTCGAAAGAAGCGATTTGTTTCCCGGTCGGCCGATAATTTCCTCTTTGGTCCCCTTTTCACGATCAAGCACTCGTTGGGCGACCGGTTGATTGGCGGCATTTCCGCTCTTGACTCATCTCTTTCGATCAGATGAGACGAAATACTAGGAAACGAAATCGAGAAGCTCACGTGTTGTTTGTCTCTACCGCTCACTTCAAACAAAGCAGAGAACGGAATGGACGTGCGATCTTGCATGCTTGCTTGGAAATGCCAGCAACAATAAACAACGGAATCTCTTCTCGTACAATCATGAGCGGTTACCCATCGAGTAAACGACCTAGTTACACGACTCCACCGTCTAAACAAGACGCTCATCTTCGAACAAATTTGCATCATATCGGCGTCTCATCGATTCCACACTCCTCCGCCATTCATTCCTTGTTTCCACCGCTCGTCCGCAGCGGCCGGCCCGAAAGTAGCTCTCGTTGGGACGATGCGCGAAAAGGACAAGGTTGCCGACCTTCGGTTTTGTGCTCATTCCTTGGGTTTCAGCCGAAAGTCGTGGCGCTATCGGCGACGCCCACACTCTTCGAACACACGGACGCGCCAGTGCGGCCGGTGGTCTTCGACAAGCACGATCGGATCAAGAAGCGGGAGCCCAACAAGTGTACGTCCTTCCTTTGCTCCCTTCTTTCACTTGTTGCCCTTGCAGCTCCGAACAAAGTGGAAGTCTCCAATTCGGGACGTCGTCGTCGGAAGAAGCGCAAGTCGCGCGAACACCTGCACTCGCCCGCGCCCGGAGCCGAAAGCTCGCCGGCCACCTCGTCGCCCGCGCCCACGACCTCGCCGTCGCCCGGCCTCTCGCCGCTGCCCCCTCCGCGCGCCTCCGCCCCGCCCAACCAGGAGCCCTCCTCGACGCCTTCCGGCTCGAATCGCAACGGGCAGGAGGACGAGGAGGAGGAGCCGGCGGATCACCAGCAGTCGCACTCCCGCCGCCACCGTCCCGTCCAGCCGACCACTCACCATCAGCCGCCCCACAGGCGAGATGCCGTCCGGAAAGGCCGTTCTGCAGAACGTGGACGAGCGGAGTCACAAGCGGACGGTAATTCGATCGTCTTGTTTTGCATTCCGGCGGCTCTCATTTCGTCTTGTTTTCAGCGTTGATCTTCGGAATGTTCGCCCATCTCCCAGCTGTCTGTCTCGTTGTGCCGTCCGAATAAAAGAGCCGAATGATGAGGACGTTGGATTGTGTTTTGTCTCAAATTTAACGTCCCTTACGGGAATAATGGGCGATTGGGTCGAGGCGGAAGACACGAATTCTGCCGCCAGAAGTCGTTTATTTGCCGAAAAGCGAGGGCATGCCCGCGTGTTTTTATTTGCTGCCGACGTCAAGCCGCGATCAACCGGTCGGCTGTTTACAGCGGAGCGGAGCCGCCGGGCGAGGAGCGTGGAAAAAAGTGCGAAAAAGAAATCAATCGCACGTCCACCGGTGATCAAAAACCGACGAGACGGCGGCCCGCCGAGACGTGAGTGAGTGAGCGTTTTATCATTCGGCTGTGATTTCTTTCCTGCGGCCCGCTGCCCCGAGCAACTGCCAATCATGCCCCACCACAAGACTCCCCCGCCGGCACACGACCATCAGGAATGTCTGTCCCACGAGCAGCTAGTCCAACTGTAAGTGACGGCCCGCTTGATCCTCAGACATCGCCTCCCTTCCAGCGAGTCCTACAAACTGGACCCCGATGTCGTTCGGTTGATCTTGAATCCCGATTTGTTCGTCGAGAAGTTGAAGCGGTCGGTGAGCGTCCGCCTGGCCGCGCCCGATGATGAGGAGAAGATCCTCGCCTTCTTGGTCAGCGAGCACGCCTCTCGAGAGCCGATGGCCGCTGCTCTCGGTAAGTAGACACCTCGTCAGGACTCGAGGAGAAAGAAGTGTGTTCAGGAATGATTCCAAAGGAGCTGGAGCACGTGGAGGCCGCCTACCGCCGCAAACTTCGCCACCATTTGGTCGAAGGCTTGGCCCTTCTTCTGCTGGACAACGACTGCATCTGCGGGCTAAGCTTCGCGAGCATTCGATTCGTGACCTCGCGGCCGCCGGACGGAGAAGTGCACCAATTCAAGGAAGACTACGGAAAAGGTGGGGAGGACGAAGGGAATGCTCAACATTCACGCTTTTCCGTTCAGAGCTGGAATCCCATCGCGTACCCGCCCCGCGTCTCAACCGCATCCTCACGTTCCAAAAGGCGATGGAAGACGCGATCCCCTTTTTTCTGCCGCCGGACGTCCACCGGTTCGCGGTCATCGATTTCCTTTGTGTTCAGGAGGAGTACTTGAAGTGAGTGGACGAGAAGACAGCGTTCTGTATCGTCCGTCGACTTCTTTCAGCTGTGATCTGGAGAAGATCCTCGTTTACGAGACGTTCAGCCGGGCGGCCGAGCTCGCTGTCTCCCACCTCTGCATCATCTGCGCGTCGGTCTTCTCGCTGCGGATGGCCATTGAAGTGAGTAGTCGGGGGTTGATCCGAACGAATCCCGTTGCTTTCAGCTCGTCCTCCACCCGGCAACCCACCTGCCGTTTGCTCGCTTCCAATGCGACAAGGAGCGGGTGTTCGGCGAGCGACTGCCGGACGGGGCCGTCGGGGCGACGCTCTTCGTCTGCGACGTCCACGAGTTCCTGTGCATTTCGAAGAAGGACGTCTCATGAGAAAGCGCCCTCAGTAATCGAACAAGTATTTATTCCCACCGTTTTGCAAAGAGTAAACCCGAGTGTAGCCACGTGACCGCTGTGTGTGGTCAACGGCCGTCTAGTTTGTGGTGTTGAAGGCGGAGTTTGGTCGAAGGCGGCGAACGCCCACCCGCATCGTTCCATGTGGTTTGAGTGTTCGCTAATTGCCCCGGCTTCGGGTTTGCTGGTTTCTCGCTGGGCTAATTACTTCTATAGAGCAATCAGAAGGTAATTGAGCTGTCTAACGCTTGGATTTCAACAAACGAACACCGCTGCGAAAACGAAGGAAGTCAGTGGTGAACAAGACGGTGTTTAATCGGGATCCTTGCAAACGGGTGAACCAATGAGCAGAAAAAGGAAGAATGCAACAAGTGGCCGGAGACTAAAACGAACACAAACACCGCCTCCGCTTCGAACGAATTGGCGAAGAACAAAAGTGCGTCATGAGGGACAGACGGTGGGGACACGCAATTCTCCACCGTATTCCCCGTTCTTTGTGACCTTTCGGAATTCGAAGAAGTGGATTAAAATTCCGCCTTTTTCGCTCCTGGCCGTTGCGCACGCGATCCAACCCCCAATTTGCGGGAATTCGAACGGGCAGGCGGCGGCATTCCGAGTGGGCAGCGGAATGATCGGCTTCCGGAACTCCCGCTTGTCGCCTCCGCTCATTATCGCCTCCACCGGACGGAAATCGAGGCGATAAGGAGGGCGAGAAGTCGGGATGTGTGCGTCATCGACCGTTTTGCAGCGAAAACAAGCGCATCTTCCTCGCGACCTCCCACTTCTTCGGCGGCCGCTCGTCTTCGATCTTCCGCATTCATTTTCCGCCCGTCCGTGTCCGCTTTCGATCCACCTTGGCGGTCTTCTCGTTTGTTTCACGCGTGGGAACAAATGGTGCGGGGGTCGCCGTTTGCAGGTTGAATCACGGTCTGACGTTCGTGTGAAGTGATTAGCGCCTTCTCGCTCAAAATGAAGGCAGAAGGCGGGATTTCTTCTCGCATCTACCGTATTTATAGTTTGCGCGAGGCAGATTGTTCAGTCTTGTGTCTTCAACCGCCCGTTCTCGCTACTCTTCTTCGATATTTCGGGTACGAAATGTGAATGAGTGGTGAAAAAGATGGGAATGTTTGTATTGCGTTAATTTGTTCGTCGAAAAGCAGACAATCGGGCGAATGAACTTCTAAATCGTTCACACTTTTGCGAAGCAGAGATCTTTCTTTACATGCCCCGCTTTCGTTCTTTCTTGTTTGCTGACCGGCTTCGCGTGCTGGGCGAACGCTTGACTTCTATTTACACCCAACACAGTAGTTTTGACATCCATTCGCTTGTTTCCTCTTCTAAATGACCGCTGAGCAATCGATCAATTTGATTCCGATCGTCGTTTCTCGAACTAAAAGCACTCGCTAATTGAATGAGGGAGTGGAAGGGTGTGGACGAGCGGTGGGCCCGCCCTCTTCTCCGATTGCCGAAAATGGAGGTTAATGACCGTTCAGACGGGTTCCTTTTGTGGAGTTTTGTTTTGCAAACAACGCGAGCAAGCAGACTTGTTACTTCCTTTGCACCCTGCCTTGCCTTGCTCCGAGTGCCCTTTCAAGGGACTTCCTTGTGTCACAAGAAGTGGTCGTCCGTCTCCTTCGAGTGTTGAAATGAGTACAATTTGGGGGAGGATCGTGCGGAAATGCCTGCATTTTGAAGTCCCGCCCGCCTTCGCGCCCTCTGCGGCCCCACCCTCGCACTCGTGGTTTCACGAGTTAATCAGGCAGCTGCGGAGAGTGCAACGACCGTCCAGCAAGCGGGACGTCTTTCGTTGTACTCCAGCTACCGTCTTTCCAATTGCTCGTGTTTTGTGACTCCGTGCGGACGTTAAAATCGTTTCGGGTCGTCCACTGATCGTTCGTTCATTTCAGACGTTCCGCGTGCTCGCGATAACCGGCGCTTCGTCGCACTTCTGCTTGGAATTTCTTGACGTCGACGCGAATTCCGGGCCGAGTGATCGGCATCCTTCTTTCCCGTTCCTCCTTTCCTTCTTAAACGGGCCCTCCTTCTTCTGGACGACGAGTCGAATGGCCGGCAGCAGAAGCGAAATGTTCGTTCGGTGGACGTCGATCGTCTTGCTCGTCCTCTTCCTTCCTCGCCCAATCGTGCACCTGCCGACCGAACGTGTCGATCGAACAGCTCGTCCACGCAGGTTCGTTCTGTTCATCGAGACTGGGGCTCATTCCGGATTCCAACATCACTTCTGCTGCCCGACTTCTTTCGCAAAATTCGTAGGCGTGGGTTAAAATAGAAACCGTGGGGTCATTCGTCACGCAATCGTTGACTGATGACCACTACGACCGGCAGAGCCTCGGCAATTAATTGAATTTCACAAAGCGCAGACGTTCCTAATCCCCGGCTTCTTGCAGATTCCTCTCACGAGCATCACTCGAATCACGTCCACCATCCGCAGCGAAGACGTCAGCTGGAGAAACTGTTGGCTCAGATGATCCACCGGAAGCACAACTACGATGGATTCTTCCCCCGCCCGGGATGAACGCTCTCCTTCCTCGTGTGCATTGATCTCATCTCTCCAATTCACTTACGTGCCTTATTCTTTCCATTGATCTCCGCCAGTTGATCTCCCCCCCAAATGGAATGTACATGTGCAAACAAAGGAATGAACACTGCAAGTCTGACTTTTCAATCGATTAGACGACGAAATGAGTGGGCAGCTTGTGGGTTGCCGCCTCTTCACGTCCGCACGCAGAATGCGGACGAGCGGGCGGCAATTTGGGAGGAAAGGCGGTCGATAAGAAGCAAACGGTTCTTTTTTGACGTCATTCTCTCGCAATAACGATGGGGGTTTGATCGCGTGTTCGTTCGTTTATTGACAACAATCCCAAACATCCGACACGTGCAGGCGGCTCTCGTTGGCAGCTTGCAGACGCGCTGCAAAAATGGGCAGCAGTAGTCGGCCAGCAATGGCGAGCGATGAAAGGAACGAAAGAAGCCATGCTCGAATATCCGCAAGCGTTTAAATCGGTTTTCTACCTCCGTCACTTGTTATTTCGTCTGATTTCTGCGTTTTCATCTCGCCATCCGATCATTTGCTGCTCCAGCAATCCGTACGATTTCACTCTGCATTTAAACAATCGACGAATTGCGGATGGAAAGCGGATGCGGGAGGCCGACGAAAATGGGCGTTGGAAGGCGGTCGGGGTCCCGCGCGGAACGCGTCGGCCGTCATCGCCTCGCCGCTGCGTTCGCGCCTAAGCGGCCGGCCGGCGCGTCAGTTTGCGCTTTCGACACCCGTCCGCCGCCCAATTTTCAGTCGTCGGATCGGCGGATTGCCGATTTCTTTGGTTTCTTTTCGGATTCCGATCGTCCGCCGGCCATCTTCCCGAATGTCCGTCCAGTGCTCGTCGACGGCGGGCGCGCGCAGGAGGAGGGGGGCGCGGAAGTCCCTCGGAATTGGTCGCGCTTTCGTCCGCCGCTCACGTCGTCCCCCGGACCCCGAATGATGTGGTTGTTCCGCTTCAGAACTTCCCCGCGATCTCCACCCGACTGCACGCCGAAGATGAGCGCCGTCGAAGACGATCAACTTCTCGACTACGACGAGGAGCAGGACAATGCGGAGCAAGTGGAGCAGCCGGAGAACGGCGGGGCTGGCGACAACAAGAAGATGAAGGTGAGTCGGACGGCTTCTCCAGCGAACATTCCTTCATTCTTCGCTCATTTCAGGGCCACTACGCCTCCATCCACAGCAGCGGCTTCCGCGACCTCATGCTCCGCCCCGAGCTGCTGCGCGCGGTCATCGACTGCGGCTTCGAGCATCCGTCCGAGGTGCAGCACGAGTGCATCCCGCAGGCCATCCTCGGCATGGACATCATCTGCCAGGCCAAGTCGGGCATGGGCAAGACCGCCGTCTTCGTGCTGGCGACGCTCCAGCAGCTGCAGCCGGTGGACGGCGAGGTCTCGGTCCTCGTCATGTGCCACACCCGCGAGCTCGCCTTCCAAATCAGCAAGGAGTACGAGCGGTTCTCCAAGTACCTGCCGGCCGTCAAGGTTCGTTCTCCCCCTCTTCGTTCACCATCCACTGATGCCCTCTCCGTTCAGGTGGGCGTCTTCTTCGGCGGGCTGCCCATCAAGAAGGACGAGGAGACGCTCGCGACGGTCAAGCCCCACATCGTGGTGGGCACGCCCGGCCGCCTGCTGGCCCTCTCGCAGGGAGCGCTCAACCTCAAGAACATCAAGTACTTTGTGCTCGACGAGTGCGACAAGATGATCGGCGAGGACGGTCAGGTTGCTCCCCCAGCCCCACGAACTCGATTGATCCCCGCTGCTTTCAGACATGCGCCGCGACGTCCAGAACCTCTTCAAGCAGACGCCCACCGAAAAGCAAGTTATGATGTTTAGTGCGACCCTGCCGAAGGAACTCCGCGCCGTCGCCAAGAAGTTCATGCAGCAGGTGAGTCCGCCCTTCTTCCTTCGACCGCCCTTCATCCGCCCGCTTGCAGCCGCTGGAAGTGTTCGTCGACGACGACGCGAAGCTCACGCTCCACGGCCTCCAGCAGTACTACGTCAAGTTGAAGGAGAACGAGAAGAACAAGAAGCTGATCGAGCTCCTCGATTCGCTCGAATTCAACCAGGTTTGTCCCTCCGCCCTTCCTCCTTTGCACTCACTCGCTCGCTTGCAGGTCGTCATCTTCATGAAGTCGGTGCAGCGATGCGTCGCGCTGAACGCGCTGCTCAACGAGAACGCCTTCCCCTCCACGGACATCCACCGGCAGATGAGCCAGGAGGAGCGCCTGAGCCGCTACCGCCAGTTCAAGGACTTCGAGAAGCGCATCCTCGTCGCGACCGACCTCTTCGGGCGCGGGATCGACATCGAGCGAGTGAACATCGTCATCAACTACGACATGCCGGACAGCTCCGACACGTACCTGCATCGCGTAAGTGACTCCCCACTGGGTGCGGGCGGGATCTCATCGCTCAGTCAGCCGCCAGCGGCCCAAAAGCCGTCGGGGGTGTTACAGCGATGGGAGAGCAACTGGAAGCTCGGGCGGCTCAATCGGGGGAGCAGTTTTTGTTCCTCCAGCCGAGCCGCTCGAAATTCCGCCGTCAAGGCCGAGAGTTTGTTCCGAATTCATTCGCTCATGTTCGGAACGTTAGTTGGGCCTTGAACATTCCTTCCACTCGCCTCAATCCAACCAAACAACCGGGAGGACGGCCGACTAACCGCCCTCTGCTTTCAGGTCGCTCGCGCCGGCCGCTTCGGCACG
The DNA here is from genome assembly GCA_024699865.1 of Aphelenchoides fujianensis. Classification (NCBI taxonomy): domain Eukaryota; kingdom Metazoa; phylum Nematoda; class Chromadorea; order Rhabditida; family Aphelenchoididae; genus Aphelenchoides; species Aphelenchoides fujianensis. Next base: position 63,850 of record JAMPIO010000173.1, on the reverse strand, counting down.
AAGGGACTCGCCGTGACGTTCGTGAGCGACGAGGAGGACGCGAAGACGCTGAACGGAGTGCAGGACCGCTTCGACGTGACCATCCTGGAGCTGCCCGAGAAGATCGAGGTCTCCACCTACAGTGAGTCCTCTCCCCACCCATGAACGAGACTAATCCCCCCTGCTTTCAGTCGACAATCACATGTCCTCGGAGTAGTCGGCCAGTTGTTTTCCTCCCTGACTTTTGTTTCGTTTCGTCCCTAACCCAACCTCCTCCTCCCTCATTTGATTATGTTAACACGCCCCCTCCCCTATTTATGCTCCCATATTTGCTCTGTAATCGTTGTATGTTGTTATAGTTGCAAAAAGGCGACTTCCACGATCCACATAAACAATCTCACGCCGTCAACTCGCTCGGATCTTGTTAGTTTGGGGGTCGCACGAAAGGAATGAGACGAGGAGGAGAATAAAGAAAAGCAACTTGTGCGTTGATTGCCGACGTCGCAAGGGCAGGGGCTGATCTTCATCGCCCTCGTTTGTTGATCGCGATCGTTCGCTCAAAGCGAGGAATGTGCCCTTGTTCATGGAAACGTGCCCGTAGAGCCAACTTGGAATTCGCTGTTGGTTCGAGGACCCGAAAGACAAGATTACCCACTGCTTGTTTTTTGTTCTTCTGCAGTCGAAATCGGTCGAATTTCGGGTGCTGATCGGCACTTCGGCCTGCTCTCTGGCCACCCGATCGATAATTCGCGTTTGAAGTGGCGGCAAACGGCGAGGCGTCGGTTCGTGTGGCCTTCCGTTGCACGCCGCTTCCCGCCGTTTGCGCGCGCGCGTCCACTCGGCGTTGTTGAATTTCGAATTGGACAGGAAGATTCCCCATTCTCCGGATTGCTTCGAGGAGAACCTCCAATCTCCCGTCTTCAGCACCAAATGGACGAAACGATGGTCGATGCGGGCGGCGGCGCGACGGCCACGCCGAGCGGCGGCATGAAGCTGCGCGAACGCAAGCGGAAGCCCGTGCTCGAGGACGAGGAGGCCGTTGAAGTGAGTTCTTCTTTCTTGCGGATTCCTCTGAACATTGCACTTGAATTGTGGTGACCAAAAGGCACCACAACTCGTTGAAGAAGATGGTCAAAATCGAACTTCTGTTTCCGAATTTCTGCCAGTCTTCCAATTTCCGCTTGCTTTCGGCCTTCTTCACGCGAAACTCATCCGTTTGCTTCGTTTAGAACGTGCAGCCGAAGCGGCCGCGCGCTCGGGCGCCGGGCCGCCCGAAGGGATCGCCCAACAAAAAGAAGACGAACCCCGCCGGTTCCGCCGAGAGCGAACTCCTCGCCTCGTTGCGCGGCGGGCAGAACATCGGGGTGAGCGGTCCTTCCACCGTCTTCCTCTTTCACTGCCGCCCTCTCTTTGCAGCGTCTGGTGGACGAGTGGATCCGCGAGTACGAGGAGAACGTGGACAACGGGATCGTCAAGATCCTCCAGTTCTTCATTTCGGCCACCGGCTGCAAGGGCGCCCTGACCGCCGTCCAGATCAAGTCGGTCGAGTTCAAGTGAGTTCTTTCGGTTGAAAACAAGCAGGTGGCAATACGAGGAGTGTTCAGGAACATCATCGCGAACCTGTCGGACGAGTTCGAGGAGGACTGCAACGACTACCCGCTGATCATGACCGGCGGCCAGTGGAAGAAATTCCGCCCGCCTGTTCGGCGACTTCATCATGGTGCGTTCAGCAAGCGGGAGCTGTCCTTGAAAGGCGGATGTTCAGGTGTTTGTGTCCAAAATCAAGTCGGGCATCATCTTCGACGAGAGCTTCACCGACTACGTGCTCCAGCTGCTCACGGGCCTGGCCGACAGCCAAATTCGCGCCTTCCGCCACACGGCCACCTTCGCCGCGATGAAGCTCTCGTCCGCGATGGTCGACGTGGTGGTCGAGTTGGTGGAGCTGAAGGACAAGAACGTGCGCCAAATCGAGACCGAGAAGACCAAACTGAAGCAGCGGGCGACGAACGAGCGGCTGGACGCGCTCTTGGCCTCCAAGTCGGACGTGAGTGCTTCTTCCCCGCTCTCTCCGCTCATCCGCTCCGCTTGCAGCTGGAGAACAAAATCCAGGAGCTGTGCCTGATGATCCAGTTCGTGTTCAAGAGCGTGTTCGCCCATCGCTATCGGTTTGTTTCGCCCGAGAAGGCGGCTGGATGAAGGGCGCTCGTTTCAGCGACACCGTTCCGGACATCCGCTGCATCTGCATCACGGAGCTGAGCAACTGGATGAGCGTCTACCCGGCCCTCTTCCTCGAGGACTCCTACCTGAAGTACATCGGCTGGAGTCTCTACGACAAGTGCGCCGAGGTCCGCATGAAGTGCGTGACGGGCCTGCTGCCGCTGTACGAGCGGGCGGACGTGATCGCCCGCCTCGAGCTCTTCACCTCCAAGTTCAAGGAGCGCCTCGTGCACATGGTGACGGACAAGGAGCTGGACGTGGCCGTCAAGTCCTGCCAACTGCTGACTCAAATTCATCGGTGAGTGAACAACGGGAAGTTGTCTAGTGAAATCTTCCCCTTCTTTCAGTGCCTTCCCCACTCTGCTCCAACTCAAGGATTGTGTGTCCATCTACGAGACGGTCTACTGCTCGAACCGCCCGCTCGCGGTGGCCGCCGGCGAGTTCCTGAACGTGCGCGTGTTCCAAGGCGTGGACGAGAGCGGCCAGCCGTTGGACAGCCGCTCGCTCATCCAGAACCTGGTCGCCTTCTTCATCGAGGGCGAGGTGCACAACCACTCGGCCTACCTGGTCGACGCTCCTCATCGACACCAATCCGATCATCAAGGACTGGACCGCCATGGCCGAGATGCTGCTCTCGGACGAGGGTGAGTGGAGGGACGACGGCAGTCGATTGATTTCCGTTCGTTCCAGCTGCCGAGGTGGACGGCCAGCTGATCGACGTGATGGTGTGCTTCCGTGAAGCAGGCGGCCACCGGAGAGTCGCCGGTCGGACGGCAGGGCGCCAAGAAGGGAACAGGAGCGGCCGCCGCCAAGGACGCCAAAGTGCTGCACGACGAGCGAGTGGCGATCACGGAGTCCTTCATCCCGACCCTCCCGCGCCTCCTCAACAAGTTCATCGCGGACCAGGAGAAGATTACGGCGCTCACCCAGATCCCGCTCTACTTCGAGCTCGAAATCTACCAGGTGGGTACTCGAATGGACGGACCGATCAACCTTTCCGCTCGTTGCAGGTCGGACGACACGAGCGGCAGCTGGGCGACCTGATGGACGCGCTGGACCGCGTGTTCGACCAGCACTCGGACGAGGAGACGCTGCAGGGCGTCGTGAAGGTGCTGCGGCAGTTCTCCCTCTCGAACACGATGGCCAAGCTGACCGACAACGCGCGCATCAAACTCATCGACCGGATCGCCCTCCAGTTCCGCCAGTCCACCGAAGAGGCCCTCAACGAGCTGCCGCGGCGGCTGGACGAGGAGGACGTGGCGAAAGTGGCCGCCGCCTTCTCCAAACTCAACACCCTTCTCATGTGCGCAAAGAAGCGGCCGGTCGGGGAATGAACTCGCCCCTTTTCAGGGTCTTCGAGATCCGCAACGTGGACATTTGGGACCTCGTGACGCGCGTTCCTGGACAACGTGAACGACTTCGAGAACGCGACCATCGTGGACAAGGGCATCTCCCTCCTCTTCTACGCCATCTCGCACGACATCGTGAAGGCGGCGCGCGAGAAGGAGAGCAAGGCGACGTTCAACCGAATCCGCAAGCGGCGCGACGACTTCCTCACGCGCGTTCGCAACATCATGGAGTACGCGGTCTTCAACGTGGAGCAGGTGCGTGCACGAAGAAGGATCGAATGGAAGACGCGTGCCCACTTGCAGGCCTTCTTGTACCTCTGCGACATGCTCGTCATGTGCAACTGGAAGCACCCGGAGGCGGGCGAGCGGGCGGGCGACCTGGTCGCCAACCTGGACGCCCGCTTCATCAGCGTCATCAACACGTTCGTCGTGAACAACGTGTTCGAGACGTCGCAGGAGGAGTTCGAGAAGCTCGACCAGCAGCAGCAAGTGGAGCTGACCTGCCGCCGGCCGCGTGATCCTCGGCCAGTACTCGAAGCTGATCATCTACGGCCAGCTGCCCATCGTGGACATGTCCCTCGTGCTCCGCTACTACGCCAGCACCTACAACGACTACGGCGACATCTTCAAGCACCTGCTCACGCGCTGCCGCGAGATGGACCGCATGTCCATGGCCCAGGCGATCATCCGCGCCCTCAAGAACGTCTACGAGGAAATCCGCGTGGCGGAGGGCGGCGAGATCGTCGACCCGGAGAGCGCCAAGTTCGCCGAGCTGCGCGAGTTGGCCAAGAAGTTCGCCGCGTTCTTCGGCACGGAGCTGAGCAAAAACCGCGAGGCGGTCGCCCTCATCCACCACACGGGCATCCAGAGCGCCTTCAACCTCGACGCCCAGAGCCGTCCGAGCGGCCGCCGTCGTCAGGCGGCCTCCGACCAGCCGCAAGCCATCTCTTTCCTGGAGATCCTCGCCGAGTTCTCGCCCAAACTGCTGCGTCACGACAAGACCGCCATGTGAGTGCACGGACGAGTCTTCAGACGAATAATCGGTGCTTTCAGCCACAAGTACCTGATGGAGCACTGCAAGCCGCCGGAGGACCACGCGGACGATCCCGAATGGGGGCCCTTCCTGATCTACAAGAAATCCTTGTCCAACAGTTGATCTCCTCGTTCCCCCTCTCTTCTTCCGCTTTTCTTTTGTGTGTTCCCTCAATTGATCATCTTCGAATATGAAACGATATAGTGATGCCTTTGCTGTACTCCCCACTCACTCCTCCAAATGTAGTTGACTGATGCCGTCGATCTGTTCTCACTAAAATAAACTTACTGCACGCACGCGTTTGAGATCCGGAATGAAGAGCGGTTGATTGTACCGTCGAATTCTTCCTTCTTCTTTGCTTTCTTCTCTTATTCCTTACTCGTCGTTCAGGCCCGAAGATGCCGCGCTTCTGGAGCGGCCTGATGAAGCAGCCGTTCGGCGTGAAGCTGACCGGGCTGTGGGGCAAACACCCGCGCTTCACGAACCGGACGGTGATGGTCGCGAACAACGACGTGGACGCCGCTTTCCTCACGCTGAACAGGTGCGTCCTCTCTTTTTCTTCTTTCATTTTTTGTCCCGATTGCTTGCAGACTGATGGAGCGCGAGGGGATGCTGAAGATCATCCGCAACACGCAGTACTTCATCAAACCCACCAAGCAGCGGCAGTTGATGTCGCTGGAGGCGTCGAGGGCGATCGTGCGCGAAGATCTCCAGCACAAAATGAAGTTCCTGATGCGGAAGAACCGAGTAGACGCGTACCCCGGTCAATTGACCCAGTAGTCGTGTGCACGTGTAGAATAAAGTTTTACGATCACTCCCGTTCAGCTTTTCCGCCCCTTTCCAACGGTCATCCACCGATCAATCGACTATTTTCTGCAAGAGATGAGCAAAACGTCGAGTTCAACGACGAATTGCAGGATCTCGCCGCCGTTCCACCCGGCCGGCCGCCTTCGCAATGGTCGTGTTCCAGTGCTCCATCTGCATGGGGCCCATGAGCACGCCGCTCGTGTTGGACGGCTGCAAGCACACGTTCTGCTCCGAGTGCATCACCCAGTGGATGGACATGCAGACGGGCGCCAAGCGGACGTGTCCTTTCTGCCGCAAGGAGTTCACGCGCGCCAACATGATCCCGCTGCTGATCGAGTCGGACGTGCCCGAGAACGTGAGCGAATTCGTCGAAGTAGCCACTCATTTCTCTCGTGTGCTTTCAGATCTCGCCCGAGTCCCGGATGCACTCTCTTGCCCAGCGGGTGAGTGTGCGAGAGACGAGTGATTCAACTGGCCGCTGTTTGCAGAAAACCGGAAGGTTCGGGCAGGATAGAGGCCTGGAAGGCGCGCCACGATCCGATTCCTCCAGGTTCGTCCTTCCATCCCCACCGCTCGTGATCAACCCCATCGATTGCAGCAGTTGCGAGCCTATTCTGCAAGCTAAAAACGACGAGATCAACCGATTGGAGCAGGAGTGCCACGAGCCGAAAGGAGCAGCAGAAGGTCCACGAGAGGACCAGGCAGCAGATGGAGAAGACGATCCCCCTGCTGCAGCCGTGCGTCGACAAGACCGTGTGCGAGTACAAGAGCCGAGGGTCCCGCCACCGGGAGCCCATCAACCATGATGCTGCTCGGCTGGAAGCAGGCGGTCGAGTGAGTCCGCCCTTCCATTAGCCCATCATTTCTCCGCTCATCTCCTCAGGGAACTCGCCAACTACGAAAAGACCGAGACGGAAGCGACAGGCGACGATGGAGCGACTGACCCGATTGCGCGAGAGCCACGTGAAGCGAAAGCAGAAGCTGAGCGGCTACGATCAGAACGAAGTCGCCCACCGACTTGGGACCGCGGCTGTACGAAAGGTGTGCGGATTGATGGGGTGAGTTATCCCCGCATGGACTGTTTTCCGTTCATCCTTCCTTCGGTTCAGATGGAAGACCTTGGGGCCGGTCACTCCGCCCGTCAAACGCGCCCTCGCGACCGTCAACTCGAACAAGCCGTGGAACGGGAAGAAAGGGCCGCGAGGCGTTCACGAACTTCTTCAACGACGCCGACGACTTCAACTCCGGCGATTCGGGCCTGGACAGTCAGATCGACAGCTCCAACCTGCTCGACGAGTCGCCCCGTCCCGCCCGCCTGTCCCTCGACGATCGCGCCTCGCCCGACTCCGTCCTTCCGCTGCCCATGCAACACCGCGCGAAGAAGGCGAATCGCTGCGAGAAGCAACGTCTGCTCTACGCGGGCTTCGACTCGCAGTACGGAAGCGGGAGCGGTCGCAATCTCTAGGTCTCTTCCTTCCTCCTCCTCCTATCCACTGATTATCCCTCCGATCTTCAACCCACCTCGTGCTTTCTACCGGTCGTCGTCGCCGGATTGTATGTGTGTTCTATTGACCGATCATTCGCATTCGAATAAAACGACGTTTATACGAGTAAACCAACGCTTAGCCAACTTACAACTGGAATTAAACACAACCAAATACACACGTATGAAACCCACTCCTTACGGCTGAAAGCAGCGGACGCGCCCGCTTCGATTGGATTGAGAACCCTCATCAGCATTTTCTCGTTAAAAAGAAGTGACCAGTTTCGGATGGCGGGAAGGAGGGGGAATGCGGGAAGCTTCAGTTGGGTCCCCGCGAGCCGCGCGGCGCGTCCGTTTGGGCTCCGGCTCGCCGCTCTCCTCGACGGCCGCCGAGTCGAAGCTGGTGCTCGCTGAAAAAAAAAGGTTTGAACAGGAAGAGGAAGGAGGGGGACTCGCCTCGCATCGTCCCGCAAGTCAGCTTGTCGCCGAGCGACTTCTCCAGCAGCTCGTTGACGACCCCCGGCTGACGGCGTTTGAATTCGCTCCACTCGCGCGACGGGGTGATCGCGTCGTAGTGGGCGACTAGGAAGCGGCGGCACTCCTGCAATCCGCACGAATCACTCGCCTGCCCGTCCACTCGACCACTCACGTCCAAAAGCAGCTCCGAGCTGTACATGTCGGCGAACATGGTGGTCTGCACGAAGTTCTTGAGGTTCAGCAGTTCGCCCACGTAGCGCTCGCACTCCTCCTTCAGGCTGGCGATGTTGTACTTCTCGGCGATGATCAGGATGTCCCTCGTGTTCTTCTCGAAGAGCGTGCGCTCGATCACGCCCGTGTAGATGAATTCGAGCATCGCCCTCACCTGAACACGAAGCTTCAATCGAATGAACAGAAAGAAGAAGGGGCTTACCGCCGAGGGCGTGGTGTCCGTCAGGCGAATGTGGCCCTCGGTCGCCTCACGCATCCCGTTCTTGAACATGCTGTCGAAGACCTCGCTCGCATGCGCCAGAATGCAGCGATGAGTGCGGAAGACCTGCCCGTTCACCTGAAGCAAAAGAAGGAGTAAGTGGACGTTCTTTCGCGTTTGCTCAAAATGTTCGGGGCGTTTTGAAACACACGAATCGAGAATCCGCGTGCTTGAAAGGAGCTCCGGTATGCTCTACCATTCAATTAACACCACCCACGACTTGTGGCCGTGGGCAGCTGACTATTGATGGACACGAGGAGTTTGGACCGAAACACAACTCGAAAGATCGGACAGGCCGCCGTCTTTCCGTTCGGCCGCTCCGTTCAACAATGCAAACGAACTCACTTGGATCTCGAAGTCCGAGTGGATGGACTCGTTGTACAGCTCGACCATCATGTCCCTAACGGCCAGGGCGCGCTCGGCGGTCACGTCCCAGACGCGCTTGTCTTGCTTGGTGGTGGTGGTCGTGCAGTTGGCCGAGTTGCCGTGCACGAAAGCAGGTCATGTTGCGGCCGGTGGGCGCCATGCAGGGCAGGTACTGCAAACGAAACGAAGTTATCATGCAGAAAGGAGAATCAAATACGAACCTCAACGTCGCAGCACAAGGTGGAGCTTCCCGTCGGGATGGACGAAGTGCATGAGGCGCTCGCGTTGGACCTGGAATTTGCCGCGTCCCTGCTGGTTGGTGAACTCCTTGGCGTCGCGGCAGATGGACATCGTGTTCTGCGCGTTGAAGTCGACCACGTAGATCTGGAAGTCCGCGAGGAGGGACTCGGTCGAGTTCTGCAACGAGTGAGGGGTCATTCAACGGCCAAGTGCACGGCCAACTCACCTCCAATCCGATTTGGCGGAGGAAGAACGACACGTAGCCCGCATCCTCCTCCCTCTTCCCGTTCGGGTACATGTGCAGCTCCCAGATGACGTTCGGGGCGACCACCGAGTAGAAGCGCTCGGACACGAGGCTCTTGTTGTTTTTGACCAAACGAGTCAGACGTTCGAACTGGAAGCAAGCGAAAGGAATGAAGAAACAACCAAAGAGAACCCACTTGTTCGATCTTCCAGCTCAGTTTGGCGGAGACGGCGAGGATTTTGCTGTTTTGCTCCGAGACGCTGTTCGAGATCGCGGGCGTCGTGTCCTCCGCGCGGAGCGCGTCGCTCGGCCCGGCCGCCGGGTACACGACGTGGCCGTGCCCCTGAACGAAAGCGATCAATCAAAGAAGGAACAGAAACGAGTGAACTCACACGTCCAGTCATTGGATCTCCGGGCCACTTGTGCGCGAAAGAACCCCCTGCAAGCTGCACGCGAAATGAACGATCAACAAATTGCACGTGGTCGCGTGAGTCATGCCCCTTCTTCACGAAGTGGATTAAACGAGTGGCGGAAGAAACACAAGAAGATCACCCTTCGTTTGGAAAGAAGTTCCTGTTGAGGGCCGTTTGCAAACGAGCGAAAGGTGATGAAATCCCCCCGCTTTATCGAAATGCTCGGGCAAACCGAAAGCGATGACTTTCGGCCGGAAAAGAAGGCGGTTTTCGGTTAAAGACGAGTGGATTGGCACGCATTACACGGCCGCCCGTTCGTCCCCAATCCCTCCCGCCTTCTTAATGAATGCCACGGCCGGCCGTCAACGGCGAAAGTGGAGGCCGATTAGACCGCCCGCCCGACCGCCCCGCTCGCTCGCCCTTCTCCGTTCGCTCTCGCTTGTGCGAGCGGAGTGAGCGTCGAATCGATTGGCGGCGAAATTTTCGCGCTCGGCGTCTTCTGTCGGCATTTCCTTTGGCTTGCGATTGCAAGTGGCTTTGCTTTGAGAAGTGCAAGTGTGGAAATTGTCGTTCAACTGATGAAATTGGTGAGAGATCGATCTTCTTTCGACTGCTTACTCGGCGGTTTGAGGCTTTCGATTAAACAAACGTTTTTTTATCACGGGTTTGTCGCGTTCCTTTTCCGATTTTATCTCCCGTCTGCTGCCGCTTGATCGTCGCCTTCGCTTCCGTTTTCCCCTCGAGCGAACGGGCGAATTACGAACGGAGGAACGGAGAAAATCGGTCGTGCTTGCAGATTCGAATGCACGAGTCGTTTCGATGATTCGTGCGGATGGAGAATACGAGTTGAAGGGGAGGATCGGGCAAGGAGCGTACGGGGTGAGTTCTTCGACGTCCATCGCACTCCTGCCTTCGCGCATTCCAGACAGTCTACCTGGTCAATCATGCGGAAACGAACGACGAGGTTCGTCTTCCTTGTAGGAATCTCGCTCATGTTTCTTTCGCCTCTTCCAGTTCGCTCTCAAAAGGATCACGATGAAGCAGTCAGGAGGAGGGCGTTCCGCAGTCGGTCATGAGGGAGATCGCCGCCCTGATGGCGTTGAAGCGATTCAACCACCCGAACATCACGAGGTTTGCCTTCTTCTGCTTCTTCTCTTCAGCCCTCTGCTTTCAGGCTCCACGACGCGTTCATCATGAGGGCCGCCGACGGGTCGATCTCGTTGAACGTCGTGTTCGAGAGGTGCAACTGGGATTTGTACGAGTTCCTGAACAAAATCCCGCGCGACATGGGCGAAGGGCAGATCAAGAATTTGGCCCGACAGGTGAGTTCCTTCTTCCGGTTTCTTTTGTGCACGCCTTCGTCTCGTTCAGATCTTCCGCGGCGTGGACTTTCTGCACGCGAACAGCCTCATCCATCGCGATCCTGAAGCCGCAGAACATCCTGATCAATCGCGATCAGAGTGTGAAGATCGCGGACTTCGGGCTGGCTCGAAACTACGGCCTCCACTCGACGTTCACGCCGGTGGTCAGTTCGAGATCAAACGAACGGATTTTCCACTCGCTGGTCGTCTGTTCAGGTCGTCACGCTGTGGTATCGAAGCCCCGAACTGCTGCTCCAGTGCAAGTACAACACGAGCGTGGACATCTGGTCGATCGGGTGCATTTTCACCGAACTCTACAACCGATCGCCGCTCTTCCCCGCCCAGTCCGAATCCGAGCAGTTGACGTCGATCTTCGAGTGAGCTTCCTTTAGGGCTGTTCGTTTGTGATGCGGAGCTGTTTGCAGGAAGATCGGCACTCCGGCAGCGGTGGACTGGCCGTCGGACGCGGTGGTCGACCACTCGTTCTTCTCGCCGCGCCCGCCCGTCCCGCTCGGCAGCTTCGTGCCGCGAATGTGCCCGCTGGCCGTCCAGCTGCTCCACTCGCTGCTGCAGTTCTCGTCGCACCTCCGCCCGACGGCCGCCGACTGCCTCACGCATCCTTACTTCCGCTCCCGCTGATTCCGAGCATTCAGCCGCCAATCTCCCGTCATCCCTTAAGTATTCTCCCGTTAATTAGAATCTCCGTCTACTGATTGCGTGCATTCCTCGTCCTCTCTTGCCCATCCAGTCGCCCGTCCTTCTTGCCTTTCGATTCCTCAACGTTCTCGAAGCGTGGTCACGACCCAAAGAAATTGTTCTCAACGGACATGGTAAACAGAGTCACTTATCTCTCCTTCTTGCCTTCGAGTTGCTCACTTCCGTCTTGATTAAGCGAATAAACACGTGGATTACACTCGTTGTGGGGGAATCCGTGGGCGCTGTCGGCTTCTTTTTATCAACGGAAAGACCGGAACGAGGGGCTGTAAAAGCCCCCGCGTGTCGGCGAATGCGGCGGTTATCAGGAGGAAGCGACGAGAGTTCCATTCGCCCTTTCGCCTTCCACGCAATCGCCCCCGTTTGTCGTCAACAGCTTGCTCCAATTAGGAGTGTGGGGGTGTGTAACGAGGAAACAAACAACGAGCGGATTCATCGAACCAGGAATAATTGCATTCCTTGCCGCCGCTCCGCCCGCTGACCACTCGGAAAGAAACCAGAGATCGCTCCGCTTCGTGGTCACTTCGCTGCCCACCGCCCTTCGCCCAGTGGGGATCGCCCCCCCGCCCGCCGCTACGCCCCGCTCGCCGTCGGTCCGCTCGGTGCGGTGGAGGCCGGCGCCCCACTCGCCCCCTCCTTTCGAATGGACGCTTCTCTCGTCCACTTCGCAAACTGCCGGACGTTTCCCGATGTTACGTGCAAGTCCTCACGCTTGTCACGAGGCGGCCGCCCAACGGCGAAACCGGAGGGGATTCCCCGCGATCACGCCTCTCGCCCTCCCCTCTCACGCCCGCTCTGACCGCCTCGTTCTTTGATGTCATGACCCACTTTCCGCTGTTTACTCGGGGGTTTGTAATTCGCTTCTTTCCGCACGTTCTTCGAGCAGTTGGACGTGAATTCGGGCGGCTTTACGAAAAGTGACCAACGGAAGCGCTTTCTAATCGTCTTCCTGCCGTCACTCTCGACTTCGCCTTTCATTTGCAGGGGATTTCGGATGCAAAGCCGCTTTCCGTTCGACGAGGGCCGATCGCTCTTCCCACTCGCTTGCCGCCCGCAATGGGCGCTGCAAGGGGGCGGATTACTCGCGGCCGTTTTGCGCCAATCGTTCGATGAGCCCGCTTGCGCTCGTTGATTGTTTGATCGCTGCAGTCGTCGACGATCAACAAACAAACGTGATTGTAACGAAGAGCCTTGCGTTCCTCCTCGAATTTTCTCGCTCGTTCTCCTCCTTGCGGCAGCGACGACGCGCGCGGGATTCCCCGCGTTCACCCGCCGCTGACCCGCAGCGACCGCCCGCCGCCCTGCTCGCGGTAATCCGTCGTGACGTCAGGAAGAATAAGAAAGACTACCGAATTGTGGATCTTTCTACTGTTAAAGGAATAAAATGTCCACTTGCTTCTTTTCGAAGCTTCGTACTCATCGAAATCACGCGGTCCTCGTCGGCCCTTCGGCTCGTTTTTCAGGCGGCCCGCCGGACCGCAGGGCCGCTTTCTCTTCTTTTTCCTCTTTTTTCTTTCTGGGCGTCCTCGGGCGTCACGCGCTGCAGGGGTCGCGAAAGAATTCTGCCGCTGCCGTTCGCCCCGAACGTTCCTTTTTTGCCTCGCGAACGGCGTTTTTTGCACGTCGTTCTCCGATCGCTCGCCGATGGAGGGGAAAAAAGAGGCGTTGTTCGTCTCGGACATCAATCGAAGGTCGACGAGAAGAGCGCAATTAGAAGAGCGATTGATTGCAGGAGTCCTTCCACTCAAAACGGTAGCGACCGGTAATCACCAAGTAGGATTGTTGATGATGGCGCCCCATTGCTAACAGCTGCGCAATGCCAATGGAATGTAGCGTTCGTTTTTTGCGGGACCGTCGGAGTTGAAGAACACGGAAGCCTGCCGTTCGTTTCCACTTGAAGGGCGTCTTTTTTTCCACGAGGTGCGCGTTCCGTTCGTCTTTGCGGCCGAAAGCTCGTGCTCGTCACTTTCGTACGATCGCTCGCCGTTGACAACCGATTGCTCGTTTTGATTGATCAAGCGACGCGCGCCGATCGCTTGCGAGCTGCCGTTAGAACAATCCCTTGTTCAACACACATCTCTTTTGACCAACGACTCTTCTTTGATGATTGTTTGCACTTCCTTTTCCGTTTTTTCTTTTCTCGAGCAGCAGAACGCAGTGGACGCGACCTTTCGGGCCTGCCGCTGACGACAGGCGAAAGGAGCGCTCCCCCGTTCTCGGTTTTCTTTTTGCTCGTTGCAGCGCAAAACCAGAGAACACAATTGCCGGGCGACAAACGTCCGGCTTCCACTCGGAGTGTCCTTTTGCACGGCGAACACCCGGCCTCTATTTTGGTGCGGGAGTTCCTCGTTCCCGACGTGCATTCGAGCTACCACTTCTTACAGCCTGACAGGCCTCATTAGCCGCTTGTTTTCACGACCGTGCGGCTTCGGATTGCCCGCTCGCTTTCTGTTGGCAACACGTCGTACAGCCGGCCGCCCGTTTCTGCCGATCGGCGGTCATTTTCGCAAAAGAAACGGGCGAATTGTTCTCGTGGGCAAGCGCCGCCGCGATTGTGTGCGTCCGGCGGCCGCTTTTCATCGTTTGCCGCAGCGTCTCGATTGTTCTTCGGGCTTATCGCTGCTGTTAATTCGAGCCTCTTTTCTTTGTTTATCACGACCAAGCGATGATGTCGGACGATTTTTACTCTTGAGGACGTTCCTCTCCGCAAAACAAGCCGTTTGTTTAGGAGAAGTCCGAAAGAGCAATCACTCGTCTTCCGCACTCTTCTTTCTTTCTCAAACGGCAATGTTCTCGATTTCTTTTTTGTTCCGGCTACCTTCCGATGACCTTCGGGAATGAGAGGTGGAGGTCGAACAACAAGCTTCCGTGCACTCTTCGTTGCAGCGAGCGAAATCAACGGAACGCATCCAATCCACCTCTCTCCGTGCACCTCTCAGTTCCCGTGATCGAAGGGCAGATTGCGAAGAGGCGGATCTAATCTTCGATCGGCCGAAAAGGCGGCAGATCGCCGAGATGGCGCGAGATTTGCGGCCTTCCGAAAAGAGCGTGAGAAACCTTTCAAATGGAAGTCGCAGCGTGTTCTGTGCTGTTCTTTTTTCTACCCTCTCATTTCTCCTTTCTGACCAACATTTTTCTTGCAGAAACAAAAGCAACAATCCCCCCTTCCCCCACCGAATCATGGCCCCCAAATCGAGCAAGCAGAGCGGAGCGGTGGTCGCCAAGGAGAGCGGCAAGTTCGATCTTGGCTTCCTCCAGTCGGGCTTGATGCTCTACCACAAGCGGGACAATCGGCACATCCAGGTCCAGATCTCCGGTGAGCGCTCATTCACTCTCTTGCCCGTTCACTCACTCCTCCTCTTCAGAAGACAAGCAGCTGGAGAAGCCCGTCCTCGCCGCCAACCCGCCCGCCAACGGCGACCTCGAGCAAATCCCGTGCGAGATCGTCGGCCTGGACGCGAAGAAGGCGAAGAAGCCGATCAAGATCCGCTTCAACCCCGAGGTCTCTGTCGCTTGCCAAGTGGAACGAGAGCATGGCCAGGAGCGTCCCATCAGAACGGTCAAAAAGGTACCCGCTTCTGTCCTTTCACGTCTCCCATTTGCATTCAATCGTTTGAACCCGGGGACCAAAAAGAAGCAGCGAGTGTTCGGTCGGCCGTCTCGTCTGATCGGCGGTCACGTGCGGCCGCCCGTTCGCTCATGAACGCCGCCCGACCGGCGTGCAGGAGGCGAAATTTATGGGCGATTTGGACGGCGACCAAAAGCGACTGGCGGCTTCTTTTCGGCGGGCGGTTCGTACGCGGCGATTGCAACGCCGTTTGTTTCCGAGCACGTTTTTACACTCGTCACGGAAGCCCGATGTTTCTTCCGTGTACTTTTGATTCTGCTTGTTGTTCGTGGCCGCAAAACCTCTCGGCTTCTTCCGGCTTTGGTCGAAAATAGAAGGGCCAACGGTTGGGTGGCCACAATTTCCGCTTTCGGGCACGCGAACACCCCACTAATCTGCCCTCATTTACATCACGCCGCGGATTGCCCGCGAACACGAAAGGTCACTCTGTGGTCGAGAATAATCCGCTCCTTCGCCCTGCGGTCTTCGATCAAGTTCCGCGTTCAAAGCACCAAAAGAATCCAATCAATCGTTCATCTTTCAACTTCTCACTTCTGTTCGTTGCAGCTGATCGAGGACTTTCTGGGCCAAGACTGGACGATGGAACGCCCGCAAATCGACGAGATTCCCCAAGGACGACGTGGACGCGCTGCGGAAGGCGATGTTGGCCGAACACATTCACATGCACTTCGACGAGCAGAAGTGAGCACTCTGCTTCTTTCGGTCTTCTACTCACTTCTTCCTTCCAGCACGGAACTCCGGTGGCACATCACGAGTCCGCCCGCTTTCCTTCTGCCGGTGAACGCGGTCGGCATCTCGGCGGCCGTCAAGACGAAGACGAAGAAGCGGAATTTGAAGAAGAATCCCGCGATGGCCGCCGCTCCGCTCGCGCAGTTCGAAGTGCGCGTCCGGCCGGCCGCCCACCTGCCGCCCGACGCGGCCGTCGACTCGGCGCTCAAGGAGCTCAACTCGGAGACCCACGCCCACGAGTCCGCCGACCAGACGGACGTCCACCAGCAGCGCGTGGAGTTGCTGCTGAACATCGGCGGCTCGACCGTCCACTCGCTCTTCGCCGTCGACTTCCACTCCTTCCACCCGCTGATCGTGGCCGAGAGCGGCAAGGAGAACGGTGAGCTCAACGAAGAGAAGCAGTCGGCGAAGCCTCCTCGTCTTCAGACCACTCGGTGCAATTCCTCGCGGACGTCGGCCAACTTCAAATTCGCCTCAAACACGCGGGAGTACGCGCGGCCTCGTCCTACGGCCACTCCGCCGTTTCGATCAGCGGCTGCCAGAACAAGGTCGGTTTCCGCTCTCGCTTCTTCGCGTGCACGTTCGGAATCTCTTCTTGTTTGTCTCGCCTCAAGTCGCTCTTTCCGTCCTCCTTCCAATTCGAATCCTGTGCAGCTTTACGATGTTTTCGGTCGAATTTCTCCGGTGATGGCGTCGTTCGCACGTGTTTACCGTCTCTCCGTTGACCTTTTCCTTCTTCAAGGTCTTCCGGGGGATTTTAATTAGTGCGCGTGTTTGTGGGCTGTTTTGGCGGAGGAAAACGAGGTTGTTTTGGCGTCCGATCACTCCGGGGGTCGGCGGGGAGTACCGGGAATCGATTCGACTGACATCACGGTCTGGTCGGAGTGAAAATTGCACTCGATCGATGGTCCTCCCTCCCGAGCCCCGACTGTCAGCTCCGTTCATGTTCTTGACGGCTGATTCTGCGAAGGTCCGAACGGCCGTCGTGTTCAACCGAAGGTCGGACCGGTTCGCCCGCGAGTCCCTCGCTGTCAACGGAACGCCCGACGGAACGGCGCGAATCGTTTTATTCGCGTGTGTTTGAGGCGATTTGGCGGCCGCCCGAGCGTTCTGTTTGCGAATCGAATGGTCGCTGCTTCAAGGCGACGCGAAGACGAGTGATGTGTTGGGTGTGCTGCTCGCTTCTCCCTTCAATTTCGAGCGCGATGACTGTCGACGAGAAAATAGCGAGTGCTCGAAGTCACATGACGACCCGATCGCTCGCTCGCCTGTTCGATGGGCCATCCATCCCGTCGCTCGCTCGTCTTCTTTCTGCCCGCCGAGTGCAGAACTCGCCATTCGGTCGGGCGGGCGGCGCGGGAAGGTCGACAAAAAAGAAGAAAGGCGAAGGGAGGTGATTCGTGACCTTCGGGTAAGTGTTCTTTCCATTCAATGGTGGAAGGCCGGCGAGTGACGAGTGCAGAAAAGAAATGACAAAAAGCAGGATTCATGCCGCTTTTCGAAAGCGAGCGAACAACTCCCAACTTCGTACCGTAGCTCGTCCGCACTCCCGTCGACCCTTGACGTCGACGAGGACACGAAGACGAGTGTTCGCGTGTTGAAATTCGCTAATGAGGGACTGCCGCTTTTGGAATCCGAACGGGCGCCCCATTCAGCCCGTGCCGCCCGAAATGGACTCGCTTGACGCAATCCAGCGAACGCGGAAGCAAATCCAAATGTTTGTCCAAGCGATCAAAACAACCACAAACTGTGCGTTCTCCTCAAGCTTTCTCATGTCGAGATCGGCTGAAAGCCAGGGCAAACGCAATCAATGCCCTAGTTGAACTCGCTCGATGGTTGAAGGGGGGAATTCCCAGGTCGAGAGCCGTCGAATAGTTTGGAGCGTTTTGATTCCGATTCAAGGTGTCAGTTTTCGAGTTGGAGAACTCTCCGAACAACTCGCTGATCCAAAAGAAGGCGGGAGATCGAACGTCATTGAGTGTTTGAGTTCCCCCGCGCATTCTGCCGTTTCTCTTTCTTGTGTTTGCTGATTTGTAATTGGATTCGTATGTTTGATTGGCCGCTTAACGGCCGCCGTTTATTGCCCGCAATAAAACGGCGGGCATGTTTGTGCCCGCAAACGTCCGCTGGAATTGTTTTCGGGGAAATCGGAGGGAAGACGGCGAGTCCAGGAGTGCAAATGCGAGCAGCCGGCCGTTGAGGATAATTGGGGCGTCTGAAGCCGCGGATTGTACGAATCCAAAGCCTGGGCATGCATGTGGCAACAATCGGGTCATTTCCGAGGCCGAGAATAGCGGCAGCTCCGGATGTTCGGTTAGGACTTTCGTTGGTCGCTCACGTGCACTTCCCCGAACGAGCGGCCGTGCTCGAGCTCGCAGCCCACCGCTTGACCATGTGATCGCGGCGAGGGCATGTGTCCGCAGTCGTGCTGATTACGCCTTTTGTCTTGCGGCCCGCTTGTTGTTTGCATTAACGTGCGAGAGGCCGCTGCGAGTGCCGGGCGTCTCCTCGCACGCCGGCGGGCTCATAAAAACCGACTGATGGCCGCTGTCCACCTTCCGGCCGGCCGGCCGAACCAACGGAAAACAGCTGGTCGGCTGTGGCGAGTGATCTTCCGATCGGCGCCCGCAAAGGAAGAGGTTCCAATTATTTCGCTTCATGCCCTCCTTCCCAATTGCAACAATCGATCAAACACGATACCAAACGTTTGCACTTTTCAACACACGGACCAAAATGAGCCCCCGTTTCGTCACGAACCGAAGATTAACTCGCGGATTAAACGGTTCGTATAGGGATCGTAGTCGGCGGCGGTTCACGTGCGGACTCATCCCTCGAATCGTCACGTAGGCCCATGCTGACGGACGACTGCGCTCATTCGGGATGCGCATTTCAAGACGGACTCCTCATTTCTCATGCAATTGGGGCCTTCTTTTCGTTCGTCTGTCAATCAACACGCCGCCTTTCTGTTGATGCGGGCGAATAATTCCAGCAACACCAGCAAAAACAAAAAACAGCCGCTCGGAGCCAAAAGTCGACTGATCGTGTTTCGTGCTGCAACGATCTGGGGTTCGATTTACACGCACGATGGATGTGATGCAATCAGGAAGTGGATGCTGGGCGTTCTGTTTGCCGACCGGCCGTCGTGCGGAAAGACGAACGCCGAGCCGCCGTCTTTCTCCGAATTCGCCGCTCCCCGCTTCTTTTTGTTTGCTCGCATTTTTGCGTGCTCAGACGACCCCTCCGGCCGACAGATTGGAGGGTGCGTGGGGGGTTTTGGGATCGCCGACGATCAAAAACCCCCTAGGCCGGTCGATGCGGGAGGTCCGTTCGCTAATCAACCAGCACGCGTGTTCACTCTCGCAAGCATCCTTATCGCCGATTTCTCTTGCGCTCCTCGTCAGCTGGACGTTCCGTTCGCAGCGAAATGCGTGGATTTGCATTCGAATGAGCGGGGAACACTGGAATGTCGGGCGCATAATCGCTCGTCTCCCGCATCAATGGAAAGACGATCAAAGCGAAACATGAAGGCGGAACACGATCTGCTCTCATGAATGCCGAGCGGTGTCCTACGTTTTTAAGCCCAAAGTTGAGCGGAGACCGACACCCGCACTCATCACTCCGCACATGAAGCGAACGTGAAGCATCGGCGGGAGTCCCCGTGTTTCTTCTTTTGTGTTGATCCCACAAGGTCCTCGTACGTTTCCTTCTGATGGTCCTTACTTGATTAAAAGAGGTCGCTTTCTAATCCAACCTAATGGACACGCGGCGAGTCTCTTCTTTTGTGCACGAGCCTCTCGTTGTGGGCGGATTAGTCGGAAAGAAATTGGGGACCTCCTTTGTTGCGAATGAAAGTTGCGGTTTGCACGTGCACAAAGGAAGGCCTCGTGATGGGCGATACGAAGGGAATACGATCTCCTCGCTTGTTGTTTGTTGATTCGAATCGAAGTGGCCGTGTTTTCCGCACGCGATTTGCCCCCGATCGCTCGCCCGGCCACGTAAACAGCCCGCCACTTCCTTCTTCTTTCAAATGGAAAGCAAAGTGGTCGATTCATCGCCTTGTTTTCTTCTGCTTTGTGCTCGCGGATGGCCAGAAGACGTTCGTGATCGCTGGGGATCGACCACAAACTCCACTCCGCGCACGAACGAAGGGAATTCGAATGGTTGTTCGTTTTGCTCTTCGCTCGGCGCGCAATGGGCGCCGCCATCTGCCGCCCCGCTTTTCGGATCGCGCGGCGGCCTTTGAGGTCGTCCGGAGCCACGACCTCCGCATTTCTCACTCGCTTGATTCATGGCCCCGAACGGCGAATGTGAACGAGCAGGCGGATGGGCGGGCGGCGGGGGTGTTTTCGAAAACACCCGCACGTCGACCGATCCGAAAGAAATGCGAAGGGCAAAGAAGGCGCCTGACGAGCTGCAGCCTTGTTGTTTGGCGGGTTTGGCAAGCAATGAAATGAGCACAAGAGGAAGTCGCACTCAAAAGAACCCACCAGATCTGGCTCTTGTTCTTTGAAAATCACTTCGTTTGGCGGAGACGTCCCCCACGAGTTGTTTGCTGCACACGGTTCTCCCACATCCGATTCGTTTGCTTATCGACCGCTTGGAACGTAAAACGTTTCCAGGAAGAGCGCTCCTCCTCCTGCCCAAACATTCACGTGATTTTCCGCTCTCCCGCAACGTCCCCCGTCTTCCCGCTCGCGGGTGCAAAGTCAACACGGCGGAAGCTTCTTTCCGATCCAGTTGCGTCATGATCGAGCGGCCAGAGCGATCCGAACGGACAACAACCCAGCATGTTCGTTCGTTCGTCCCTTGCTTCGTTTCAAAGGTGAGAAGGCTTGACGAGCTTTGAACTGGGCGTCGTCCAAGAAGTGCGGGAATAGTTTGGAGTTTCGAGTCCAGCAGGCGGATTTGCCGACCGGAAAGAAGAAACTGCGCTCAATTCGCCCCATTCGGTCACTTCTTTGCCCCGATTAACGGATTAGAGGCGACGATTCCGCATCTTCGATCATCCTCGACGCTCGTTTTGTTTTGCACGTAGAAACGAGCGAGGGAGTGGTGGGGCAAATCAAAGATGAGGTCGAGGAGATCGGAGATGAGTGGTGTGTTTTGATTCGAATTTGCAGCCCCCCGTATTGCCTTCTTCGTCGAACGAACTCAAACCACCTTATCGCCCCGGCCGTCCGCCGACTGGCCGCCCGAAAACAAATCATGCCGGCCGGCCGGACTGCAAGAAAACGGCCGCGTTTTACGACGTAATCGATTATTTTTGGGCTTCTCCACTCCTGCTTATCACTGCCCGCTTGTAACTCGTGATGACCGCCACTGGCACCTCCAAAGAAATCTCCGTTCTTCAATGCGGAAGTGGCGGGAAGGACTTCAAATTCAAAGGATTTCAATCGAATTCGCAGGGGATGTTCGTCGAACAGTCCCCACTTGTTTGGTCGCTTTTGTTCGCCCATTCGGGCACGGAATCCGTTGATCGAGCGGTGGCTGATAAGCGCTGATTGGTCGGGGGTTTGGGCGACCAGAAAGCGGTCGATTGATTCCCGATTTGCAGCAAGCGGCGGTGCGAAATCAGCGTCGTCCGTCTTCGCGGATCGTAAAGGAATGCAAACAAGCGTGATGAGCGAACGAGCGCAAACAAGCCGGCGGCAAGTTGTTGTCCTTCGATTTGGAATCGCACTCCCTCCTCGCCCCGTGAAGATCGTTCGGACCACGGGCTGCAGAAGACGGAAGAGGGCGCAGATCGTCACCAATCCTCAAGGGCTTCCTCTGCTCTTATCACGCCGTTTAATCCCTGCCGCTCTCGAAATTCGCTCTCTGTTTGTCGGTGATCTTTAAGTCCCGTGCAAGAGGCGAGTGGAGAGCCGAGGGGCTTCCCGAAAGTCACGTACGATCGCCGGGGCTTTCCGTTCGTTTCGGGCGAGAGTCAGGACGAACGGCGTTTGTTTGGCTTCCGTCCCCCCGAATCCATTTGCGTTCATTTCGGTGCTCCGATTTGAAAACAATCGGACTTCTTGGCGACGTCGTTCGTTCCGGAGCAAGGCAAACAAACACGCGACTTGGCGTTTGCCCGTCGCTCACGCCCCGCACGCTGCCCTCCTTCCTCTCGCTTTTGTTCGATCGGAGCGGAGATCCGCAACGAAATTCGACTTTCGATCTTTGCGCGCAGTTCGAAAGTCCAACCGAGCCCGTCGGGCGATCCGCAGCGAAAATTCGATCCGCTTTTGTTGTCGAGCGGCGAGGAACGGGCAAACACGTCGGCTAATCGACGAGGAGCACGTTGCTTTTGGCGAAAACAAAGCGGATTACGCGCCCATAATCGCCGCAATTCTTGCCCGTTTGTCGGCCGTTTCGAACGATCGCTCGCCCATTCCAACAAACGGCCCATTCGGCCTCGGATTTGTACGAAAGTCACAAATCAAATGGGCGCCCAATTTGTTGCCGTCCGAATTGACCCTCGTAACAACTCGAAAGCCATCTGCCGCCTCGCCGAATGGCCGCCCGAATGGGGGATTCCCTTCGAAGTCACGAGTAAACAGCAATCGATCAAAGGAAATGGGAGTCCATGAGAACTGCGAGCCGATCGTCGGATTCGAATCCGATTAGGACGTCGAGTGGTTTGCTTCTTCTTCGGGGTGGAATGCGCACTCGTGAGAGCGAGTGGACTCCGCCATTCCGTTCGACCTTCGAGGGCAAAAGTCCAAATTGCGGCCATCGGAACGGGAGAAGTCGGTCGATTCGACGATCTCCAGATGCCATTCGGACGGAAGAGTTATCGCAGCGGCCATCTCCCGCCGCTCTCGCCCTCCCGATGGTCGAAAGAAGACGGGCGATAAATTCGGCCGAATGGGCGCCCGTTTGACACGCGATCGGAATTCGCACTTTCGGGCCGCCGCATCGAAAAAGTGGGGGGATTTCCGTCAACTTTCCGCTCGCCTCTTTGTTTTGCACACGAACGGTCGAATTTCCGTTCGTTTTCCACCGACCTTCGCTCTCGCTTACGGTCGCTGACGCTCGTCCACTTTGGGGGCTTCCGTCCGCGGCCCCCCGGACTCTGCTCCTCGTTTGTAACTCGATTCCGAACGCTCGGCTCGTTACGGACGGACGGAGGGAACGGAGCGGACGGAGTAATTGGCGGAAAGCTGCTCCTCGAGAAGTGAAATCATCCGCGAACACTCGACTGTTTGTGGTGCGTGCGAGTTTCCATGGGAATTCGCTGCATTTCAATCCCCTCGTTCCCATTGTTCTGCGTCAAAGAAGTGTGCTCTCGAGTGCAGAGCAACGACGACAAACAGCCGCAAAGGACGTTCTTTCGTTTCGTCGCGCCTCGTCGAGTGCGGGAGTCGTTGGACGTTCGGACGGGCGGGCGGACGGCGGCGAACGTGAAGGACGCGCGCGCTTTCGGCGCACCGAAGCGGAGCGAACGGGCCGCGAGGCTCCGCGTCGACGGCCGCCGACGACCTTCGCCCGACTCGCGCACTCGACAAACACGAAAGAAGAAGAAAGGAGCAAAAAGAAGACAACTGCGGCCCTCAATCTCCCCCTTTTTTATGGCTTCTTTGAGCCGTCCGCCCGCACGACCCCCGAATGCCGCCTGCCTCCTTCGAGGACGCAATTGATGATCACGGGACGTGGGAATCGCCGGAAGAGGAATGTGGGAGGCGATGGATGGGGGACATCCACGAGCTCTTTGTTCCCTCCTGGTGGTCGTTTGTCTCTCGGATGGGGGCAGAAATCACTCCCGAAAGGGAGGGACAAAGCGACAACTTGGGGCCCATTCGCGCATCCAATCGATCCTCATTTCCATCCAAATTGCTTTCCTTTGTGCGGGTTTGCGCGGTTGCTCGCACGTGTTCGAAATCCACGACCTTCCGCCGCTTCGAAGCGTCCCGATCGGGCGAACGGCGTTTCCCACGGGCGCGATCGGCGGGCGGCGGCTCGGGGCGCAAAATTGATGCGGGCGGGCGGCGTCGTCCCGCGAATTACCGTGTTTTGCGCTCCGAATGGGCGAATTCCCGGAACGAGTGCGCGAAGGGGAATTGAATTTGAATGAGATTGATCGTTTGCTCGTCGCTTCCCGTTCGGGCGGACGCACGCAGGCGTTTGAGTAATGCGCGTAATTGCCTGCGGATTCGTCTCGTTGTTCTGCCTCCATTTTGGATCCCCCGGGCCGTCCCGCCCTCTCGCCGTTTGGTTCCTGGTTCGAAGGTCCGACTCATGAATCGAGTGAATTGCCCGCCGCCCGTCTCGTCGGCTGTGAGGTGTTCCGAAAGGGGGAATTGGAGAACAACAAGCGAATTCACGCCCGCACATTCCATCCGCCCGATTGCTTTCCGCCCGCCCGTCGAGTGGCGGCCAGACGGCGAGTGATCTTCGAGATTGATTCGCGGGAACGCCTTGGATGAGAATTGCAAAGGAGGGCGCTCAGGAATGGAATCGCATTCAACACAATCGGTCGCGAGGCGGAAGTAATCAGCGCCGGGGCGGCACTTCGACTCAAAGATCCCCCTTGTTTGGACTCGCCCGCGCGGCCCTCTCGTTTGAACTCGCCGGCCGGCGCGAAGGCTGAAATTTCACGCCGCTCGCCTTCGTGCGGCAATTTGGACGAGCGGGCGGGCGGGCGGCTTCTCGGCTTACGCGGCCGCAAATTTGGATCGACGGAGGGAGTTCGGAGCGGAAAACATCCGGAAACCGAATACTCCTGGTTTTCGGTCCAATTTTGTTGTCTCTGCCCGCTAATGACCGTAGAGCTCGCGGTTCTTCGTACTCACTTCCGTTCGGCCGTCCTCGCGCCCGCTCGCCTTCTGCTCGCCTATTTCGGTCCTCGCGGGCAGCAACTTGAGGAGGGGATTAATGATTTCATTGCGCCTAATCTGCGCCTACAAACCCTCCAAACGATCTTCGGTATAAGACAAACGGTTGGTGGATTCGTCGTTTGAAACGTGCATCCTGGCGAGCAGCAAGAAGCGAGTGATCTCTGAAGGGCGAATCCCAAATTCGGCTCGGTTTCTTCGAATTCGTGCATCCATTAGTTGCGGATATCCGACAGTTTTCTGTTCAAACTAATCCTCTCCGCCTTGTGCTGGAAGGTAACCGTCCGATCAAACATTAGGAATCAGTAGACCTTGGAATCCACTAACTTCTTTCCGCTCGCTTGTTGACCGCAAGCAGACGGACGAGTCACGCTGCCGCCTTCGCATGAATCGAGCCGACGGGAATTCCGTTGTTTCACTCCGAACCGCCCGCATCGAAAACAATCCCGCCGGACCTCGTGGTTCAACGTCTGCGGGTCCCACTCATCGGCGGAGTCGGAGGTCCACGAAGCGTGTGGCCTTTCGAAGTGATTCAAGGCCGCCCGCCGATCGTTCTCGTCAACAATTGCACTTGTTTTTGTTCCTCTTTCGGGGGCCCCGAACGTTGGCGATCATCGAACGTGGCCGTCTGCTCGGCGGCCACCCCCAAAATGGAGGATGGACGTCGAGTCGGCGGCTGTTTTCGGCGATCGTTCGCGTTCGGCGGCCAACCAGCTGGAGAGCGTAAACAGCCGACTTGTTTGTTCGCTTCGAAATTATCACTTGAGGTCTGATTGCGCTCATTGCGCGATTTTGATTGACAGCTCATGAGTTCGACGGCAAACGCTCGTCAGCTGATCTTCGATGAGTAACCGAAAGAGTTTGCTGTGGCTTCAAACGAATACGCATTACGAGGCGGTATTCCGGGAAAAGATTGATTGACACAAGTGTTCACGGAAGGCATTCCGACGATAAGCGGGTGAAAGTGGAATTAATTGGAATTTTTTACAAGTGTTCTTCACTCAATTTTCTGCTCGTTGATAAGCGGGCATCGTTCGTCCATTAACCGTTCGATTCACCTCGATTTCCGTCTTCTTTACGGGCGCACGGCGACGTTCCCGAGCGATAAGAGCGGGCGAAACGGCAGACAGCGTGACTCCTCTCGGCTTTGAGGTCGTTTGATTTTTGATTCGAACGGTTATTACGTAAGAGGGCTTATTTTTAACTCTTTCGAGAGAAAACAACAATCAGGGTTAGGCAACGGGATTGATTTCTGGTCAAAATCAGCTTCCCCTATTGTCTCGATCATCGAACAGGCGAGACGAGGATCGTAGGCACGCGAATTCCTCTTCGAGTTGCCATTTGAGTCTCGTGCAAACAAGTGGCCATTACAAGCAGTACCGCTTCGCCCGACCAGCGGCCACTAATCAAAGCCGTCGAATGTGTTGCCATTCGCGTGCTGGGGCCAAATTACAGCTCGCAGTCATTCAAAAAGGGCATTCCACGGCGGAGCGAAGTGCGTGATCGAAGGCAAGTAGGCGGCATAGAGAGCGAAGGAGACGATCGATGGCCTTTCGGCCCAAAATAGGCGCCCGTTCGTTCCTCTTCCGCCCACTTCCATCCGGCCAACGGCGGGTATTTTCGGCATCCGGGCGCACAAAGCGGCTATTTCGGGCGAAACGAACATCCCGCTTGTTGTGTTGTTTCTGTTCGGACTTGCGGCCTGCCGAAAGGCGTCGAATTCGACACTCGGCTCGGCGGCGGACGCTTCGGGCGGCCTCGTCGACGCGGATTTCCGCTCCGCGCACCACAAGCAGCCAATTTGCCGCTTCTTTGCTGCGAAGAGCGCGGCTACGATAATCCCCGCTCTTCGGGAACTTAATTTGCTTCGTTTTCGTCAACAACCGCGAGAAACATCGGATGTCGTGCGTGGGAAAGCAGAAGACGAGAGTGACCTCCGCACCGGCGGCCTTCCCACCGGTCCAACGGCCAAACATTCCCGAATGATCACAAAGGAAGTGGACGTGACTATTCGAACAACGGAATGTTTCTAATTGCTGAAACGGTGGGATAATTGGGCGTTAGATGGGCGCTTGTTTTGCACGCCGAAGTGCTCGTTGGCACCACAAACAGACGTCCGTTTGCACGTGCTCGAATGGGGTCGTAAAGAACGGACACTTGCCCTTTACGATCGTAAGTGGCTCATGAACTCGTGCTCTCGCCGACCGCCGGGCACTTCGGCCGCCGGCCGGGTCGATTGTTTTCGGATTGATTGCGGCCAATTGGCTTCCGGTGGTTTCTGCCGTGAGGAAGGGGTGTTGCCCACCAGAAGACAAAGAAAGATTTGTGGCCTTGTTCTGCAATCGACACAAACAGTTGACGTGAAGGAAGGGAGTGCAACGGACATCTGCAAATGGGCAGCGAGGCCCTCGGCTTGTCGTTTTCACTTCTCCCCGAAAATTGGACGTCCTCCCGCGCCTTTCAACTCGATTATCCTCCCCGCTCGCCGCCTTCTGCACGCGCTCGAACGGGAATCTTCTGCCGGCCGGCCGGGTGGGCGGCTGGAATCCAATTTTTGCGAAGAGAGGCGGCCTTGCAACCCGAATGGACGTTCCTTTCGATTACGGATGGCTTGTTTTCGTGTTCGGGCAATCCTTTCGGTTCCGTTCGGGCCGTCCACCTTCTCGCTTCCCTCGAACCGAAAGCGTGGCCTTCGCCTGCCCCACCGAACGGGGCGCTCGAGCGAACGCTCCGCAAATTTGCATTCGTTTTGGTGCTCTCGGGTTTCTCGGCGAGCGGCCGGCCGGCCATAAGTGCGCCTCGGCCCTCCCGCTCGCCCACGAAGGGCCGTTCGGAGGGGAACGGACGGAAGCCGCCGCCCGTCTTTCCGGCGTTTATCTTCAACGATTTTCAAAAAGTTCCGCGTTCCCGACCGAGCACCGGAAGCATAAACAATTCGGACACGACGAACGGCAGAACCGCTTCTCGGAAACCCCAAAATGTATTCTGCTTTCGACAAACGGCACAAATTACGAAGAGTGGAAGACGAAGAGCACTCGTTTGTTGACACAAAGCACGCCCTTGATCTCGCGACACTCTCGCGCGTCCCCGTTGCGCGCTCGTCGGGAGGTGGGCGGCCGCCTTATCGAGTGGACGAAAAGACCACGCGTCTCGCTCTCGAGCTGCGATTCGTGCGCCGAGCGAGCGGCCGGGCGGCGGCGGCCATAATTGAAGCGGGGCGTCGATCGGACGCGAGAGGTCAGCAAGTTCGTTCTTTCTGCTCATTTGCATCTTTCGCTTCGGATTGCTGTGGACGTGCGCTTCGGCCGTTCGGCGAGCGTCGTGACTTGTGGTCGACGAGCGGCGGCCGATGCAAATGACCTCTCCGCTCTGTGCGGAACGCGCCGCTCTTCGGTTTATGTTCGTGTTTGTGGGAGTCACGCGTTTCGGGCGTCGCCTTCCAATGGGGGACTTCCGGTGGGCGAAAATTGGCCTCTTTTCGGATCTTCGGAATGGTTTTTTGTCCCAACTCCTCATTTGTAAACGGCGAGCGCCTCGCCGCGTGCTCCGAAAATAACCGAGGAGCAGAAAGAGCGAGAAACTCCTCGCCGGCCCCTCTTCAATCAACCGCCCGCTTTCTCCGCCGTCGTCTTTTGACGGCCGTCCACTCGCCGACTTTTGCTCTCGGAGAAGCGTGGCCAGAGAGTGAAGAAGACGTGAAGAACACGAACCTCCGCCGAGTTCGAAGTCCAGCGGGCGAAAACGCTGAGGAGCGGAGGTACTCGTGTTTAAAGTTGCTGCTCGTTTGCAAGAGTGATCAATAACCGCCCCAATGCGGGTGAACGTGATTTGATCTCTGATGGCGAACCGTTCGCTCGCTCGCTTGTTTTCGGGCGTTTGATCTTCGAAAGTTGACGGGAAAACAGGGATTACGGCCGCAAATTTCATTCAAATTCCGCAAGAAAACAAGAGCGGGCATGGAAGAGGGGACTCCGCTGCAGTTCGACCTTCTGCCCACGCCTGCGAGCGGCGTTCTGCTCGTCGACTTTGAACTCTTCTTTCGGGTTGCTTGCGTCGGTTAGCCGCTTTCTTCGAACTTCTTTGACTCGTCCCCTGCAATCAAGCTGCAAAAACGCGCGTGATCACGAGCATCGGCCATAATTATCGCTTCGATGAGGGAGTAATTGTGCTAAAATATCTGCTTCCAAATGTGTCTAATGGCCCGTTGGACGTCTTCGGCGGTCTTTGAGGTCGACCCTTCCTTTTTGAAGCAAAGTGCGCGATTACCGCCGATTCCTCACGCACCAACGCCTCCGATTTGTTTCGATTGATTGCGAGTTCGAGCGAGCGAGCGAGTGGAAGTCCATTTAAATTACGAAGAACGCCCAAATGGAAGTGTGCTCTCGAGCAAGAGGTCAACCGGAAGTTCTTTTCGCACACTCGTCGTTGTTGCGAACTTTTGCTTTGCACCTGCCGTCCGCCGTGTGTTCGTCGAGTGAGCAGAGGTCGCTGGACCGGCTGCAATCCGTGACTCACAATCAATTCATGAGCCCGTTAGCAGAAAGGGGATTCGATTGTGCTCGTTATTCGGCCGCTTGGTTCGTTGTGGCCCAAAGTCGCGTTCTGCACGCACGACTGTGGTCGGCGGTCGGGGCCGAGTGGTCGTTTGGACGGGCGGGCGGTCATGTGAGGGGCTGGAGCCGGGCCGGTCCGTTTTTGATGAATTGAAAATGAAATTGTTTCTTCCCTTCTCCTCCCTCCCGCCCGCATCTTCACGATGCCGAAGGGAACACAAAGAGAAGAAAAAGAAGTTCGAGAAATTAGCTCCCCGTCCGCTGCAACGCGCGCCGCGCCCCAGGCCCTTCGGGGCCCCAAACCATGCGGGAGGTCCGCTCGATTAGGCGGACGTGGGAGCGGCGCCCAACAAATGGGCTTTGCGATTAGGAATTCCGTTCCGCCGGGCCCCAATCTCCACGCTCGCCGCTCGCCTTTGTTCATGCGCGAAGGGAGAACGTCGGAGGTCAACGGCCGCCCTCGATGTTCAAAGACCGGCCGGCCGGCCGGCGATTTCCGACTGCACAAATGACTCCGCTTGTCACCCGCCCGTTTGAGTGGCACGTCCGCGGGCCAAACCGACGGCCACTTCGAGAAACTAACGAGCGGAAGGAAGGCGACCGTTCCGACTGGTGACCAATCGTTTCTCCCGATGATTCATGAGGTTTTGAACGGCAAGTGGAGTGGTTTGCTTCCCACCAATCTCCAGAGAATTGCGGATGTCACGAGTAGAACGTTCAATGGTCAATTGATGGTGTGCACAACAGGAAGCCGAACTCTTCCGCACAAACTCGGCGGCCGTCCGCGTGGTCAACGGTGGACAAGCGGCCGTCGCACGCCGCGGCGGGCGGCATCCCCTTTGTTCTCGCCTTTGTGCGGATTTTATTGGTTTGGCCGTCACGCCGCCCCGCTTCCTTTCTTTACGTCTCCGACAAGCGACTTTCCACGGCGAGGAAGGGACGAGCGCCGAATTCGCGGTTTGGCCGCCGGACGAAGTGCGAAGTTTTCTTCGTTTGCGGCCCTCCGCTTTGCGTGGGTCGTGTGCCGAAGGCCACGAACATGCGAGAGCGGGGGGCTACGATTCGATTTGCATCGGATTCTGTTGCTTGTTTGTTTCTTCCGATGAACCGATTTCAATCGAGAAACGTCGCGAAGTTCGATTCAAATCGGATGTGGAGAAAAGGCGGCTCGTGGGATTAACGGCGGCCTACGTGACGAAAGAAGGGGGTTGTTGTGGATGAAAGCGAGAGTTCGAAACTACAATCGGTGTTTATGCCTGGCAGTTCTCAAGTGTCGCCCTCCGGCCGCCGGTCGGACGTGCGTAACGGCCGGGGGATCGGCGATCCGCTCGCCTTTCGGCTGGACGGTTTTGCTCTCGAATTTGAACAGCCGCCCCCACCCTCCGCCCATTCACTCGACTCGACCCTCTCCGCTTCGAGGGCCTAATTTCTGTTTGTTTTGAGTAATCGCCGTTGTTCAAAAATCAACGCAAAATCGCTTCGACTGCTTCGAATTCCACTGGGACTGCGCACTGTTTGACGCAAACGAAAAGGTCACTCGCCGAAGTGGATTCCGCGAATTTCCGCTTTTTATCTGCCCGCTCGCGGGCCGCCGCCTAATTAGCGGTCGGCCTCCGGGCTCAATTGGAGCGTACTTTGTTGAGGTCGACTTGGAATTGAATTCATTACGACGCAGCGGTGTGCATTGAGACTGCGGACGACGTGACTCACGAACGCTCCTTGATTTCGAATATGAATGCTCAATCGTTCTGGTTGTGCGGACTAATGAATGGAGGAAAACTCCCGAATCCCGGCAATCCGCACGTATCGTTAGTGCTCATTGAATTCGGAGCTTGTAGTCTGTAGGGGGATCTCTTCTCTTGACTCGCGTACTTTGAGCTGCCCGGCGGCTGTCGCCCGCGAGCGAAAAAGAGATCATCAGCGGAGTTCCAATCGTTTGAACAAAGAGTGGAGGGTTCGCTTTCCGCTCAGACGGACCGGAAATCGCCGTCCAGCCGACGGATCGGTGCTTGTGCGCATTTCGTGCGACTCGCGACTAATTCGGGCTACACGCGCCCTCCGGCTTTGTTTATGCAGCCGGCGGCCAAACGATTGGTCCTTGACCCCCGGCCGTCGGGGATTGTTTTGCATTCCCCGTGATTGTCTCGAATTTCATCGAATGCCGATGAAAAACCTCTGATTTAACACGTCAACTTCATGTTACGGGCAACGAGCCACAGTCGAGTCCTCTACCCCAGAAACAGAGAACGATTTCATTGATGCAGAAAGATTTGTGGCTCCAAAGTTCATTCGATTTCGATTCGGAACCCGTTCCGCGCATTGCCGACGGAGCGGTAAAATCCGCCGAGTTGACCATAAAAGCGGAAATCCCCGCACACGACGCGCGCATCCTGTCGGTCGCCATGAAAACGTACGTGATCCGCACACTCCGATGGCTTTTTGCTGGGCGAATCGGCGACCTTCCTGTTTTACCGCCCTTCCACTCCAAATCCGACTCATCCCATCGCCCCAATCCACTTGCTACCCAGAAGGGCAGTTAGAACACTCACAGTTATCCTTGCTACAACCATAAACGAAACAAGAGAACGGGAGGATCAAAGGTGATCTTTGAGTCAGCCGATCGGCGGCTTGTTCGATTCGGGGGCCATTCGCGGGCACGATCGACCCGGCCTTGTGGTTTTCGGCCTCTCCGGCGGCCGACTGGCGGCGCTCGGAGTCCATTTGTCAAATGGAGCGGCCGGCCGGCTGATCGGCCTCCCGACGGGCCAATTGGCGGCAAACGAGCGAAGGCGAGTGGAGAAGACGGCGGCCATTTGTTTTGGTTGCCCGTCGTGTTCACTCCGCTCGCCTCTTCAGCTGTTCGATCGGGCGGCAATTGATAGCCGCGACGGCTTATCACTCACGCGTTCCGGGCGGGCGTCTCCGGAGCCGCCCGGTGGAGATCCGCCGTCATCCGAGTGCGGAGGTCCGGGCGGGAGTCGCGGAGATTGACGACGTTTGTTTTTTGTGCCGGGCCCCGAGCCGGCCGAGTGGGACGTGCAGATCGCAAGTTTTTCGGCCGCCTCCTCCGTCCGCCGATCTCCCGCAGCCTTCGCTTTTCGACTTGTGGTCTGCGGGCGATTAATTCCGGCAGATGTCCACACTTTACGGGCAGCTTTTCTTATCAGGGAGTTTCAAACGAAAGTGTGCGACCAAATGCGGGGATTAGCAAGCCAAATGAGGTCGTTGCACGAGCAAAATTAATCATTCCGCTCGCGCCTCTTCCACCGCTTCGGGCTCTCGGCACAAGCCGGCGCTCTTTTCGCACGTTGCGATTGGAAATCGTAAGAAGTGTGCTGGGAACGGGACGGCCTGCGTGTTGACAAAGAGGCCGCTAATCGCTTTCCGTTCTCCGTCTTTCATGATCGCTTGTTTTCGATCGGATGTCGTCGGCCGTGTTTTCGCTCACGCGGTCGGTCGGCGGCCAAATGGCGGCCGCCCCGTCCGCCTACTCATTCCGTCTGGCCGTCCGATTCGGAGCCGAGCGGACGGCCGACGTGTTGCGATCGAAAGCCATCAGACGAACGGGGAGCAGGCGGGCGAGCGATTTTACAACGCGGATCGTTTCCGGTTTGATCTCGTGCTCCCGCATCCCGTGCGAGCGGTCGCCTTCGTGGATGGAAACTTCGAAAAAAGGCTCCGAGTTTGGGCGGACTTTTGAATTCGCCGTGGAATCCCGCGGAACGCAAAATAAACAAACGACGACGAGGGGGGACGCGTGGGCTTCGTAAAGTACGGGGAAAAGGAGGAAAGAAAAGATTATTACAATGCGGGCAAAGTTCCGTGGGCGTTTCGTTTGCTCTCGAAAGGAATGCGAAGTGAAACAATCGTCTGACTACTTCCTCTCCTCCTCGGTAATCTCCGCATTTCGCGAACAATCAGCGAGCTTTGATTTCTTTTCGGATCAACCGCCCACCCGCCGACTTCCGATCGTGTCGAAAGCGCGCGGATTCGGCGATCTTCGCGGTTCGCCGAGTCATCGCTTTCGATCGGTGGGGTTCACGTTCGCTCTCCTGCTTCGAGTATAAAAGAACGATCTCCTTCTTTGTTGTTCGAAAGCGTTCTGGCATGGATGCAAATGAGCGTCGACGGCATTCCGCCCGTGTGGTCTTCTCGGCGAACAATTGGGGCCGGTCGAGGAACGTCCACTTCTTTCCCTCTTGCCCTCTTTTGTTCGCTTGAACAACCGCCCTCCCGTTGCTCGCACAATGGGCGGCCGGCCGACGAGTGCCGAACGTCCCCGGTGGTCCCAATTGTGGAGATCGTGAGAGCGGGCTTGTTTTTGTGCTTCAACTCGAGTGCCCGCGAACAATCCTTCGCGTTTATTGCGGGTATTTCGGGCCTCCTTTTGTTCGCCCTCGTCCCACGATGCCCAACTTCCGGGCTGAAGATCGAAGTGGAGCACAAGCTTCGCTTCCCCGCGAGACAGTCGTGAAATCTTCCCTGTTGTAAGCCATGAACACGGCGGATATCTCATTGACCTTTCATTGCGCATGCCGACAGTAAAGCGGACGATAGTCCGACGGCCGTCTGGCTTCTAATTGCCGACCGTACGGGAGCAGACGGTTGGCGGCCGTAAATCTCCGTTTACGATCACTTTCGACAAGTCGGACGAAAAGTCAAGACTCGCCCTTGTTGTTCGTGTTTCTTCCGCCTCGTTGAGCAATCGGGAGGCCGACGGGACGTTCGGAAAAACGCGAAAACGAGCCCCGCATTTGCTCAACGAGGCTTGAAGAAAAAGCGAGAGGTCGTGATTCCCGTGTGTAAAAAGCGTTCGCTCGACTTCGAAATACGCGGACGGCCGTACAGTAGCTGGAACGGGGGGATCGAGACGTCCGGCCGTTCCGCTCGATGTTTGTTTGTCTTTTGATTTTTATTGACGAGGAAGACGGAGGGACGAGGAACTTCAATCCACGTCCTCGGTCGCGCGGCGCTCAAGTGGAGACCGCGAGGACGGCGGGCCGGCCGGCCGGCAGAAGAAATCGGTCGACGCCGCCAGTCGCGGGTCGAAATTCCCGTTTGCCGAGTGGATTTGGACGTGAACTCAAATAAAACGCGAGATTCTGCGAATCGAAGATGCGGCGGTCTTCCGATTGACTCCGCCTGGGTTCTAATTCGATTTGATCTCTCGATTGAAGGCCGGCAGATCTGCGTGCTGTTCACATGTCCACTGGACTCGCCGATTGTTGTGGGTGACGAAAGTGGGCGTCTGCCGAAAATACCCGCGTTTTTTGGCCCGATCAAACGCTTCGCCCATCGCTCTTCGTTGTTTCAAGCCGCCCGCCCGCCCGTTGCGGACATCACGTGAAGCCGAGAGATGGCCGCAGATCATTCGTCTTCCCGTCGCCGGCCGATCGGCCGAATGGGCGGCCAGACGAAAGAAGTGGGTCAGCAGTTCATGCGGAGAGCCCGCGGGCCAACTGCCGAATTCCGCTCGCGATTTCGCCGGGAAAATCGGAGCTCATTTGTTGCAGAATTTATGGTGACGCCGAGATCCCGCCTCGAGTCCGCCGAGTTGTTCGTTTTCGTCGCCCGCACGTACACGAATCACTCCCCCTCCTCTCCCGGCTGAAGTCGGGTGGATCAACCGTCTCCGTGGCCGCTTGTTTATCGCGCATTACCGTCAACAACGCGCCCTGCTTGAGTACGTGCGGATTGGAAAGAAAATTAAAGTCGCGTGCGCGTCCCTTCGGGTTGGCCGAGCGGAGCGAAACGGGCGGGACGGTCGGGTCAGTTTTGTGTTCTGCTCGCCCTGTTGATCGCCGCTTCCTCCGCTCCGCTCTCCGGCCTTTCCATTCGTATTTCGGCGCGCATGACCGTCGAGCCGAGTGCCCGCCTGTTTGTTGCAAATAGGCGGACAACAGGCCTGCTGGTCGGGGCTCGAAAGCGAAAGAAGACTGTTTTCTTCTCCTTCGATTTGTACCTTCCTTCGGCCGGATGCGATCCAAGGCAATCCGGCCTCCGGCTACAATCGGGCGGCACGTGAGGGATGTTTCTCGTTTGTATTCCGCGAGTCCATTCGTATGCCACTTGTGATCACCTCCTTGCCTTCAATGCTCGCGGCCCCCCCCTGCCCACGTCTTTCGGCCTGTACGATCGCTTGTTTTGATTCCCGATTCGTACAGCCGGCGGAGGTTCGGAATCCTCGGCTGGAGATAAGGAGGCCGGCGAATTGCAACATGCTGTTTTGCCCGCGATCCCCGATCGTTCGGCCGGCCGGCCTGTTTACGCGTCGATCGGAGCGAGCGGAGGGCGGGCGGGGCGGGCGGGCAGTCCCCCCGCGGAGCCCGCAAAGAACGCCCCAACGTTGCGGAGGGCGGGGCGCTTTTTTCAGCCCGTGTTCCGGAGGAAGTCCCGCCCCTCCGCTCGCCGCCCGCCCGCTCGTTCTCCCGCTTTTGGTCCGCAGTCGGGGGAAGGCGGGCGGCCGGAGCGGCGGCTGAACTCGGGACTTCTTTCCGCCGGCCTTCGGACGCGCGACCTCCGCACCGATCGCCGTCCTTCGGCCAGCCCTCATGAGTGTTCTCCTCTTGTGATCCCCTCCAGTCCCCGGAACATTCGGTCACTGCTGTTCGTAATCCGATTTCTTCCGTTCCTTTTCGAAGGGTTTACTTTTCTGAACCCTTCGGTTTGCCTCATGGACGTTGCGGTCAATCCAATTGGCCCCAATTTCACGCCACAGCGAGCAAGTGTTCCCTTTTCGGTGACCACTTGCGGCACACACGTAATCGAGTCGCGTACTCCCAATTGTGACTTCTTTCGTTCGAGCGCCCTCCGAATGCGGAAGAGTTGCCGGAGTGCGTGTTGCTCGCAGTGGCGGGTGTTTATTTCGCTCGCGTTGATTCTAATCGGAGCGGAGTGTTCGAGAAGGCGGCGGGCGAGCGGGGAGGGAGAACAGTTCGAAAAAAGCGCGTGAATGTTCGCCTTTCCTCAAACGGTCTAGAGTGTTCTCTTTTTCTCGTGAATCTCCTGGCCGCGATCTCGATCGCCTCTCAAGCTCTGGTCGGAAAGGGGAGGGCGATGTAGTTGTGATAGCGGGCTGATCGATGTCTTCGCCCCGCCGATTGCTCGCAAGGCGGGAGAACGGGGCGGTTCGAAGTGCGCGGATGACAAATGGGGGGAAGATGAGCGGCGGTTTGGAGGCGACGAGCCGAACGAGCAGCAGGACGGGGCGAAGGCGAAAGCGGCCGCCCTTTGTCGTCTTTATGGGCGCTCGACCATAAAAAGTGCCCGCGTGTGTTTGATCGCCCGCCCGCCCGATCGAAAGGTCCAATTCGCCCGCCCTCCTTTCGTCTCCTCGTGCGCTCCCGCCAATTCGATTCGCTTTTGATTTCTGCGGTTAAAAACCCGCGAGCATGCAGGAGGAGTTTCGAATTCGAATGTCTGTCAGCTGTTCGCGATAATTGATGACCGCCCCAGTGCACGCCGCCCGCAGATGGCCGGCCGGCCGTTCGGAGCGAGCGGGCGAACACGTCGCCCATTCCGTTTTATTCGCTTGTTTTCTTCTAAATCCGTCCAAAACAACCTTTCCGTTCCGTTCTTTGCGTGTTGGAGATTCCGAACGTGTGCACGTGTCTTTTCCACCCGAGATCGCAGACGATCTTCTAACTCGCGTGTTCGCTTCAGATGATCGACTGCGCTCAAATTCGATTGGAGAGCCTCCGCCATCACGTGAAGCAGAGTCAGCATCGTCGCAACGGCAACTCCACCGCCGCCTCTCAAACTCCGAAGCCGCGCAGCCCGCCGGCGGCCGTCCGCCTGCCCGAGAGCCTCGAGGACTGCGGCCCCGTCGCCGCCGCCTTCCACACGAACCGCGTCGCCCTGTTCCAGCTGACCGTAAGTTTCGTTCTCTCATGAAGGGGAGGTGACAGAAGGGAGCAAATGCCGGTCTCTTAACGTTCATCCGTTGGAATGCGGGAACGTTTCCGAGAATAAGTGGGGAGCCCGAGAATGCTGCTATTTCTGATTCCAAATGGCTCGCCCGGTTCGAAAAGGGCGACCGAAGTGACGCGATCCGCACTTTCGGTTTGAAACGGCGATCGCGGAAAGGGCGTCTGTTTCGGAATCCCGGGGATGGCCGCTAAAAGGCCCGAGTGCAGTGTTTTCGATCAACAGAAGCGAGGGGACGTTTCGCGAAGACACCAAAGCTCATCGAAACGACGCCGGAATTCCGCAGACTGGCCGCTCATTCATTCTTCTCGTTTCAGAACACGCCTCGCCCGATCTCCATGAGTCGCTTCACGGTCGTGCCCGTGGCCACGAACAACGCCGACGTGCCGCTCCGCTCGGCGATGGCCGCCCACCGCCCGCTGCACGTGCGCGTGACGGCCGACGAGCCGCCGCGTGGCCCGAAGATGAGCGCCGCCGCCGCGCACGCCGATCACGAGCGGCTCGCCGGCGGACTCCGTGGACTCGGCGGTCGTGATGAGCGGCGACGACGACGACACGCTGAGCCCGCTGCCCGCGCAGACCGGCTTCCACTTCAACGCCACCAGCCACCGCACTCCCGACGTGCAGCCGCGCTTCCGCGCCCGCTCGTCCAGCGAGTGCTGGGACTTCCGCGGGCCCGTTCACGGACCGACCGTCCAGAAGTGCGCCGTCCCCGCGCCGACCAAACTCCAGCTCGTCAGTGCCGCCAACCCCTCCACGTTGTCGATGAGCTCCACCGGCTCGACGGCCTCGCTGTCGCCCAACGGCACTCCGCTGCGTTCGATCCTCAAGAAGCCGAAGGTGCCGCCGCCGCCCGGTCTCGGCAACACGACCGTGCAGGCGTTCACGGCGAGCGGCGGCATGCGGCGTGTTCCCACGCGCTACGTGCTGGCCCGCTCCGTCTCCGAGTGCCAAGACGACGCCGCCGCCGGCATGCTGATGGACGCGTCGGCGATGGCGGCCAACTTCTCGCTGCTGGACGAAGAAGTGGTCTCGATGGAGGATCTCGTGGCCGCCGGCGTCAACGGTTCGCCGTTGAGCGTGTGCGCCGAAGTGGACGAGGACTCGGACGAGCCGGAGCAGCCGAGTGAGTCCCCTTCCGCCCATTACTCCCAACTGATTTCCTTCGTTCCAGCGGCGGAGCAACAGCGCACGAAGCGCGTGTCGTTCAACGAGCAGGTGCAGGCGCGCATCTACCGCTCCACTTCGTCCATCCTCGCCAACCGCAACAAGGCCGACCGCCGTGCCCGCAACGCGCTCAACAAGCAGCGCCGTCGCGCGGAGTCGGAGTCCATGGACGGCGTGGAGGAGGCGACTCCGCCCGCCGCCCTCTACTACGTGCCCACCATCCCGTTGGCGAAGACGAGCGCCGAAGACAAGTCGCAAGACGAATTCGGCGATCAGGACGACGCGGACGCCAACAACGGTAATGAGGCCACTTGCCTGCACTTGTGATCGTTTGTGCTGTGAACACGGGCCGCTCCTCTCCGCCTGTCTCTGCCCCGCCTCCTTCTTAACACCAACCGATCGGCCGAACGGCTGTTCATCTCATTTCTCTACGGGATTGATTCTTTTGTTTCCAAAGCACAACGAAAGGACTCGATCGGTGGTCGAATCGAACACGATCGAGTTCTTTGCGTCCTTGTTTGTATCCGTTGGGTAGTTCTTCGTATTTCGATGCTAAACGGGATCTTTCCGATCGAAAAGCCGGAACTGTGGATTGTTTTTAGTTAAATCGTTTGTAAATATTTCTTTTGTAGCCTTGCTTGTTGCCTTGATTGGAGACACGAGTGTGCAATTGGGTGTGTGTGTTTGTGTTCTTCCGATCGGCATCCGTAATAAAGCATTTGTTTGTTCACTGCACGGCCCTCGCTTCTGCTCACTTCCGATTAACAAGCAGCCGAAAGAAACAAGAGGTGGAGGTCGTGTGCACTGCTTTCTGTTCGATTGCTGTTGCTTCACAAACACGCCCGTTGTGCACTCCTCGAAGACCTTCGATCCAAGTGTTAACCGATGCGATTGCAGGTGCCGGCCAGCTGGGCGACCGCCGCGACAGCGGAATCGACGACGAGCCCGTGGACTCGGGCGTCGACTCGCCGCCGAACGCGCGCGCCGGAGTCTCCCGAAACGCGTGCAGCGCGTGATCTCCGCCGACTCGGCGATCGGCGACGACTCCGACCTGCAGCTCGTCTAATGCGGCCTCCCTTCCCCCTTCCACACGTGAAGTTGAAACGAGTCCCTCCACTCCTCTCGTGATTCTTGCTTCGGTTTCTCATTCTTAGGTGTTCTTATTCCTCCGAACTCACTGGTTGTCCGCACTCGTACAAGAGTCCTCTGTACATGTTCCTTAGGCTTGTGTAATTCCGCCCATCCACTGGTTTTTGAACGGGCGTCCTTGTTGGGCCCGCTACGTGTCGTTAGTTTGGATCGTCTGTAGCCCACTCTTATGTGTAGATTCCCGTAGCTGGTTAGTCGTTGTAGCGAGTAATATCGAATATCATCGAGTGCTGTTAGATTGCTCGCCCCCACCTCCCCCGATCAATCGAAAAGAAAAAACCAAAAATTCGAGTGTTCTTTTCCGTCGGTACGAATCTCTCGTTTGTAATCAACTGCGTGTACATTGCTTGAACCGCGTTCTCCGCCGACCACCGCCGATCTTCCGCCCCGAGCGGTCCTCCGCACTCCCCCGTTGTTCGTGGCCGATCCTCCCCGCCCTCCTCATCGCCCCGCTGCCTTCTTTTGTTTCCGCTTGGCGGTCATGCGTGTATTCCGACGAGACGCCGCCGTTCGACCCACAGTCGTGAGTCGACGACGAGCTCTGTGGGCGAAACGATCCTCTTTGTCTTAGCTGCCTCTCCTCTCTAATCACCGCAGACGACCGCCGGTTGTCTCTTCGCTTACCGAATTCCGCGACGTCCTCCGCCGGTTGCCCCCGCAGGCAACGATCGCCCCTTTTGCGAGGGGACCGGCGGAACGTCGAAGATCTTGAATGCCGGGACCTCTCTTAGTAAATGTGTGCATCCAATGGGTATCTTCAGCTCCTTTGTGTAATTTGTCCACCACTCGAAACGGGGGTTTGTGTTCGGACCGTTCGGTCGGTCGGTGGATCGCCTCTCCCTTCCTCCACGCCATCTCCTCGACAATTGGTGGTCCTCCGAAGTTCGCGGTTCCTCCTGTGCATCCCGATTGTACACGCCGTTGTGCTCGTTTGAGTTCTCTCGTTCACCCCCGATCGTATCACGTAGTCGAGTCCCTCCTGTTCTCTTTAGTGCTTGTGCGAAGAGCATATTGCGAAGAAAACGAGAAACCCCCTTGTTCCTACCTTTAAACCAGTGTTTATACGCGTAATCTCTCGAACGGCGATGCTCCTGATCGACTGTCCGCTTCCCCCTCCCCCGATCAGCCCCGCTGCACGGTCTTCCTGCCCCTCAAATGTGCAAATCGCCCCACTCCGCACCGATTCCTCCGCAATCCACTCATTCCGTTGCTTTTCGCCCTTCCGCCCACCCTCCTCGAACGCATTTGTTCCCCGAATGCTTCCACCGTCGCTTTTCGAACCCCTGCCATTTGTTGTGCGAAGCTTTACGTACGAAAGAGTCCGCTCTGATGGGCGGAATCCCTGCCGCCCCTTCCACTTGTTATATTTATTCCCTGGATGGATGCGAGTCCCTCAATCGTCCACCTTTCCTCCACTCTTCCGTTGGACTCGCGATCTTCTTGTTGTTGTTTGTGAACATCCCTTGGCCCTTCGCCTTCCACGCACTCGATTGTTTCTAATAATTCGCCCCCTTCCCTCACTATTCGAATGTGCAAAGACGGTCGATTGTTGGAATAAATTCGAACTGAAAACGAGCGGAGTCAATTGCAACAAGGAAACTGCCGAAGAAACGAGGACCCACCTCCCAATCGCAAGGCGGACCGTTCGTCAATAAACGCCAAGGGAGGAGGTTGCAGACGAACAAGTCCCGAGAACCGGACAAAAGCAGAAATTTGCCGAACGTGTCTCGTCGATTTCTTTGCGCTTTCCACTTGGAACACGCGACGATGTAATGAGGGCAATTCACAGATCGCTCGTAGCTTTCACATCTGCTTTGCTCCTTCTTCGGCCAGCTTCAACAAGCGAGCAACTCGAGGGAGGTCTTCTCCTGCATCCACGGGCCCGCTCCACGAGCCGCCCATCCCCTTGCAAGCGGGTCCCGAGTGGAAAGCGTGATCGATTTGTAATCAAAAATCTTGGCATTTTTCCGCTCGTTCTTCCTTTCAGCTGGAGAGGCGGCAGTTGTTGGAGTGTGCATCAAGAGAATCCGCCTAACTTGAGTCAATCGCCGCGATGCCCGAGTCGGACGTCAAAACCGCCAAGGCGACGAAGTCGGAGACTGCGGAGCTCGCAAAGGACGTGAGTTTGCCGCCCGCTCTCGGATTTTTGATGACTTCGTTCCGTTCAGGTGATTTCGAAGATCCCGGACCTGGAGATCGCCCAACTGCGCTTCCTGGTCAATCATCCCGATTTCGACAAGGACCTCAAGGAGGCCAAGTGGAGTCTGCTGCTGGAGGTAAGTCTTCCACCCATTCCGCCTTTCTTTTCACTCCGTTGTTTGCAGAAAATCAAGGAGCACGAGATGGCGCCCTTCTACGAGGTCGTGGCGACGGAGACCAGCCGCAAGATGGACGACATCCTCTTCACGCAGCTGAAGGCCAAGAACGAGAAGCGCCTGAAGGAGATCGACGCGGAGATCGCGGACGCCGAGCAGAATTTGGGTTCGTTTCCGCCGCCTTCCTTTCCGTTTGATTCTCGCTTGATTGCAGGCGAGAGCGAGGTGCGGCAGGCGTGGCTGCGCAAGTCGGAGTACCTGTGCCAAATCGGCGACAAGACGGCCGCCCTGACCGCCTTCCGCACGACCTACGAGAAGACCGTCGGCATCGGCTACCGCATCGACCTCGTGTTCTCGTTGATCCGCTTCGGGCTCTTCTTCCTCGACCACAAGCTGATCAACTCGAACATCTCCAAGGCGAAGGACCTCATGGAGCAGGGCGGCGACTGGGAGCGCAAGAATCGGCTGCGCTCCTACGAGGCGCTCTACAAGATGGCCATTCGGGACATGAAGGGTGCCGCCGCCCTCTTTTTGGAGACCGTCCCCACTTTCGGCTCCTACGAGCTGATGTCCTACGATCAGCTCATCTTCTACACGATCGTCACTTCGCTGCTGGGTACGCGGCTCTCTTTCGTCCCTCCTTTTCACCCGCTTGCTCGATTTCAGCGTTGGAACGTCCCGACTTGCGGACCAAAGTGATGCGCTCGAACGAGGTCCAAGAACGGGTGAGTGCTTGTGAATGTCCTCTCATTTGTTCTTGTTCTGTTCTTCAGTTGAACGGCGGCGGAGAGAACGGCGAGCTGATCCCGATCAAGAACTATCTGGATTCCTTCTACAACTGCCAGTACGATCAGTTCTTCATCCAGCTGGCGTCGCTGGAGTCTCAACGCCTGAAGTTCGACCGCTACCTGGCTCCGCACTACGGCTTCTACTCGCGCGCCATGCGCCTCAAGGCCTACAACCAGTTCCTGACCCCCTACAAGACGGTTCGTTCCGCCCACAACGAGCGATCGCTCATCTGCCCGCTCGCTTTCAGGTGCGTCTGGACATGATGGCCAAGGACTTCGGCGTGTCGAAGGCGTTCATCGACCGCGAACTGCACCGCCTGGTGGCCTCGGGCTCGTTGAGCTGCCGCATCGACGCCGTGAACGGGACGATCGAGATGAGCCACCACGACAACAAGGACAACCTCTACAAGACGCTGATCCGCGACGGCGACATTCTGCTCAACCGAATCCAGAAGTTGGCGCGTGTGATCAACGCCTGAACCCTGCCCGTCTGTCCGTTTAACTTATGGCCTCCCCCCTCCGTGTTCTCGTTTTGTACCATCGGGATGAAGTGGATTCGATAAACTTTGATTAAAATTCGCTTCTTTCAAAGTGAGAAGAAGGGAGCGAGATG
Source organism: Aphelenchoides fujianensis (assembly GCA_024699865.1). Lineage (NCBI taxonomy): Eukaryota > Metazoa > Nematoda > Chromadorea > Rhabditida > Aphelenchoididae > Aphelenchoides > Aphelenchoides fujianensis. The sequence continues at coordinate 20,996 of JAMPIO010000173.1, read as the reverse complement.
ACGGAAGGCAATCTTTTCAACTGCCGCGCCGGTCGCCTAACGTCCTCGAACAAGACGAGAAGTGGACGGAGAGTTCTGCATCTAATCGCCCGTTTATTCTTGCTCTACCACCCGACAACAAACAGCTGGCTAGCTGTTCAGATATGCTTTTCTTTCAACTCGAGCAGAAATGCGGCCAAATTCCGTTCAACGGGCATCGAAGAGAGTTGGGACGTCTTGCGGTCGCACGTTCCCGCGTTCGGTGAGGACGGCCGTGATCAAATCGGCGGGCGTCACGTCGAAGGCGGGATTCCAGCAGGGCGTGTTCTCCGGGGCAATGGCGACTCCTGCAAACGAGAAGGATGCAGAGGAAGAGGAAGGGGGAGTGCTCACCGTTGAATTTCTTCAGTTCGTTTGCCTTCCGCTCCTCGATCGTGATCTCCGCCCCGCTCTGAATGCGCGGGTTGATCGACGAAGTGGGCGTCACGACGTAGAAGGGAATTCGGTGGTATTTGGCGAGGATTGCAAGTGCGTACGTGCCGATCTTGTTCGCCGTGTCCCCGTTCAACGCCACCTGGTCGGCTCCTGAACGCACGAAGGTGAGAAGACGGAATGGACGGAAGAAACCGACCGACGAAAATCGCGTGAACTCGGCGGCTTTGCATCAGGGCGGCGGCCATGCTGTCCGCGATCAGGCAGTGCGGGATCCCTTCGGCTTCCAGCTCGTAGGCGGTCAACCGGCCGCCCTGCAAGTATGGGCGGGTTTCGAGACAAAAGGCGCCTTCCAATCGTCCTCTCCAGTGCAGCGCCCGAATCACGCCCAACGCCGTGCCGAAGGAGCTCGTAGCGAGAGCCCCTGTGTTGCAGATGGTCAAAACGGTGAGCGGCTGCTCGCGATCACTCGGCCGAAGGTTGTGTTCGACGCAGACCACCGAATTGCGAAGAAGGCGGTCGTTTTCCTCTCGTTCTGCCACGTACAACCCGAAGACGTACTCTTGGATCCTAAAGGCCGTTGGCATCACTCAACAAAAACTAAAAGAAGAGCCAACCGCTTGCGAATGTCGTCTGCCGACAATCCGACGAGTGTTTCCGTGAATTCGCGCAGTTTGATCGTTTCGTTCGCGAGGTTGACGGCCGTCGGACGGGCGCTCTTGAGGAATTCGGCCGCCCGGCTGGTGTACGCGATGAGGTCGCCTTCCTGCGCCTTCGGGTTGTGCTCCAAATCAACCGCCAGCCCCAGCAGTCCGACGGTGGCGATCAACGGAGCTCCGCGCACGTTCATCCTTTTGATCACTCGGTGGGCATCTTCGAGGCCCCGCACAGGAATGTACTCCGTCCTTGAGGGCAGCAGAAGTTGGTCCAGCACCTGGAGCGCATTGAGAGAAGGACGAACACTTCAACCAATCGATTACCTCCAACGTTTTGGCCTCCTTATCGTAGCGCAACGTCTCGGACTTCAACTCCCGCTTGCTCAGATCGTCCCAATGATGGCGGGCGGGATCGAACTGAATCGTTTCGAATTGGAAGCCCTCGAATTCGTCGGACATTTCGGTGCTCTTGATCAAACGTCCTGATTGTTACAGCGGAGTAATCGCTCTTATCAACGAAGAAGAACAGTTGACCTCTGCAAGGGAAAGCTGAGAGAAACAAATGACCCCTCCGGCGACGGGCAAACGACGAAAATCCGATAAAGCCGCCTGGTTTGACGAGCGGCGAGGATTCGGATTTCAGCCGTCCGCACGTCTTCTTTCGCTCCGTTCTCCTTCTTTCCCTCTTCTGTTCGAACTGATCGAAATGGCGAGACGACGAGGAATCGGAGTGGGCGCCGTGCACAACAACCAGGCGATGCAGGCGAGTTCTTTCCATTCCATTCATCTCATCGATTGCGTTTGTTTTCAGGCAATGTACCAATCGAAGGGCGACGAGCTGGCCAAGGATCAGCTGGAACGCTTCTCGCAGCAGCTGGACACGTTCACCCGCCGGCTGGAGGAGTTCGCGTCCAAACATCGCGATGAAATCCGCAAGAACTCGCAATTTCGGCGTCATTTCCAAGAAATGTGCACCACCGTCGGAGTGGACCCGCTGGCCTGTGAGTTCTCTTTGATTCCTCTAGGAACGCATTTGATTTGTGTGTTTGCAGCGAGCAAAGGCTTTTGGGCGGCCAAACTGGGCGTGGGCGATTTCTACTACGAGCTGGCCGTCCAGATCGTGGAGGTCTGCTTGGCGACGAGCCACCTGAACGGCGGCATGATGTCCGTCGACGATCTCCGCAATCGACTGCTGAAGTCGCGGTCCAAGACGCGAAAGGATCCCATTTCCAAGTGAGTTCTCTGCTGTGAGCATTCCTCTCAATCCTCCTTGTTCAGCGACGACATCCACCGGGCGGTCAAGAAGCTGAAGGTGTTGGGCCACGGCTTCGAGCTGATCCCCATCGGGGGCGGGCGTTGTCTCGTCCAGAGCGTGCCCGGCGAGCTCTCGATGGACGACACGCAGATCCTGCAGCTGGCCGAGGGGACGGGCGGCTGCGTGACCGCCGAGGCGTGCGTTCAGAAGTTCGGATGGGAGCTCGAGCGGGCGGAACGCGTCCTCGAGCGTCTCGTTCGCATGGAGCGGGCGTGGGTCGACGAGCAGGGACAGGACGGCGTGAACTATTGGTTCCCCTCGCTGTTCCTCGAGCAGTACAACCAGCTGTGCGGCTCGACCAGTGGACTGGGAGTGGGATCGTGATTCCCCGCCCTTCCCTCACTTCCTTCTCCCGTTGACCGTTAGATGGATCCCTCTTCTCTTCGACTACTCGATTGTGATTCCCGCAATAAGCGAACTTCTTTGCGAATCGATTCGATTGTACAAATGTTCGGTCTTCAATAAATGATTGACGAACTTCGAAGATTATTGGCTTCAGTCCGTTCGAACGGCCTTTTCTACCTGCTTCTTCTACGCATTCGCCCGTCATTTCGCGTGTGTTCAGGATGTCCAACGCAAACCTCGTTCCCTTGGGCACGAATCGGCGAATTCCGGGCGGCGACTATGGGAACGCGGGCGGCAGCAATCAGGATCGTCCGCCGGTTGGCCTCCAAACGTCCAGTTTTGTCGGTGAGTTTCCCTTCCGCTTCCATGTCACTCATGCGAAGTCTGCAGACGCGATGGGCCGGCCGATCAACAAACAAGCGACAAGCGGCGGCTGCCCGAAGTGCGGTGAGTTCCCGTCTCGCATTCGGACGATCGATTGTGTTCAGGCTTCGCCGGCCATCTGCCCTTCCAGTGCCGAAACAACATGCTGATGGACGTGGCCGGCTCCGTCAAACGGCCGATCGAGGTCTCGTCCACGAGCTCGCCGTCCTCCGACTACGACACTCCGTTAAAGAAAGAAGGTGAGTGCGACGGAAGATGGTCGACTCGCTCATCTGTGGGGATTTCAGATCGAAAGCTGAAGAAGAAGAGCGTGAAGGAGTTGAAAAAGGAGCTCAAACGCCTCAAGAAGCAGAAGAAGAAGTCCTCGAAAAAGCGGAAGCGGGCGGCTTCTTCCTCGGACGAAGGACGGCGACTCCTCCGATTCGGACAAAAAGGCGAAGAAGCGGAAGAAGCATAAGAAGGAGAAGAAGGCCAAGTCGTCGAAGAAACACAAGCGGCATCGTTCCTCGTCGTCCTCCGACTCTTCCGATTGATTTCATTCCTGTTCACGTTCCCCAATTGTTGCCTCTTTTTATTATTGCAATCCACTCCATTCTCATTTCATATCAAACAGCAAGAAGCGAATAAACGAGATCACGAGGACGTGTGGAATGAAGAGTCGCTTCACCGTCGATCAATCCTCTTCTTCGTCCGGCGGCATCTCCCGTCCCACTTGTTCGGCTGAATGGAGGCGAGTAGAACGGGGGCAGCAGGGCGCGGAACTCACTTTGACGCTCGTAAATCTCCGGATAGCGAGCGGAGAGGGCGGCCTTGATCGTGTTCAGCTTTTTGAAGACGGACTCCAGGTCGGACTTGGCCTGATTGACGGTCTCCTTTCCGGCGTTGAATTGCTTGCGGGCGTCTTCCATCCGCTTTTCGGACAGCGAGCGGCAAGTGGCGAGCATCTCGTTCGTCTTCTCGAAGCGATCCAACCTGAAGCAAGAGGAGGGGATCGAAGGATCGAGCGAGGAAAGCACTCACGTCTTCCGTTGAACTGCGAGGATCTCTTCGATGGTCTCCCGATTCACTTGCGACTTCAGCAGCTCGATGAAGGACTCCTCGTTGAACGAGCCGACGTCCGAGGAGGACGAGGAGGCCGAAGAGGAGGCGGTCTTGAGCGAGTCGCCGGCCGATCCCGACGGTTTCTGTTCGCTCTCGTTCATCCCGTTCAACTTAGGGGACTTGGATTCTGTCCGGGTTATTGACGGAACAATAGAGGCGATAGCCGACGGGAGAGTTGGCCCAAACACGCGACGTGGTCGAGTGTTTCGGAAGAGTCCTCGCTTTCTCCCGTGGTCCTGCAATTTCGATCGAACACACGACCATCCCGCACTTCTTTCAGGCCTCCGTTTTATGGTGGCCGGCGAACACACCGGTTGGTACGTGTTCAAGAAGCGCGCATCCTTTTGGTTCGTGCCTGTCGTCTGCGGCAGCCTGATTTTCATCGACTGGTACCACACGTGAGTTCTCCCCGCTTTTCTTTCTTTTGTTGTGATTAATTCGAGTGGCTGCAGGTACCAGTGGAAGCGCGGCCAAAAAAGTCGATCATCGACGAGCTGCTCGGCGAAGGGAACGTCCTGAGCAAGAAGGCGCACGAAGGAAAGCAGTAAACAAGTGAGTGCATCCCCTTTCCTTTCAATTCTTCATTTTAGTTGTTCGTTCAGACGATGGGCACGTTCACGTTCTCCTACGCGTTCAAGACGTGGTTCGGCTACGCGAAGAACTACGCGATCACGATTCCGGCCGCCGGCTACGTCGGTGCGCGCATCGATCGATCCTTCTTCCTTATTCGCTCGTTTCGTTCAGGCTATTGCTGGGACAGAGCGGGCGAGCGCAAGACCACGCTGATGAAGGGCCAGAGCAAGATGTTCGCCCACGTGCACAAGGCGGTGCCCAAGGGAAAGGACGTGTGGAACTACTGAGCGCAAGGGCCGCCCGTTAGGAACAAAACGATCGTTTGTTTGTAATGCGGACCATCCGCTCGTCTTCTTTCTGTTGTCCCTCGTGAGTGAGTAGAAATAAAGAACTCCCCATTGCTCAAGTGGCCTTCTTTCTTCGTTCCTTTTGTAATTGAACATTCGGATATTTTCGACCGGAACGGAGCGGCAAGTAATCGGCCGGTTGGCAGCCAGGAAATGAAGTCCATCACCGAGGGATTGGCGACCATCACGTTCGAGGGCAGTGCGGAGGCCTTCTACAATCCCGCCCAGGAGTTCAATCGGGATCTGACGTGAGTTCCGCTCAACAATTCGATGAGCATCCCTTTCGATCGCTATGCAGAGTGTCCGCCCTTCGTCGTCTCGTCAAGGAACAGCCGGCCGAAACGAACGGCAATGCGGAGCCGGAGGTCAAAAAGCGGAAGGTCGACGGAGTTCGTTCTTCCGCCCGTTCTCTCGTTGATTTCATTGGTTTTCAGCTGGCCGGCTTTCGCATTTTGGACGCGCTTTCGGCCAGCGGCCTGCGGGCGCTCCGCTTCGCGAAGGAAGTGGACGGCGTCACGCAAGTGGTCGCCAACGACTTCTCGAAGGACGCTCTCGAGATCATCAAGAAGAACATCGAAGCGAACGGATTGTCCCACCTGATCACTCCGAACTACGCCGACGCCACGTGAGTTGCGTGGAAAACGACGAGGAATGACGGCCGATTGCAGGGCGTTGATGTCCGAGCACCGCGCGATCCCCAAACGCTTCCACGCGGTCGACCTCGATCCTTACGGTCAGCAGCGGGGCGTTGAACGCTCTTTTCACTCGTTCTTCAGGCAGCGCCGCCCCATTCCTCAATTCGGGCGTCCAGTGTGTGGCCGATCGGGGCGTCCTGATGGTCACGTGCACGGACATGGCCGTCCTGGCCGGCAACCGACCGGAGGCCGCCCTCGGCAAGTACGGCTCGGTCTCGTTCCGCCACAAGAGTTGCCACGAAGCGGTGAGTTCCCCGCTTCATTTTCCACTCTCCCTCATCTTCAGGCCATCCGCATCCTTCTGCGTGCGATCCAACAGCAGGCGGCCATGTACGATCGCTACATCGAGCCGCTCGTCTGCGTGTCCATCGACTTCTACATCCGCTGCTTCGTGCGCATTCACACGGGCGCGCAGAAGGGGAAGGACGGCGCTTTGTGAGTTCTTTCGATCAAACCGCCCGAAAGCCTCCAATTCTCGTTTATTCACGGACAGACGAAACAAAACTCAATTTCGATTCCTATAGCCGGCGGGGGGCGCTCAGTAGACGCGCTTCTTGATGAACTCGGGCAGGTAGTCGTCGTACCACTTGGGGCCCGCGTACTCCGAGAAGTGGCGCCACATGAACTCCCGCTTGTAGGGGATCGAGGACGAGTGGGCGAAGATCTCCTGCAAGGGGCGGGCAATCAGTTAGGGGGAGGGGGGTCCAAATGCTCACCTCCGGGTTCGGATCGAACCACTTGTCGCCGAGCGTGAAGTAGACCGGCTCTCCGTACCAGGTGCCCGTCTTCCAGCCGGGCACGTCCTTCATCACGTCCTCCTCCATGTCGCGCGTGGTCTTCAACAGTTTCAGCCATCTGAACGAGGAAGGGGGTGGGATGTTAAGTGGGCGAAATCGGGCACTCACCGGCGGTCTCGTTCGGCCGTCAGGAACGGCTGCAGAGCGCACATGACGTCCGTGTCCTCGAACACATTTCCCCTGCAAACACACGAGTAAAGTCGGGCGGGGCGGAAGGGGCCGAACGGACTGTCGTTGGCGCTTGAAGGCCCACGCTTGATACGAGCCGTAGGTCATCATGCCGACGATCACGGGAACGGTGATTTGGGCTAAAAGGAGATCGAAAGGAATTGAAATTCCTTCGTTTTTTTCGAACTCACGTCGGAACAGGCGTTTCGGCAACGTGCGGTCCCAATTGAACTCGCGGTAGCCGCCCTCGGGCGGGACATCCTGCCGGTGCTTGGCGCCGCTCATCGATGCGCCCTGGAATCTGAATTCGAAGTAAACGACGGGGAAAACGGGCAGGAAGACCGAAACCCGACCGATCAGCAGCTGCCGAGCGGAAAGCAGAGCAACGGCAGCAAGCTGGAAGGAAGGAAGCGGAGTGCCCCGCGTGTCCGCTCTTATCGATTTTCTCTGCTTGCTCCGAGGAGCTTCCATCTGTGCGGGCAGATGTTGAGACCACTTCAGAATCCGATCAAATCCAATCCACCGAGCAGCAACATTCACTCATTTTCCTTCCGATTTCAGGCGCCTCTCGCACGTGCTCTCCTGTTCGGGATGCCACGGCCTCGGACTCCAGCCGCTGCTCAACAAAACGGAACGGAACGGGAATTCGGTCAAGTTCGGGCTTCCGCGAGCGGCCACTCCGAAGCTCACGGACGCGGAAGGCCGCTGTGTCCACTGCGGACATCCCGTCCAGCTGAGCGGCCCCTTCTACACGGCCCCGTACTTCAACCGTTCGTTCGTTGAGGAGCTGCTGAAAGAGTGAGTGGTCTGCCCTTTTGCCTTTCATGAAGTGCGTTCAGGATCGAGAGCACGCCGACGGAGAAGCGACTGGGAACCCACAAGCGGCTGATCGGAATCCTGAGCGTGATGCTGGAGGTTCGTGCTCGCCCCCACTCGAAGCAGTCGTTGACTTTTCGCTTTCAGGAGCTGGAGGACGTTCCCTTCTACTACGAGGTGGATCAACTGATCAACATCTGCAAACTGTCGATGCCGAAGACCGAGCGCATTCGATCGGCGGTGCTGAACGGCGGCTTCCGCTGCTCGGGCTCCCACTGCAATCCGAAGGCGCTGAAGACGGACGCTCCGCTGGATTTCCTGTGGGACATGGCGCGAACGCTCGTACGCACTCCCTTCATTCATTCATCGCTCACTTCACCTCGTTTTAGGCGGTCGAGCAGAAGAAAGAAGCGACTTCGCTCGCCGATGGATCGCCCGGCCGGCGCATTCTGGAGGTGCCCCCGAAGTGAGTGGTTCTTCTTCCTCGAATGCACTCACGAATCGTTGTGTTTTCCAGGGCAACCGTCAAGTTCGACCACCACCCGCAGGCCATCGACAAGAGCCGTCGTTTGGGGCTGCTCCGCTTCCAGGACAACCGCGGGAAGAACCACGGCCCGAAGCCGAAAGCGAAGAACTCCGTGAATTCGGCCAAGGCGGCCACCTACTCGGGCGGCGAGAAGATGGAGACCGAGCAGTCGGCGACGCCCAGCGAGTCGTGATCGTCGTCAATCAAGAGTTCACCTCCTTTCTTTGCTCGTTACTCTTCGAAGACTCCAAGTGTTGAAGTTTGTTAATCGATGTTCGTTGTTGATTCAATAAAAACGTTTGTTGAAGTCTCGCCTGAACCTGGCTTTGGGGGCGTTCCGTTGCTTCCACAAGCCGGCATTTGGGGCAAAACGCGTCCTCGTATAGGAGACACCTTTGGCGTCGTTGGTTGAACTCGAATGTTGGAGCGGTTCGTTTCGATCCAAAGGACACCTCACTGATTGAACGGGAATATTTACTTTTTTTTATACGAAGACATCGAATAGAAATGATCAATGGGAGGAACCGGTAGCTGCGTGTTTGGCACCGGGCTTGTCGGCACGGCTTCTCTTCAGGCTTCGCTGTAGACCGAAAGGCACGGGGATTCGGGCGGACTGCCCGACGGGGCGGACGAGACGGTGAGTTTGCGGATGAGGTTCGAGAACGTGCTCTTGCTGGCGGACTTCTTCAGCACCACTCGGTCGTCGGTCATTTCGGGGTTGTGCAGCGAGGAGGGCAACGAAGAGTAGCAGCCCTCTTCCGCCTGCAGCTCGTAGATCCTGCGCGGGTACAGCACGTGCCTGTGGGCTCTCTTGCACTGAAAACAAACAAGAATGAGCGAATTCTTCGTATCGTAGGCGTTGCAAGTGGGGGATTTGTGTTCTGATCGGCGAGCCCACGAGTCGGAAGTGCGACTGTTGACATTTCCAGACTTCTTCCGCGGATATCCGCCGGATTGTCGAGCGGAAAAGTACGTAAAAACGGCGGCACGTGTCCAATCCCCTCTCCTCTTCGCGGATTTGACCCTCGAAATGCCACGGGAAGCGAACGGATTAGACTTCCGACTTCTCCGCTTAAACCCGACGGCAAGCCGTTTGGCGTTCGCGAAGCGGTGTGTTGCATTCTTTCGAAGCCGTCTTCTCCCTTTGGCTAATCACGAAAGTACGATCTCGATGAAGCGAGTTCATGTCATTCGAACGAACGAATGAGGAAATCTTGCTCGCAGGCCCAATGTTTTTGCCGACTCAAATGTCATCCCCCCCTTTGTCGCAACGAACAAAAGGCAAACGATGAGCTGACATTAAAGACAAAAAGAAGTGGATGAGGGCGGGTGGGTGGATTATTGCAGCCACTCATCACTCGTTCGTTACTTCGTGACGCTCGACGTCATCCGGATGGCCACCCATCCCCTCCTAATTGACGCTCATCGTTTTTTGCAAAATGATCCTCCCAGGCACGAGGAGAAAACAGATGCCGTTAGTTGAACTTGCGGACCCCCCGTGCATTCCCCGTCCTCATATCGACCGAATCATCTTTCGTGCAACGGAAACGCTCACTCACCTCCGGTTGCCAGCTTGCGGGGCGAGTTGCACGCGCGAGAGGGGAGGCCGCGGCTCAAGTTCGAACGCGAGCCGGCCGGGTCCTTCGAGTCGAGATCGTCGGCCGGCGAGCAGACCTTGGACAGGAAGTAGAAGAGGAGGAAGACGAGCAGGATTCCACTAAAAGGACGGACGATTAGATGAATCACCAACAGAAAGCAGACGCACCTCAAAGAGGGTGAACACGATGATCGAGCCGGTAGAGGCTCGGCTGCCGGCGGCGGAGGGCGGCGAGATCGGAATGCGGCCGTTCGACGAGTGATGGCCGCCGCCCAGCCCGCCGCCGTCGGCCAGGCGGCGCAGTCGGCTGAGCGCGAAATCGGAATCAAAAGAGGCGTCCAGTTGGTCGTGCGGATGGGGCGGAAGGCCGAGTCGAGCGGAAAACTCGTGAAGGTCCGAAGTGGAGGGAAAGTCGTGCGGCAACGCGGAGTGCTCGGCCGTCGGCGTCCGTCGATGCCGCCGGCGAGGTCGCGAGTTCGAAGTTCGAACAGTCATCTCAAGAGCGAAGAAGTTCGAGGACTCTGAAACGAGCGAGCAATCATCAAAAGTGAACGAGGACCGATCACAAATGGAAAGAACGCGAATTAATCCCATGTCACAAAGATGAAAGCAAAAGCAGACCGAAGAAGAAAGCCGACAGCCTCTTGTTCCGCCGCCTCGAGCAACACAAAGAAGATGAACGATAAGCCCGATTTATCCGCTTGTTTGTGCAAATTCGTGCACAAGCGGGCCAAAAGCGGGCGTCCGCCGACTGGACGTGCAAATCCACCCGCTCTTTTGGATTGGACGACCGCCGCCACCGCTCGCAGCGTGAAGATCGTGCAATAAGCGGGGGGATTACGTAAAGCGATGAGAGCAGAACGAAGGGGGCGTTGCAGAGCAGACGCAAAGCGGGAGCGTTCTTCCGGGAACTCGGCACAAACGAAGAGTAGCGACTAATCCCGCCGCCCCGCCTTTCCGCTCGCCCGCCCTCCGGCGGCGGTCGTCCGTCGACCAACCGCCTCCACTGCGAGTGCACGAGGACCTACAGTATTGCCGGAGAGGAGGATTGGGAGGAAAACACTCAGTCTCGCACATCACTCGGATGAGTGGATTCGAAGAGACGACCGATTGGAAGCCGTTGGGGCGTTCGCCCTTTGCTCTCCGGCCCCTCGCCCCACGCGTCCGTTCCCGAACGATCGCCGCTCGTTCAGGAGTGGCTTCTTTTCATCCCGCGAGAAGCCATGCGGTCGCTTGTTGTTCAACTTAGAGATCACAAAGAACACGCCAGAAGATCGACACTGATTAGCGAGGCGTGTTCGCCTGTTCGGCGGTCACTCGAACGAACACAAACGTGCCGATCAGAAATGCAGGAAGAACGCACGAGCGACGTCTTCGTAACGAAGTACGAACGTGTGCAACGAGCGCCATGCATTCGGAAGTGGGGCGGATTAGGCCGCAAGGGGGGACGATCGACGGCCGCGTGCAAACGGTCGAAGGAATTAGCGAAAGGAAGGCGCGGGCGCCAAACGGCCGTTTATTTCGCTCCGGCGAAGAAGTGGAAAGACGCCAAAGATTGACGGTGGAGCGAACAGGAAACAAAAGTGATTAGCTTTACGCCTCGAAAAGGTCGGAAATCTTTCCTCACTTCCCGGGCATTCGCAAATCGAAGGAAGTGATGTCGATTAAGGAGAGAAGAAGCAGCATTTTCTTCCGAACAAACAACTGCAGTCGCAGCTCTCCATCATCTCGTGTTTCCCGACCAGCCGGAATCACAAGAATTCCGTCTTCTGATCAGCGGCACGGAAGCGGCGAGTCGAGAGCTCACGCGGTCGTCTGCCGCCGTTCCGTCCGCCTGATAACATCGGCAGAAAGCAGTGAGTTCAGGGAACGACCCGCAGCACTCAATTCTCGTCGATAAAACGGAAGCATTCCGGACAAAGAGCGCCGTCTGCTCGAACATTCCGCCCGCCCGCCAGCCGTCCGGGTCGAAATCCCGTCCGTTCGATTCGAAGAAGGCGGTAATCTTTGTGCGCTTTTTGGAGGACAATGGCGACATCCCGGGCGTCTCGATTCAACTGCAGATTAGGATCGAAGACCGGCGAGCGGGCGGGCACGTAATCAGAACGGGTGGCTTTGTTCTCGCCGTTCGAACGTCAAATCCCGCCACTCCGGGCTGGCCATTAGGAGAAGAGCGGACGAAAGAAGTCGGCCGCCATTCACGTACACGGCGGCCCGTTGAAAGACGATCCCCGTACTAATGGGATTGCGGTCGCGAGATTTGAGTCGTAAACGGCGCCCGCCCAACGGCCGGCCGCCATACCTTCCGCTCGGATGACGTCCAGAAGTTCGCCGCGTGAACGCCGAAGATCGACGGGAAACGGGTGGCTGGGCAGGATTAAAAGGCGGGCAGGTAACTCGTGAAGTCGACCGAAAGAACGTCGAAGATTAATGGGATTCGCGGAGGTCGAGTGAGTAAACAGAATTCAATCGCGTTTTAATTCGATTGCCCGCCCATGGCGGAGGGATTATGCGGCCAAGAACTCCCGTGTTTACTCCCGAATGAACATGATTAACCGTAGGCTTCTTCGTTTTAATCACGAGCATTCTCGGTTGATTACTTCACTCATTAATTAAAGGCAGAAAAACAAACAAGATTGCCGCATTACAGTCGAGGATTACTCAGAAAGGCCAAAAACGTAATCCTGTTTGTGGTCGTGAATGGTTCAAGCGAAATATGAAAGCGGAACGGCACTTTTCGTAACATCGCTGCTTAAAAGCTAAAGACGTCTGAAAGCGCGGGAAGAAGTGGAACACGGACAAACGGAAGGATTAACCGAAGAGGCTCGCGGGCATTTTGAGTTTAGGCCGAATGTCTTCCGCAATTGGCAGGTCTGTATTTTGGGATCAAAGCCGGATGTACAGACGGTTGACGGGCTGCTGCTCAGCGGCCAACATTTCTGGCCAAAAGGAGCAGGTACGTAAAATCGAAGTGAGCCGATCTTCCAACCGTGAAGTGATCTCTTGGCAGTACAGAAGTTCGCTCATCAATCCACCCGTCGGGGAGGGAAAGTTGCGAAAAATGACGGTCTTTTAGTCGTCGTTTGTGTAAACCGACCGCCTTTTTACACCCGCACAGTGATCGAAGAGGGCCGAACCAAACGGTCGACTTCCTTTTCGGGTTCGCAAAAAATGCGGATTTTGCTTCCTGGGTTTTCTCTTCTGTTTGTTCGTTTCTACTGGACATGCGGAAGAGAAGAAGCGACTCAAGATCCTCGTTCATTCGCCGAACATGGGCTTTTCTCACCTGAGGTTGGAGTTTCTTCTTCGCTCTGAAGTCATCCGATTGCTGCAGATTCCAAGGAGTGCTCGCCGACCTGCTCGTGGACGCGGGACATGAAGTCCACGTTTACATCCCCGATTGGGAGCCGCTGGAGACGCGAAACGGCACCCTGAAAGCCCACCGAGTGGTTCGCTTCCGAGCCAAACACCCCGAATGGATCGAAGTGAACCCCCACTTTGTGGACCCCGTTCAACCCGACGGCGGAGGACAAGTCGGCGGATGCCATTGCCTGGTTTATGTTACAACACAAAGAACTTCTGCGAGGGTTTGTTCGTGGAGAAACACAACAGAAAGCGGGAAGGGTGATTGCAGAAGAACTCCAAGATGCCGACTACCTTCGCGGAATACGCGAAGAGAAGTACGACGTGGCGATTGCGAGAGTACTACGCGAGTTCTTTTCCACTATTGGACCGAAAACCTGGTTCGTCTGTTCAGGATCTCTGCGCCTTTTATCACTGGCACTACGCTCGAATCCCATCGGTGATCCTCACGAGCGCATCGACATGTCAGCTTTTCGTTAGGAATCCCTTCCTCACTCTCTCGACTTTCAGACCCCGAGATCGTCTCCAACGCATGGGGAGTTCCTCTTCCACGCTCCTACGTTCCCTTGTGAGTGGGAATAAAAGTGAAAGATTCAGGAGAGTTGCTTGCAGTCATGTGCACCCTCCAAACGATCAACACGCCGTTCATGACGTGGAGAGAGCGGGCCATCAACATCCTGCTCGACTTCTTGACCCGAAAGCCCTTCCACGACTTCCAAGAAGCGATCGTTCGTCCAATTACAGGTTGCATACATCACATCATCGTCGTTCTTGCAGCGCTACTTTGGCCGAAAAGCACTACGAGCAGCCGATGCCCGCATTCAAGGACCCTCCTCCGCAAGGCGAAGTACCTTTTTGTGAACATGCCCGAAGTTTTGGACCACGCCCGTCCCATCACCCACAAGTTTCGGGCAATTGGGGGGATCGCCGTGGAGAAGCCGAAAGATCGCTTGGATCCCGTAAGGCATCCCTTCTCGTCAAAACCCAAATGATTTGTGCAGGAGATCGAGAGGATCATGCAGCAGAGCAAAAAGGGCGTCATTCTGTTCACACTCGGCAGCATGCTGGACATGAACCGAATGCCGATGGAGCGGAAGAAGGCCGTCGTGAATGCAATGGCCGCATTCCGCCGACTACTCGCTCATTTGGCGCATCACTCCGGACGAGGAGACCCGCCGGCTGATCGACGCCCAGCCGAACGTTCACGCCTTCCCGTGGGTCGATCAAGTGACCATCCTCGCCGACCCGCGCACCAAGGCCTTCATTTCGCATTGCGGAAACAACGGGCGGCTCGAGGCTGCTTTCAACGGTGAGTTGGAAGAGAGTCCGCCAGTTCATCTGCTTCGTTGGCAGGAGTCCCCGGAATTTTCATGCCCCTCTGCAACGACCAGTATTATTGCACTTCGATCGCCATCCACCGCGGGATCGGCGTCTATTTGGACCGTTTGCAGCTCACGAACGAGACGTTCAGCCGACGCCCTCCGCTCGGTTCTCTTCGATCAACGGTTTGAATTCGAGGGAGAAAGAAAAGAATGCCTGCAGAGACATTTCAGTTACGCCCGAAATGCACAAGAACTTGAAGGAAAAGCTGTTGAACCATCCCGTGGATTTGGCGGAGATGTTCGTCAAACACGTCGAGTACGCGGCCACGTTCGAGAGCAACGAAGAAATGCACTTGGCATCGATCGACATGAGCTTCGCCGTCTACCACAACCTGGACATTTACGTTCCCACTCGTCTCTGCAGTCCTCCTGCTCTTTCTTCCTCGTTTACAAGCTGATTCGCGCCGTTCAACGAGTTCTGTCCCGACTGCTCTTTCCGAAGCCGAAACGCGAATAAACGAGACGGAAAAAGGGAAACAAGGCGCGCGGAACACGAAGCAGAAACAGCCGGGCTCATTTCATTAAACCCGAGCAACCTCTTTGTACTCCAGCCCCCTGTTTCCTGCCTTCCGACCGCTCCTTTCGGCCGGTCGGCTTCCGGCGGACGTCCGCCCGTGAACTTTTGACATGCGGAGGACGTTCGCGGATTTTGCACGTGATCGTCTGCTTTCTGACGAAACGTGACGATTGGCCCAATAAACGAGCGGATCGGAGATGAAAGGAACTCGAAAGGATGCCTTCGTTTATTAGGACTAATCAGAAGCCAAAAGACGTCCGCTGGTTCTTCTCCGAACTCACCCAAACGAAGTCAACAGCAAACAACTCGAAACGGAACGGTCGAAATGAAAAGAAAGAGGGCTGCCGTGTTCACGGGCTGCCCAGAAGTGGCCGGACGCCCGAAGACTGATGATCCCCGCGAACACGAAGCGAATAAAAGCCGCGCGCTCATCCATCTCCCCCCCGGCCGCACGCTAACGAACAGCTTGGAATTGGAAATTGCATTCGGCCGCCCAAACTCCCGCCCATCTCCTGCCTTTCGACCTCCATGATGAGCGGCGACTGCGGGCAGAGGGACGCCCTTTCGACGACACAGAAACCGAAAGTCACCCCAAACACAAACCGAAAGCCCAATTCGATTTGGAGCCAAGAGGCAAACGAATGCCGACGTCAAACGAGTGTCGTTTGCAGGCGAACCAAAAATATCCCGTTGGAAGTGCAAGAACGACAATTCGATTCATCCCGCTTGTTGCTGCCGCCATTAAAGGAGCGCCAGAAGTGAGTGCGGAAGCCGGCGAAAAGAACGGTGCCGAAAGCAAACAGAAGACGTCGGAAGTCACGCGGAACTTCCTTCCGGCTGTCCGCCGATTCGTGGGAATTCGGTCGGGAAGCTCGAAATGAAACGTCGTTCAGGGCGGACGGACGTTCGGCGGCCATCCACAACCAAAACCAATCAACGCATCAACGGGAGCGGGCGGAAATTAATTCCGCTCCTGCCCAACAGCTGCAAGTGATAAGCGGAAGAAGAGGAGCCGCACACGTCATTCCGGCCGAACGGCGACAAGTGAAGGCAAAGTTCACGAGCCGGGACGAGATTCTTCGTTTGAAGGCCGTTTAAAAGAAGGTTGTGTCCCGACAACCACCAGACAATCCTTGTCGGCCGAAGTTCGAAGAAGAAAGCGGGTGGTCGGCGTCATTCTTCAGATTTCTGCCTCGTTTCCGCTCGATTGGCCTGCCGAATGCTGGAGCTGAGAGTCCATTTCGTGCTCCACTGGGGATTGGGTTGAACGGCGAATTGCGCACGAGCCGGTGGTCGTTAATCCAATCATTAATCCCTTCTTTTCGTTGTTGGAGGGAGATGCGCAGCTTGCAACAAGTGCCGAATTGAAGTGCTCATCAACCACTCTTTATTCCAGATAACCAGTGAAAACAAACGAACAAATTCAACGAGAAGATACAAACAATGGGAAAAAAGGGGCGAAAGCTTCACGTCTCCATCTCCTCGTCCTCGTCCGCCTCCTCGCTGTCCCACCAGGACGGGCATCCGAGGCCGCTCTCCGAGATGCTCCCGATGATCTCGTAGACCTTCTCGTTCTTCGCGTTCCCCGGGCTGCACACTGCGGTACTTGAAGTCGGACACTCGGAATCTAAGCGAGAGACGACGGAAGTAACAAGACGGAAAGGAAGGCGAACCGAATGAGTTTCCCCGGCTCCAGGTAGAATTTGATCATTTGGGGCTTCGTGTCCTCGCCGTCCTCGCCGCTCGGCGGCGTCACGTACTCCCAATACCACAGCTGCCCGTTTTCGTCGCTGAAAGCAGTGGATTGCCGGCGGAAATGAGGGCGAAATGGACTCACAATCGAGAGACCTTCGGCAGTTTGTCCGGCGGAATGAGGATGTCGCTGAAGAAGCACATGGAAATGCGGATCCCTTCGCGCGTGCATCGAGCGATCGTTCCTTGCAGGATCTCGCCGCGGAAGGGCTGGAAGACGATGTAGCGGAACTCCACGGGCGTGTAGCTGTCCGCGTCGCCGGCCATCAGGAACGAGTCGCCGATCTTGACGAAATCGTAGAACGTCAGGCACAACCCCACGTCGATGATCACCTGAATACGCAACGGAAAGAATGAAAAGCGGCAAACCGCCGAAACAACTCACGAAATTCGAGAACTCCGCATTGATCTCGTCGATTAGCGTCGGCAGCAAATCGGAGCCGAAGTCCTTCGCTCGGGTCTTCACCGTCGACTTGAATTGGGCCAAAACGAACATTCGGACAATCAGCTGGCCGCTTCACGCTTCCTCGGCCAAACGAAAGAAGGCGGGGGATCGCCGACAGAACGCCAGAGGGCGCGCTTTCCTGAACATTCCGCTCGGGAGTTTCACCCCATCACCTCGCCCCTGTTCTATGGGAATTCCTTCTTGCTGCACTAGAAACCACAAATATGAGGGTTTATTGCGCGTTGTGCTGGTTGGAAAACAAAACGATCGATCGTTCAACTTGGGCCGGCGGCTGGGACGGGGATGCTAGTGCTTGATGAGCCAAAACTCGTGCTCGATCTTGTCTTCGGCGGCTTGCAGCTGCTGAATGTTGATGTGGGTCGAATTGAAGATTTGCATCTTTGTGAAGCCGTAGTTGGACGAGCGGAAGGCGGAGAACGGGGCCGGGTGTTGCGGGAAAGGGTTCGTTCTCTCCTGCAATACCGCGCTTTCACTCAAACGAATTGATCGAAAGAACACACCGTACAGCCCGCACTGCCGGTGGTCACGTGGACGGGCACCGGAGGGTCCGTGAAAGGCGCCTCCTGTCCTTTGTGCACCTGAAAGCCTTTCCGTTCGTTCACTTCCCTCAACGGCCACTCACAGTCCAGTTGTAGATGGGCTGAAACGACGGGCATCATTCGAGGAATCAATCAAAAAGCATTACGTAGATCACTTCGTAGTTATGCTCGTGAGCGCCGATGTACAAGTCCACCCCGTATTTGTAGAGGATCTTCTCGAGGCCGAACTGCTTGTTGGGCCCAACACCGTCGCGGAGGTCGTCGTGTTCCTTTTTGCACTCGTTGGCGGGGATGTCCGTGCAGTACCTGGAATGAACGTTGAATCCTCTCCTTCGGTTTCTGCCCTCACATCGCCCGATGCGCGTAAACGATGATCCAGGGCACAGCCTTGCGATTCTCGTTCGCTTTCTGCAACGAAGTCGACCGTTTACTTTCTTTTGACGATCGAGACGGACCTTGAGGTCGTTCAGCAGCCAGTTCCATTGCGTTTGGATTTGTGCGCTGCCGTAATGGTCGGCGTAGAAGTAAAATTCGGAGGAGAGAGCGATGAAGTGAGCGGCGCCCAAGTCGAAACTAAAGCATCCAACGGGTGTATGCGAATGAATGCTCGTACTGGCTTGCCTGTAGAAGAGGTTGTGATCGCTGTCGGGCATCGTGAAGCGGTTCACGTAGTGCGAGAAGTTGTAAGCCGCTTCTAAACAAACGAGTAGAAGAACATGGGCGGTCCTGTGCTCACCGTGATTGCCCACCGAGACCATGCAAGGGGCACGACGGCGGCCATTGGTTCGATTTGCCGCATGAACTCGTCGCCCACAGCTCCTTCGTCCACATTCATGTTGTACGCGAAGTCACCGTTGTGGATGATCATGTCGAAGTCCCCGTCTTGCGACATCCGCTGCAGTTTGCCCAACGAGCGGGCGTTCACGTTGCCCATGTCTCCGTAGACGGCAAACACGTAGCCGCCCTCCGCCCGCTCCTTCAGCCCGACGAACGAGAAGATCGACGACCAGCCGAAGTCGGAGCCCACTCGGTAGAAGTAGCGACGGCCCGGCTGGATGTCCGTGAGCATCGCTCGGTGGATGTAGCGAACGGTGTGGTTGTGGCCGCCGTTCCACGAAACGCGAAGATGGACGCTTTCACCTGCCGATCCATCGAGCGGTGGTCCTCGCCGTAGAACACGAACGAGTGCTCGGTGTCGTCGAACGTCAGCCAGGTGACTGATCATTTTGCTTGGGGCGCCTGCAAGTGGGTTCCATTCAACGGATCACAACAGGCAGACCACTCACCTCCATAAGCCAAGTGAATCTGCTCGGGCTGCGGGCGGTAGGGCATTCGGTGGTTCGGGTCGATCGTCGGCGACTTCCACGGGATCACTCGGTTTTCCGCCAACTGCTCGCGAGCTGGCCGAGCAGACGGCAACGAAGAAGACGAAGAGGAGTGGTAAGTGGCCACTCATTTCGACTGCAAAACGATCGGAGCGTGATGAACGGGCAGCGACCGTTGATCGGTTCAACTGAAAACACGATCAAACGCGATGTGTAGCCCGCCCCACCGCAGATGGTCCTAGGAAAAGTCAATTCTTGTTTCAGGCTTGCAGAGGAAAGAAACGAACAAATTTTTTGTCGTGCAAGAATGACAAGACAAGTTTACGGATCGATCAGAAGGATGCTCAATCGAAAACACTCGTCAGGATCCACTTTTGACCCTTGGACGAAAGCGGGTGCTCTTTCTGTCCAATCGGACCACGGGACTCGCCGACCTCCTCCTGGCCCATCCATCACGCCGATCAGCCGGCCGATCGGAGGGCAGAAATCGCCGTTCATCCATCTTCTGCTATCGTAATTTGGATCTGCTGTTCATTAAAAGAGGCAAGAGAACCTCAAGCTTCCGATCGCGCAAAGAACGGAGCCCAACCAAACAACCGCCCGTTCATGGGCAAAGGAAGCTGCCGTTGATCGAAATCTCATTAACATTTTATCTCCAGCACGGTGCCTTCTTTGCATTTTATGTAAATGGATTCTGGCTTCTGGGCGGTTATTTTATTACCGCGATTATAATTCGCGAGGAGGTAAACGGCTTACGGTGGCTGGATCAACCCAAAGAAAAGGGCTGAGATTTGCCCTCTTCACGCGCCAATCGATGGCAGCAGCTTGCGTGAACCCAGAGAGTTGATTCTGCTGGAATTTCTCGGTTGTTTTACTAGTTCGTCCCTCCATCAAGATGGTGAGTTCGCTTCCATTCTTTATCAACTTCATAATCCTTCTACTTTCAGCCCACGTTCACTCTCCACTTCAAGGCGCATCTGGAGAATCTGTCCTCGCTCCAGCCGGAGGACTTCTCCAGTCACCAATGGTCGATCAAGGTGATTTCTTTCATTCTTCTTCGTTTAAGACGGGGCTTTTCCGGCCACCTGCGAAACTGTGATTGCATCTCGTCTAATTTCTGATCGTTTTCAGCTAAAATGCACGGGCTGCCGCGAGGTTTCGGACAAATGGCGATTTATTTCGGCCGAGGTTCGTCTTCGTTCTTCCGCATCGTTTGATGAATGCGCGAGTTTTCAGGAGCTCGTCGACATTCCGAACAGCCGAGGCCAAGCGAACTACGTGGAGAAGTGCTCCTTCTGCGGGAAGCAGAACACAATCAGTGAGTGCATTCAATTCGTTTACTTCTCATCCTCTCCTTCAGACATCCTGCCCGATTTCCACGCGTACACGAAGAGCGACGAGTTCCAACCGATGGTGAAGTTCGAGTGTCGCGGAACGGAGCCCGTCGAGTTCCAGCCGACCGGCGAGTGGAGGGCCGAAAGCGAGTCGGGCTCTCAGTTCACCAAGATCGACATCTCCGAGGTGAGTGGACCGTTCGCTCGTTCTCTCCAAACAGACCGTTGTTTTCAGACATTCGCGGACTACGACGAGAAAGGCGAGCGAGTCCGTGATGATCGACGAGGTGGAGGCGAAATTCGTTTGATCCCTTCGTTTGTTGTTCCTGTTCAATAAATTCGACGAATAATTTTTGCTGCCATTGCTTGAAAGCAATCTTCTCTTTCCCACTTACTGCTGATTGCTGGCAAACGACTAGCAAAGCAGCAGATGTTTTCCTCCACTCATGAACCAAAGGGTAGACGGCATTGGAGCTGCTAATGTCTGGCCATCCACAACGCCATTTTCCCACCAGCATCTGCCGATTTCTTCATGCAACGTCACCCGGCTTTCCGTCCGCGAACCCCGTTCTCATCCAAAAGAATCA